>CAUYUJ010002962.1:0-26987 GCA_963575745.1 Prorocentrum cordatum
ATGATGATGATGATGATGATGATGATGATGATGATGATGATGATGATGATGATGAGGAGGAGGAGGAGGAGGAGGAGGAGGAGGAGGAGAAGGAGGACCAGAGTATAGCCAACATGTACCAACTGCGGTGCATGTCATCCTCCCATCCGAAGTCCTCTCGTCGCAATCTTTGAGTAGTAGTAGGAGGAGGAGGAGGAGGAGGAGGAGAAGGAGGAGGAGGAGGAGGAGGAGGAGGAGGAGGAGGGGGAGGAGGGGGAGGACAAGGAGGAGGAGGAGGAGGAGGACCAGAGTAAATCCAAGAGTCACCAACGATGTTGGAATAAACCCTCCCCCCAAGCTCCCTCTTCATATGCCCCCACAAGGGTTCATTTCCACAGGGGCCTGTCTTGTTGGAAGACAACCGCTTGAACACCCTGAAGCATGCCAAAACATTATTCTCTGTATTCCAACGCCACGGATGAACCTGACTCTTGCGTCTTGACGATCCTGAATCGTGCCAGAACGCCATTCCTGGGACCTCAACTCCGCGAATCATCGTAGTTGCCGCGCCCTCAAAATCGTGAACCCTTTCAAACACCTTTTCTGGTACGTCGATCATGGGAAGCAGTGGCGCTCTTGTATTTTTTAGCAAGAATGTGCGCGGCGCTAAGGCGAGAGCCACATTTTGAAAAGAAAGAGGGGGGGTGGTTGAAACCGGACCCCCCCCCCACCGCTGGATGGAGGGGGGGGGTTCGACCCCGCCCCCTCCTCTGCGTCCCCTCTCCTCGGGCCGGCGCTTGTGTTGGCGGCGGGTGGCGACGGCGGCAGGGACGACGATTTCCATTTCTTGGCCGGCGCCGGCGCCTGCGGCGGCGGCCGGCGGTGGCGGGGAGCGTCGACGAGGACGACGGTGGTTTGTGGCGGTGATGGTGGTGATGGTGGTGTGGTGGTTCGTGGTGGTGGTGGTGGGTTGTGCTGCTGGTAGTGGTGGTGGTTGTGGCGGTGGTGGTGGTGGTGGTGTGGTAGATTGTGGTGGTGGTGGTGGTGGTAGTGGTGCTGGGTTTTTGTGGTGGTGGTGGTGGTGGTGGTGATGGTGAGTTGTGGTGGTGGTTGTGGTGGTGGTGGTGGCTGTGGTGGTGGTGATGGTGGTTGTGTGGTGCTGTTGGTGGTGGTGGTGGGTTGAGGCGGTGGTGGTGGTGGTAGTGGTGGTGGTGGTGGTAGTGGTGGTAAGTGTCGCTGCGTCCCCGCCGTCTCCGGCGCTAGCGCCGGCGCTGCTGGCCGCCGCCAGCGCGGGGGGGGGTTTGAACGCGGGGGGGGAGGGGTTTGACCCCTCCCCCTCTTGGGCTATCTCTGTCATCGTCGTTTGCGTTCCCGCCCGTGGGCGCTCGCTCGGCGCCGCCAGCGCCGGCGCCAGCGCCGAGGGGGGGGGGACGGCTTGAACCCCCCCCCGCCTTGGGAGGGCGGGGGGGGTTCGGCAGGGGGGGGGGGGGGGTTGGGGGGGAGGGGAGCCCCCGTGGTTCTGATTGACGGCGCCTAGTGTTGGGGGGGGGGCACCACCCGTTTCGAGACGTGCCGCCGAGTGTTCCCCAGGCAAGCGCCCGTGAAACGCGTTTTCTCTTTGAACAGGAACTGTCCTTAATCCGTGAAGTTCTTTCAAATTTTGCAGAGGAAGGTGCGCGGCGCTAAGGCGAGAGCCACATTTTGAAAACCACCCGCCCTCAATCCTTGAAGCTCTTGCAAATTTGGAAACGAATGTGCGCGGCGCTTAGGCGCGAGCCACATTTTGAAAACCACCCGCCCTCAATCCGTGAAGCTCTTTCCAATTTTGCAGACGAATGTGCGCGGCGCTAAGGCGAGAGCCACATTTTGAAAACCACCCGCTCTCAATCCGTGGAGCTGTTGCACACTATGCAAACGAATGTGCGCGGCGCTAAAGCGAGAGCCACATTTTGAAAACCACCCGCCCTCAATCCGTAAAACTGTTGCCATTTGTTCAGTTTCAGGGTCGTTAGTGGTGCGGAAGTCTCAGGCAACATTTCCGGCCCGCCCTGAAAATTGGCGGCGTGGTGCGACAGGGAAAAGCTATTCATCTGGAAAAGGAATGGAGGAGGAGGACGAGGAGCATGAGGAGGAGGAGGAAAGGAGGAGGAGCAGGAGGAGCAGGAGGAGCAGGAAGAGGAGGAGGAGGAGGAGGAGGAGGAGGAGGAGGAGGAGGAGGAGGAGGAGGAGTGGGGGGGGGGGGGGGGGGGGGGTGTGTGGCGGAGAGAGGAGGAGGAGGGAGGAGAGAGGGAGGAGGGAGGAGGAGGATGAGTAGGAGAGGAGGAGGAGGATGAGGAGGCGGAGGAGGAGGATGAGGAGGAGGAGGAGTAGGAGGAGGAGGAGAGGAGGAGAGGAGGAGGAGGAGGAGCGCGGAGGAGGATGTGCTCTCCATCCGCGTTGGGTTGAGGATTGGAGGATGGAGGATGGAGGATGGAGGATGGAGGATGGGATGAGGATGATGATGAGGATGGAGGATGAGGATGAGGATGAGGATGAGGAGGAGGAGAGGAGGAGGAGGAGGAGGAGGAGGAGGATGAGGAGGATGAGGATGAGGAGGAGGAGGCAGGAGGAGGAGGAGGAGGAGGAGGAGGAGGAGGAGGAGGAGGAGGAGGTAGGATGGAGGAAGGAAGCGGTGCTCTCGTCCGCGCGCGGACATGAGAGAGGAGAGGAACATACGTGCGGCGTACGGCTCCCAGCTCCTGTCCCGCTCGGACCGCGACCTAGGCGCCCGGCTCTCCCCTCCTTTCGCGCGCGCGCGCACCCTTTGGCCCGCCAGACAGTGGCGCCTCGGCGGGGTGGCTTCCGTTGGAGTGTGAGGGACGAGACATCGGCGGGCGTTCTCCCTCCCTCCCTTCCTCCCTCCCTCCCTCCTCTCCCGCTTCCCTTGGTTCCTTCTCCCTCTCTCCCTCGCTACTGCTTCCTCCCCTCGCTCCTCCTTCCTCCCTTCCACCTCCTTCCCCCTGCTTACTCCCTGATCTCTCGTTCTCCTCCCGCCTCCTCCGCCGCATCCCTCACTCCCCCTTCTCCCCTTGCTCACTGCGGGAAGTTCCCCCCTTGAAAGGCGAGCGCCCCATGAGGACGACGACGGCGACAAGAAGGTGGAAGAGGAGGAGGAGGAGAGGAGGAGGAGGAGGAGGAGGAGAACAAGGAGGAGGAGGAGGAGGAAGAGTTGTAGAATAGCCTGCTTGTGGGGTATCTTGGGATGTCGGCAGTATCTCTCTGGACTCCCAAAGAGAGAGAGAGAGAGAGAGAGAGAGAGAGAGAGAGAAAGAGAGAGAGAGAGGAGAGAGAGAGAGAGAGAAAGAGGGAGAGACAATTCGCGTGCCGGTCCATCCGCTATCGTCTGCTCACCGGGGGCCCGTCGCGGCCTCTTTACATAGCATCTGTCTGACTGCTTATGTTTTCCGTTACCGTGATGGCTCAAGGTTGGAGTTTCCGTGTCAGCGTTCGGGTTTCCTTTTGTCCCTTTTCTGGCCGAAATGACAGCGCTCGGCGATCGTTTCACCTTCGAGGATCTGCATCGGTGTTGCATACGGAAAACCTAGTGCGAAGGCCTTAAGGCCGGTGCCGCCGACCCTGAAGACGGCGGCGACGAGGACGACGAGGATGTTGAGGAGCAGGTGGCGGAGGACGCTAGGGAGCAGAGGGGGCGAGGAGGAGGAGGAGGAGGAGGAGGAGGAGGAGGAGGAGGTGCGAGGGGGGAGGAGGAGGACGAGGGGGGAGGAGTACTTTTGTTGCGTCCTGCGGCTTTTCTTGGTCGCCTATTTGGTAGCGGAGCAGGCTTGTTCCATCTGCTTCAGAAGAGATGGTGCCACAGTCCCCCCCTTCACCCAGCAGCTCATGCCGAACCACCAGGTGCCGCCCTCATGGGATCTGTCACGCGAGCACACGCACAGCTTCAGGGAGTGCAAGTCAGACCTGCGCATGTGGAAGATGTGCAAGGAGGGGCTTATCAACGTACGCACGGTCCCATGACGGTGCTCTTGCTGCAGGGCCTCGCGCGGGAGAAAGCTAGTCAGGTGCCGCCGGACCAGCTGGCCGACGGCGTCATCATGGACGTCCACGACGGTCAGGGCAGGATTTTGCGGTCGGGCCTCGACTTGCTCGCACACGGCCTGTCCCGGAAGTTCGCGCCTTTCGAAGTGGAATCGGTTATCCGCTCGATGACGGCGCTGGTGGCCTTCCAGCGCCGCCCCAGGGAGCCCATCGACCAGGCGATCGCACGCTTTGACCTGCTCAGGTTCAAGGCGGCCGACATTGGCAACTTCCACCTCGGCCCTCCGAGCTTGGTATGGGTGCTCCTGAACGCCATGGGCGTCCCCAGCCAACAGTGGGCGCAGTTCCTCGCACCGACTGGCGGGAACCTGCCCATGACCGACACGGGTTCATCCGTCGTCAGGGGACGTGTGCGAGCAGCAGGGCCTCGCGGCGGCTGCGGCTGCGTGACCGCGCATTGCCGCCAACTTCGCTGGTGCGGCGGGCGCGGGCACAACAGACGGACCCCGTCATGGAGGAAGCGACGGGTTCTTCTTCGGTGACCAGCAGGCGGCGCCCCCACCACCGCAGCCTTGGGGCGGCGGCGCCCGTGGCGCCGACCAGACGGGCTGGACTGGCAACTCGTCTCGTGCGACGAACTGCCCCTCGCGCGGGCGATGCCGGCGCGCATACTTCGCAAATGACGAGGCCTTCACTAGCTTGGACATGGACGACGACACCCACGTGACGTTAACGACCCTCTAGGTGACCATCGACGCCAACGCCACGAACGAGGAATTCTACGACATCTACACAGCCGTGAAGCGCCGGTGGCGTGCGTAGGGGGCCACATGCGATCCCTACCCCTACCCCCCACGATTTCTGTGTGTGTGTGGGTGGGTGGTAGGGCCCCCTAGTGCGCAGACTGACCGCATGCCTCGTCGATTCCACTACCTGGGGTCGAGCAAAGGCAAAGATCGCGGAGACGGCCGATCAGGCGTCCCAGCGGCTGGAGCTTCCTCAACGGCGCTGGTGACGGCGCCACGTGCCCAGACAAGAACAAGTACGGCGACGGCCACTACAAGGGGTCTGGGCAAGGGCTTCGACGGCACCGGCAAGGACAAGAGGCGTGTCAACCCTCTGGGAACCAGCGGCGTCAGGCTCAAGTGCGATAGCTGCAGGAGCCAAGAGCATTTCTGGCGACAGTGCGGTGCCCCCAGCGCCGAGCAGTATATGCAGCAACGCACGTCGAACCCGATTGGTGGACAGCGTTCTTTTGTCATGCCAGCTGATCCTTGTGCGCGGCAGCTGCCCCCTGCAGTGGAGGTACAGCAGGCGCGTGCCGCGCCGCAGCAGCACCGCATCAGGCTGCAGCCGCGTGCGAACTCACCATGGAAAGCTGGCAGCGGCGTGCTGGGCAGACCGCGGGACCTACCGATGCGGCCACTAGCCGATTGTTTGTATCACCCCTCGTGGTCATTGAGGGCGCGCGCAACTACCGAGCGCGGCAGATCCGCGGGCCCCCCCCTCAAGACGACGTGCACTGCGATGGCTCGCGCCCGTGCGGGTCGCTGCAGGGGCCGGGCGACGACCGGGACGTCGCCGTCCGCTTCTTCGGTGCCAGTGGGCCCCCATCGACGCGGCGCGCAGAGGAGCCTGTGGGCGACGGCGACGAGGACCCAGGCGCCCTTTTCAGGCCAGCTCGGCGTCCCGCGGCGTTGACCAGTATGACGAGTGCTGGAAGTCAGCTCGGAAGGAGAGCGGCGCGAAGTGGTTCGGTGGATTTGTGCGCTTTCGCTTTTGAGCGGGGCGACCTTGAGTTGCGCGAGCCGTTCTTGCGAACTGCCCGCTCGCTGGGCTTCGTATGTCTCGTCGTCGACCCGGTGCCTGCGACAACCTGGGGGGCTCGCGACGGGTCGGTCGGCGGACGAGGGGGGCCGAGGTGGCTGGCGAGAGCCCCTTCAACGCGCAGCTCCAGGCCCCATTGGCGTCGAGGGTGCGGGCGCGAACCTGCAGTTGCGAACGATCGCGTTCATGTGCCAGGAGTCTTTCGGGATGCTCGCGGTCGATGCGTCGAGATGATTCGCGAGGCGCCAGTCGTGCCGGGCGGCAGCGTCCCAGCGCGCTGGGTCAAGAGGTCGATGGGGTAGCGCTGTTCGGTCTTTGATTTGGTCTTGCGCCAGCTTTACTTATGCGGCGTGCGAGATGGTCTGCGCGCCTCCGCGCGGCTCGACCGCGATTCAGCTCGCCACGAGTGCCTCGGGTCATCCAATGATGCCCGTGAGCTACTTCCGCGTTGCAGCGGGGGCCCCCGTGCTCGCGACATGCTGCTGCGCCTCAACTTCGAGCAGAGCGCCCAACCCTTTCGGCGCGCAGGGCGCCCCCGAGGTCGCGGGCGCGACAGCGCGGGCCACGCGACCAGCAGGGTCGCTATCGACAGCATCGTCTTAGGGCTACGTGCGACATGCACGTCAGGGCGACATGTTTGATCGAGTGAGGAACCTAGATCCGCGGTCGGAGCTGTGTTGATCATCGCGCTCAAGGCTGCCGCCGCCGCCGCCTGGGCTGTCGCCAAGCAGCAGCGCGCGCGCCGATGCAGGATCTCGTCCCGAGTCGAGCGCCTCATCTGATGCCGCCAGCCCGAGTGGCTACAGACCGCCCAGCAGGCGGACCCATGGCTGCGCCGGCGATGGGCCGCTGGAGCCCGCAGCAGATGCGCGACGCGGCGCTCGCGGGGCATCTATGCGAGCAGCGGGAGGGCGGGGGCGCGCCCGCCGCGATTTCCGCCCCCATCGAGGGGGCGCGCCGCTCCCAAGTGGCGGCGCGACCGGGTTCCAGTGACAGTTTGGCAGGGCGAGGGCGTTCATGGGCATGTCGATGCCGAGATCTTCGTGGTGATCGACGAGGGCCCTTCCGGTGCCCCGCGGGCTGGTCTGGCGGTGGCTTCTGGCTTACTACCTGGCGTGCAGCTAGCTCGCCGTGGGGCCCTGCACCCGCGCGCGAAAGCGCGCGTCGTGGGCGCGTTGCGGCGCTCGCTTTGCCGAAGTGTCTGGACGCGGCTCGAGGAGACGGGGGGTGGGGGCGACGACGACCGCGAGTATCTCGCGATCAACGTCGGCGCCAGGCCGCTTCTAACATCATGGAGCGCGCGGCGCGGCAGCGCTGCCTCCTAATCGCCGATGCCCAGGGGCGCTCCGGAGGTGTGGAAAGACTCCTCCATCGCAGCGCTGATCAATGCCTGGAGCGATGACTAGATCTCCCGACGTTCGATGATGCAGTCATTTGGAGTGCGGTGCGGCGCCGCCGATTACAGCGACGCAGCAGCGAGCCGAGCGAGCGCGAGACATGCCGACTCGGACATGCCGAGCGAGCGGGGCATGCGCGGGCGTCGATTGGCAGACCACGCAAAGACTGCAGGAGTGGAGGCCGTCAGGAACGAACGCAGCTTCCTTGGGGCCGCTGGCCAGTCGCGGCTGCGCGACCTGCCGAGGGGCGCAACAAACCCAGAATGCCGCGCGGCGCCAGGCGCAGCGCCGGCGGCGGCGCGTCGCTCGATGCCTTCCGTCGGGCGACAAACCAGAGGCGCTGATGCGAGGGGGGGTGCGCTTCGACGACGCCCCCGTCGAGAATTTCCTACGGGGACAGCTCGCGCCTACGAGGGTGAAGGCCGGGCGCGAGCGAGCGCGTCGGAAGTTTCGATTCGTCGACCCAGATGTCTTCGACGACTGCGGTCACGACCTCGGGGGCATCGGCGGCGATTGCATCGCGCGTTCGCAGGGGGCCTGGTCGAGCGCCCCTGGCAATATAGTTTTCAGACGACCTCGTGGACGAGAGCGATTTCTACCTCGCCGATATCGCGGCCTTCTTGGGCGCCGCGGATCAGCGTCGCCACGCCGTGCGTTGCCTAGACTTTCTCGCATGCGCGCGTTGCTCCAACGGGCTGGCTCGCAGTGGCGCGGACGAGCCTCGCTTGGGCGTGCGCGAGGCATGGGGGGGAAAGCTCGCGTAGCCCAGATCCTCGCCCGGCGTTGTTTTCGTGGTGGGCGCAATGTCGACGCCGCCGTCGGAGTCCACGTGGCGATGGAAGAGGAGGAAGAGGTGCTGTGCTGATACTTGCACGAGATGGCGCCTCGCGTCCTCGCGATGTCACCTCAGCGTGCCAGACTGGCTGGTTGGCGGACGGCGAACGAGGCAAATGGCAGCCATGAGGATTTGGAGCGTCCGAAGGCGTCGATCCATCTCGGCCAGATCTGCAGCCCAGCTGCTTTGATCCAGCTTGACGGCCAGCGGGTGTCGTCAGGGAGCTGCCCTGGGGAAGCATATTTTGCTCCTCTTTGGCATGGCAGGTAAATACTGTTCGACGTATTTTTTTGGTCACTTTTCGCCTGTTCCAGGCGGGCCTCGTCAACCCCCTCGGCCAACCAATGTAGAAGCTGGGGGGGATTCGGGCCTCCCGCGAGATCTTGATTTTCCGCATTCGACGGCTTCAGCGCCCAGGTGACCGCGCGCGCGGAGTTGCCGAAGGCCAGGGAGCCAAGGCCGCGCAGCAATGGCCGTGGCGATTCGCGCGGCTCCTGGCGGATGGCATTGCCGACTTGGCCTCGCGCTCGAGTCGCGGGTCCGACGAGCTCGAGCCGCCTTCCCGGCAGGCGCAGATCACTCTGCGCAGAGCGATGGCTGCGAGGATTCCCGACATGCGTCGGTCGATTAGCTGGGCGGCTGTCTTGGCGGCGCCGGCTATGAACGACGCAGTTCCCATGCCGGCTGGATGTGCGAGCTCGAGCAGATGAAGCGCGGCTCACGCGCTTTTCTTTCCTGCGAGTGGGACGTTGGCGGCAGGTGGGTGTTAGCCAGCAGCGCGCAGGATTGCCAATCAGGTCGACGTAGCTTTCTTCGCTGCCGCCTGCGACCTGCACCTCGTCGGAGTAGTGGCCGTGCGCTTGGGCCGCGGGTGCCGGGAAGTAGTGCCTAGTCGGGGGCGCCGCCATTGGACCGTTAATCTGTGGGTCAGTGGCTTCTTCTTCGCGAGCCTCGCCGGCGCCTGTTGGCCCAGGGTTCTACGGGCAGTCGATGGCGCGGGGCTATCTGGGTGCAGTTCCTGACCATCAAAGACGACGCTTTGGAGGGGGGCCGAAATCTCGCGCCGCAGGTGCCGAACGTTGGCGGGCCAGGCTGGCCGCCCGCGTTCCTTGGCGCGACGCCGAGCGCGAGCGTCTCTGGCGCAAACCGTGGAGATGTTTCGCCGCGGTCTCTTCCAGAGCCTCGTTGGCGAGCGCGGTCGCAATCTCCGTCTCTGGAGCTGGATGAGCTGCGGGAAGCGCCGACGTGCCCCGGTGAGCGCCCGGGCAGGACTGCAGCGACCGACGACGGCATCGCCCCGAGGTCTCTGCCAGAGCCCCGCGCGCCCGCGCGCGCTCGCGGCCCCGGAGGTGGAGATCTGGGCCCGGGGCGGGCGTCGCGGCGACCGATTGAGCTTCCACGAGCGTCTGGGCGCGATCGTCGCGGGGAACTTCGGGGTGGGGAGCGGGGCCCCATGGATCCAGCATGGGGCGATGATCTCGGTCGTGGGTTTAGTTTTCAATCGCCGCTGGGGCGACCAGAGGCGCCAGGTGCAGATCATTTGGACGTGGGCATTGCGACGCGCGTGGGCATCGGCAGCACCGGCGCCGTCGCAGACAGTGATGGTTGGAAGTCTTGCGTCCGCGACAACCCAGCGTCGTCTGTGGGCGACCCGGAGTCGGAGCTGCCTCGGGAAATCCCCCTCCTGGTCGTCGGCTTACTTGACGAGGACATCGATCATGACCAATGGGTGATTTCTGCCGCGGCGTATTCGACGAGCCCCAATGGCAAAGCGGCGATCGCGCGCGAAACTGGCGCTCTCGCCCCAGCCGAACTACAGCGACAGCCTGCGTCGACGATTTGAGGAAATTGTTTGAGCTGGGGGCGTGCAAAAAACCTCGGCGTCATGGCTGTCGCAATTTTATTGCGAGCCGTTTGATTATTCGCTGGAAGAGGGGGCCCGATGGAAAGTATGCAATAAGGCTAGGCTGCGCATCGAGGGCTTCCAAGACCGAAGCCAATGGGATCTCGCCGCATTCAGCGGCGTAGCGTGGCGACAGGCCTAGCGGATCATCGACGTGATGGATGCGGCGGTGCCCAGCTTTATCTATTTCTCTCGCGAAGTCGGCAGCCCATTCTTGAACGGTCTCACTTTCGAGCTGGTCGCCCGGGCCACCGGCGACTCCCTTCGTGAAGTGCAGGTTGACCTGGTGGTGGGGGCAAAAAAGGTTAAGCAGTGCATTTCCAGGTTTTGAGAATTTCAACCCTTCGGAAGACGCCTCGGAGATGGCCCGCCCTGTCTTCGGATTGGACGGCGCTCTATGGCTATGGAACTGGCGACTGACAGCGGTCATGCAGAGACAGCAGCCTATTCTTTTGATCGCCGACCCGCATATGGTTTGCAGGCGGGCGCAGCCACCCGCTCGCGCGGAACCAAAATACAGCATCGTCGGTATCAATAATATTATCGACGAGCCTCTCTTGAAGCACGCCACTGGCGATCATCATTTTCGCGACTTTACCCTGATCGCCAGCGTGCGCGCGGGTGATCTCAAGGGTGCGGCGAAGCATGCGGTAGCTGAGGCGTTTAAGGACGCGCTGGAACCCGCCGAGTTCGGCGCTCGCACGCTTCAGCTGCGATGCTTCGAGCACTGCTGGGTGCGCTGCAAGCTGGCAGGGGGCGGCGCGATGAACGCGACGCAGGGCCGCAAAGCGAAGCAGCAACGCCTCATGGACATCCCCGGTGGGTCTGCTGGCGAAGACGCCGTTCCCCCAGAGAGCATGGCGCCCTTGTGGGGTCGTCTCGGAGGCGCCGCGTGGACGCTGGTCACTATGGGGGAGGTGGCCGTTCACGTCGGGCATCTTCAGAGAATCGCGCGCGCCCCGAAGTGGCAGCATGCTCGGCGGCTGAACGCGGTTGTGGCACGGCTGAAATGCTCTTTTTGTTCATTAGGTTACACAGAGCATGGTAGTTTCCATGGTCAGTCGTCATTTCCCTCGATTCGGTATTTCGTGCTACTGAGCCAGACTGTCTTGCAATTTGGGCTTCGCTTAATGTGGAAGTGCATGCGAAGATTTTCGAGCAGAATGAGGCAGGGCTACAGTATTGGATCTTTATAGTCGAAAGCGGCCTACTGTATCCCGTTCTACTTTCACTGCCGAGCCGGCGAGCCAGGATGATGGAATTTATTGTTCTTTGACGTGGCCAGTCATGTTTAATGAGATAGTAAACTGCCCACTGATCGCAACGCAGATCCAGTCGAGCATGGACTCCGGAGCATTCCTGATTAGGTTGCAGGGTTGCATGGACAATTGAGGGCTCTTCCAGTCAGTCGGTGCCACCGAGCTCAAGCAGTCGGCTTCGCCCCACCTGATCTATTTGCTCAAAGTTTTGCCCGTTCGGTTCGAAGCTTTGACGCTCGACGCGCTCTGGTGGATACACATGGGAGATATGCATAGCGACATTTTAACAAAGGGGGGCATCAGCCGGGATCCAATCCAGATGTCGTGGGCTGATAGTCTGGATGACGCCCCTGTGCAGCTTCAGATGTGCCGCCACAGTTCTGTTTGATGCTGCTCCTGCATTGAACTGTGCTACAGCTTGTAAAGTACTGTTGTGATTCCCAGCCCCCGAGTTGCCGAATTGCCTTCTTGTGGGGTATTTCGGGATGTCGGCAGTAACGGTTTGGACTCCCAGAGACAGAGAGACAGAGAGAGAGAGAAAGAGAGAAAGAGAGAGAGAGAGAGAAACTAACAAGGAGAAAGAAAGAGAGAGAGAGAGAGAGAACAACAACAGAGACAATGATATATATATATATATACATATATATATATAGAGAGAGAGAGAGAGAGAGAGAGAGAGAGAGAGAGAGAGAGAGAGAAAGGAACAACATGGGCGTGCCAACCCATCCGGTATCGTCTGCTCACCGGGGCCCGTCACGGCCTCTTTACATAACATTTGTCTGATTGTTTGTGTTTTCCATTTGTGTGATAGCTCAAGGCTGGACCTGAAGTGTCAGCGCTCGGGTCTTCCCTTCCCGGCCGAAGTGACCGCGCTCCGTGATCGAGTCACCCACGAGGTACTCCATCTTTATTGGCAGCGGTTGCATGTGGAGAATCAGCTGGAAGAGGAGGAGGGGGAGTAGGAGGAGGAGGAGGAGGAGGAGGAGGAGGAGGAGGAGGAGGAGGGGAGGAGGAGGAGGAGGAGGAGGAGGAGGAGGAGGATAAGGAGTCGGATGTTGCCAGAGGCTTCGTTGGCCCAAAGTGCCCCCGGAGTTTCCAAGGGGCCCTCCAGAGCAACCTCTTTCGAGGCCCCGGGATTCCGAGGGGGCGTCAAGACTGCGCGGAAGGCTGGGAGCACCTCATGCCAGGGCATCCTTGGAACTCCCAAAGGAGGCGGAGGTTGAGGAGGAGGATGAAGATGGGGAGGAGGAGGATGAAGATGGGGAGGAGGAGGAGGAGGAGGAGGAGGAGGGGGAGGGAGGAGGAGGAGGAGGAGGAGGAGGAGGAGGAAGAGGAGGAGGATGAGGAGCCGCAGGACGATGACGACCGCGACCACGACCACGACAAAGACCACGACTGCGACGATCTGCGGCGGCGGTGGCGACGGCGCAGCGGCTAATGCTTAGCGGCAACGTTCGGTGAGGATAGGCTCAGAGGGGGATGCATCCATCCCCAATCGCCGCCCCGCCCAGGAACGTGCGGATTCGCTATCGGGGGCTTTCGTGAGCCTATCGCCGACCAGTCCATTCGTCGGCGATGTATCGCCGATTCCAGATCGATATTTCCGCCCTTGAGCCAGCCCCCTTCATCGGTCCCCTTCATCATTCCTATCGGAGCAGAAACAAACCGCACAAACATCAACTTTCGGCGCACCGCGCGGATTCCTTGGATCTGCAGTGGACCCCCCTGGTGGCGCCTCCAGCGCCGCCCCTGGCGCGCTCCGCGCGCCAGGGAGGGGCGCCCAAGCGCACATCCAAGATCCGCGCGGACCGTCAACAGTTTACGTTTCTGCTGTTTTCTCTTGATCTATCCTTCTACCCCGCATCATGAGGTGACGAACGAACAACACACACCCATACCCATAAGGGGGTCTTTGGGAGGAGGACTGGCTGTGGGTATGGGTGCGGGTTGTCGGACCCTAGGGAACGCTCCCGCTCGAGCGGGGACCCCCATCCGACAGCACGCACCCATGGCCCTTTCCGACCCCCCTGTGGGTATGGGTGTGTGTGTGTGTTGTTGGTTCGTCATGAGGCGTCGTGCTCGGGTTCCACATGGCGCTCGTGGCCATCCGGCAGCGCACCGCGCTGGGCTCCGGGGCCTTCGAGGCCCGCTTCCGCGAGGCGCTGCGCGCCACGCTGGAGGACGCGCCCGCCTCGGGGCCTCCTGACTCGGGGGCCTCGGCAGGCCTTTGGAGTGCCTCGGGAGGGCCGTCGATCAGAGGAGCGAGAAGCCAGGATGCTGCTGATGATGATGATGATGATGATGATGATGCTGCTGCTGATGATGCTGATACTGATGATGATGATTGATGATGCTTGATGATGATGATGATGATGACGCTGATACAGATGCTGATGCTGATGCTGATGCTGATGCTGCTGATGATGATGCTGCTGCTGATGATGATGCTGATGATGCTGATGATGATGATGATGATGCTGATGATGATGATGATGAGGATGATGATGATGATGATGCTGATGATGATGATGATGATGCTGACGCTGCTGATGCTGATGATGATGCTGAGGATGATGATGCTGATGGTGCTGATGATGCTGATGATGATGATAAAGCTGAGATTCTGATGATGATGCTGCTGATGATGCTGATACTGATGATGATGATTGATGATGCTTGATGTTGATGACACGATGACGATGATGATGACGCTGATTATGATGATGGTGCTGCTGCTGCTGATGATGATGATGATGATGCTGATGCTGATGATGCTGATGATGCTGATACAGATGCTGATGCTGATGCTGATGCTCATGATGATCATGCTGCTGATGATGATGATGATGATGAGGATGAGGATGAGGATGATGATGATGATGATGATGATGATGATGATGATGATGATCGATGATGATGATCATGACGACGATGATGATCATATATGATGGATGATGATGATGATGATGATGATTGATGATGATGATGATGATGATGGTGATGATGATGATGATTCTGATTATGATGATGATTATGATGATGATGCTGATGATGATGATGATGATGATGATGATGATGATGATGATGATGATGATGATGCTGATGATGATGAGATGATGATGATGCTGATGATGATGATGATGATGATGATGATGAGGAGGAGGAGGAGGAGGAGGAGGAGGAGGAGGAGGAGGAGGAGGAGGAGGAAAAGGGTCGAAGACAACATCTGCACGAACATACACTTTCGGAGGTCCGCGTGGATTTCTCGGATCGGCGCTGGGCCCCCCTGGCGGCGCCATTCGGCGCCGCCCCTGGCGCGCTCCTCGCGCCAGGGAGGTGGGTCCAGCGCCGATCCAAGAAGTCCAGTCCGCGCGGACCTGACACAATTTCGATTCGCCGCTTGATCTGGGAGCAACGCACCTCCAGTGCCTGCTGACGTCAATGGTTACATGTCGAACGTGTTTACACTTCGGGGGTTATTTCGTTGCTCCTTCTGACCAGGAAGCGGGCTCTACTTTCATCATTTTCAATATGGATCATGCGATTTTGGTAATTGAGCCTCGCTCAGCAGAGAAATACGATAGGGAAGGATGCAGCTGAGGGGAAGGAGGCCTCTGCGCCCTCCTCTTGGAGGAGACGGGCCTGGACGCGGGCGACATGGGCCTCCGCTTCGCCATCAGCCCGACCCCCGGCAGCGGCCGCGAGGAGGAGGATGAGGAGGAGGAAGAGGAGGAGGAGGAGGAGGAGGAGGCGGAGGAGGAGGAGGAGGAGGAGGGGGAGGAGGGGGAGGAGGATATTCTGCGAGGGCGGGACAAGGAGGAGGATGAGGAGGAGGAAGGGGAGGAAGGGGGATTTTTGGGATTGTCGCGCTGTTGAAGCCGATGGCCTGTCAGTGGAGTGCGACGCTGCAGCTAGCAGAATATTAGAAACAACTAAATCGTCTTGCATGGGCACCAAGAAGCAAGTACAGTGCAGTACGATGTGACCCCGCGACAGAGCGGACGGAACGCGTCGAACCGAAGCAGAGTGTCTAGCCCGTCCCAATCCTCTCATGAAGCTTCACCCTTCATAAAGCAACTGGACGGAAAACGCTAAAGCGGCAACAGATGGTTGGCTGTGCCCGTCCAGGGCACGCGGGAGGAGGGGTGGAGGGAGGGAGTGTCAAAGTTGAAGAGAACAAGAGGGAGAAGGATGGGACGCAGACTCAAAATCTCCTGCTGTCGTGGCACCAGCCCGTGCAGGCTCAAAGGCCGGGGGCGCAGGGATGTGCAGAGGACCACGCGAGCCTCCCGAGACCTGACCCGCAAACCCACTCCCTCCACAGTAGGCGGCGACAGACGGATCAAGGCATGCAGTGCTCGCTGCCATGCCTCACCCGGACACTGAAGGAGAGGCGCAGGGAGGGAATGATAATGCCGAGGAGATGGGCGTAGGGCTGGGACACGGACGAGATTCTTATGCGGCTCAGCAATACAATGATGCCGCGTGGAGGCACGTCAGAGGACATTTCCACACGGAAGGAACTCTCTGCCAAGATAAGTGCAGTCCAGTCGAACGGCGGTGGAGACAGAGTATCTACGACCGTCGACTTGGACTAGGGGAAAAGGGGTGAAGCTGCTACCATTACAGTCCAGTGCCAGCTGTACTCTTGGCAGCTACAACTCTTTCAACAAGCCCAGCATCCACATCAAGTGAGGGGGGCCGAGGTGAAGGAGAAGGTGCAGGAAGAGGCTCTCATGGGCGACACAGAGGTCTGGTTGAAGTTTGGAGGCACCTTTGACGTCAAAAAGGCGAGACGCCACACATTATAGAAACGCGCTGCGTATATGTTAGAATGAGGATGCCACTCCAGGGAGGTTGAATTCAGCATCATCGCTGATACACCCACAGTCAACAACCGTCATACTGCCCTGCCCAATCACATCTTATCCAGCTTAATCAAGATTTCCCATCGGCCCATCGGTCGTTGAAAGTAGATATTGCGAAGGCCTTACGACCGGTGCCGCCGACCCTGAAGACGACGAAGATGAAAGGGAGGAGGGGGTGCAGGTGGAGGAGGAGGAGTGGCAGGAGGAGGAGGAGGAAGAGGTGCAGGAGGTGGATGAGGGAGGAGGAAGGGGGGGAAGGATGAGGAGGAGGAGCAGGGGGGGGGAGGAAGAGGCAGAGGATAACAGGAGGAGGGGAAGGAGGGAGGGGGGGCGGTAGGAGGAGGAGAAGGAGGAGGAGGAGGAAGAGGAGGAGGAGGAGGAGGAGGAGGAGGCGCTGAGGCTTTCTTGGCTCTTTTGGGAACATCTTTGCATGGTTTCGGGGGGGTTCGAGGGGGAACCGTATCTGGGCGGCGCTTCCCCTGAGACCCACCACAGGAGCCCTCCCTGGGACTCCTCGTCTCGTGGGGACAGAAGTGCAGGGAAGGAGCTTCCAATCGACTGCACTAACGACGTTGCCACTTTCGCTGTAGATCGTGCGGTTGAGACGACAGGCCCAGGAAAGGGGACGGTGGACGATGGAGACGGCGAGGAGACGATTGTGACGACGACGGAGACGACGAGAAGGAGCGGAGGAGGAAAAGGAGGATGAGGAGGACGAGGAGCAGGACGGCGACGACGAGACGGAGCAGGAGGAGGAGGAGGAGGTCGAGGAGGAGGACGACGACGACGTGGCATTCGGGAAGTCTGTGGTGTTTGTCGCAGGGCTACTTTGAGGACTCTTAAAGGCCTCGGCGGGGGCCTCGCGGAAGTATTTGAGATCTCGATGTGGGTTCTTGGAGCCTTCTTCGGGCTTCCTAGGGGCCTATTCGGGGCATGTCGAGGGAGGAGGAGGAGGAGGAGGAGGAGGAGGAGGAGGAGGAGGAGGTAGGAGGAGGAGGGAGCAGAGAGGAGGAGGAGAGGAGGAGGAGGAGGAGGAGGAGGGAGGCGGGAGGGGGAGGGGGAGGAGGAGCAGGAGGAGGAGGAGAGGAGGAGCAGGAGGAGGAGGAGGAGGAGGAGGGAGGAGGAGGAGGAGGAGGGTTAGGAGGGTTTAGGAGGGTTAGGAGGGTTAGGAGCGGTAGGAGGAGGAGGAGGAGGAGGAGAGAGGAGGAGAGGAGGGAGTAGGAGGATGAGGAGGAAGATGGAGGCAGAGGAGAAGAGGAGGCGGGAGGGGGAGGGGTCGGAGGAGGAGGAGGAGGAGGAGAGGAGGAGGAGAGGAGGTAGGAGGGAGGAGGAGGAGGAGGAAAGGCGGAGGAGGAGGAGGAGGAGGAGGAGGAGGAGGAGGAGGAGGAGGAGGAGGAGGAGGAGGAGGAGTGAGGATGGGAGGGGGAGGAGAAGGAGAAGGAGGTAGCGGAGGCGTCGGGGAGGAGGAGGAGGAGGAAGGCGGAGGCGGAGGCGGAGGCGAGGCGGAGGAGGAGGAGGAGTAGGAGGAGGAGGAGGAGGAGAGGAGGCGGAGAGGAGGAGGAGGAGGAGGCTGGAGGAGGCGGATCGTTAGCAGGAGCAGGAGCAGGCCAGCAGCAGCAGCAGCAGCAGCAGGCAGCAGCAAGCTGCAGGCAGCAGCAGCAGCAGCAGCAGCAGCAGGAGGGAGAGGGGAACGAGGATGAGAAAGGGAAAAGGGGGAGGAGGAGGAGGAGGAGGAGGAGGAGGAGGAGGGTTAGGAGGAGGAGGAGGAGGAGAAGGAGGAGGAGGAGGGCGCTTGGTGTCATGTTCGATCTACCTCCAAGCGCTTTTGGGCTGCCATCTATTGATGGTCTTGTCGGACCGTCTTTGGGATTTCAGACGCCTGACAAGGCGAGAACGCGAAAATCCTCCGACACCCCTCCGAGAATACATGGTTGTTACCTCGGGATCCAAGCGTGGCGCCTTCTGGTGGTGGTTCAGGGCGTCATGAGGACATCCTGAGTTCGTCAGGCCTCTCCGAATGCCTCCGACGTGTGGAAGCCCTCTTCGAGCTGTCTTGGAAAACATCGTGGGCATCCTGAAGGCGACGGAGGGTGGGTGGATTCGGCGACTCCGAGGGGCCCCAGAGGAGCGCTAATGATCCCGAACCCCTTCTCGGCTCGGCTGTTTTCTCCTTTTGCTGCGGCTTATCCTGCCTCCTCCGTGTCCTCCTCCGCTCTGCTCGGCCTGTCTCGCTTTCCTTAGCTCCGCTCTGCCTCCTCTTCTGCCCCCTTCGTGGGCTCGCGTCCGTTCCCGCGAAGGCCTTCCGCGAGCCGCCTCCCACGTAAAAATTGGGCATCTTGTGTGCTCTGCAGGTCGCGCGGATAGGGGGAGGGGGGGGGTCCGGCGCCGATCCGGGGCCTCCGCGCGGCCCCCCGAAGGTCTCTGCGGTGAATGCCGATCTCCCCCGATGCGATCACAGGGGGTCGTTTGAGGATCGCTCATCCTCCACCTCCTTCCTCTGTGCTCCTCCTCCTCCTCCTCCTCCTCCTCCTCCTCCCTCTCCCTCTTCCCCCTCTCCTCCTCCTCCTCCTCCTCCTCCTTTTCCTCCTCCTCCTC
This sequence comes from Prorocentrum cordatum, assembly GCA_963575745.1. Lineage (NCBI taxonomy): Eukaryota > Dinophyceae > Prorocentrales > Prorocentraceae > Prorocentrum > Prorocentrum cordatum. The sequence goes on from CAUYUJ010002962.1 coordinate 18,699, forward strand.
CTCTTTCTCCTCCTCCTCCTGCTGCTCCTCCTCCCTCCTCCTCCTCCTCCCTCCTCCTCTCCTCCCTCCTCCTCCTCATACTCCTCCTCCTCCTCCTCCGTCTCCTCTCCCTCTCCTCCTCCTCCTCCTCTCCTCCATCCTCCCTCCTCCTCCTCCTCCTCCTCCTCTCCTCCTCCGCCTCCTCCTCCTCCCCTCCTCCTCCTCTCTCCTCCTCCCCTCCCTCCTCCTCCGCCCTCCCCCTTCCCTCACTCCCACCTCCCTCCCCTCCCCTCCCTCCCTCCCCCCTCCCTCCCTCCCTCCCTCCCTCCCTCCCTCCCTCTGGAATTGGATATCACTTCGTGATTGGTCTTATCCTGCTTATCTGATCTTATCTCCATCCCTCCCCTCCCTCCCTCCCTCCTCCCTTCATCCTCCTCCTCCTCCTCCTCCTCCTCCTCTCCTCCTCCTCTCCTTCCTCCTCTCTCCTCTCCTCCTTCCCTCCTCCTCCTCCTCCCCTCCTCCCCCTCCCCCTCCTCCCTCCTCATCCTCCTCCCACCCCTTCCCTCCCCTCCTCCCCCTCTCTCTCATCCTCCTCCACCTCCTTCCTCCTCCTCCCCTTGCCCCTTCCCTCCTCCCTCCGCCTCCTCCTCCTCCTCCTCTCTCCTCCTCCTACCCTCCTCCTCCCTCCTCCTCCTCCTCCTCCTCCCTACCTACCTCCTCCTCCCTCCTCCTCCTCTCCCCCCCCTCATCCTCCGCCTTCCTCCTCATCCTCCTTTCCTCTCCTCTCCTTCTCCTCCTCCTCTTCCGCCTTCATCCTCCTCCTCCTCCTCCTCCTACCTCTCCTCCCGCCTACTCCTCCCCTTGGGCACTGGCTAAAAAGACAGTAATGGCCGCAGCCCGACGAGACCAGCTGAGCGATCGACCTGAACATCTCCTGAGGCTCTCCACCCGTCAGTTGTCCGAGGATGCTCTCACTAATCATAGTGTTGTGATTCGGGGCCCTCAAGTCTTCCAGTGTAAAGTGTGTCTTGCGGTTGCCCGTACGCAGGCCAGTCTTGGGAAGCTAATGGGGACCCCCTGTCTGCGGACGGCCCATGAGAGGCTGAAGGCGCGAACGGATCAGGAGCTTCAGCGAGCTCCGCCGTTGAGGTCTTATGCTGTAAAGGTAGCCCTACAAGGGGCGGCGGAGTTTGAAGCTGTTGTTTTGCCACAGGACGGACAGCCTCTGGAGGCTCCTGGACCCCCCGCGCCTGCCGCGGAGGAAATTGTTGTGCTTCGGGGCCACCGTGTCTTGGTCCTGCAGGATAATTGTCTGGGGGCGTCGGAGCACGGGCAGACCAGATATAAGCAGAACTACGGAATCTCTGCTATGAGGGCTGGTCGCCATCCCAAGACGGGCACATCCTTCAGTCCCGCGTAGTTTAGCATGTAACGGCCTGCGCTCCCGTCTCTAGGTTGCACGACCAGGCCTGGTGCTGGTCCTCCTCCTTCGCAGCGGACGAAGGACGGTGCACACCTCTCTCCCCACCTCTCCGCCCCGACGTGCCGGCGCAGGCCGTCGGGGCACGAGCTCTCGAGCCGCCCCGAGGCAGGCCGTCCCAGGCGGCGGAAAAAACCGTCGCCCCCTCGTCTCCTCGGAGCCAGGATTCAGTCGGGCCTGTCCCTCTACAGTGGGAATACTCAAAGATAGTCCCAAATAGCCTGGGAAGTTTTTGGTTGTTGTTTTTTGCTTGTGTGTGTGTGTTTTCAGTATATATATACATATGTAAGTTTGTATAGCAGTAGTATGTATGTAAACATGCTATATATATATACAAAAATACAATTGTTGAGTATGCTGGGGTATTTTTTGGGCATTGCTTAAAACATTGTTTGGCCGTCCAAAATCCGCCTGCAGGGGGACATGCCCGACATAAAGCCAGGAGTTCGCAGAGCCCAGGCCCCGGCTTGCCCGGCCAGGAGGCTGCTCCCCCAGGCCGAGCAGCGAGAGGACGGAACGAAGGCTCGCGGCGGAACCCTCGTCCAGGCTCGAGTCGGGCATGTCTCTCCTCTACAGGAGGAGTGTTCAAAAATAGTCAAAAAGTAATGCGGGGACGATGCTTCGATTACTATTGTATCTTTGAACATGTCTTGGGTATGTTTGCAATTTTGTCCAAAAGCCGCACGTAGGGGGACATGCCCTACCTGAGTCTGGGCCTGGCCAGGTGCGGTCCCAGGGAGCTTCAGGGCGTGGGGCCCCAGGGGCTCCAGGAGGAGCGCTGTCAAGAAGTCCGAGGCCGAAATTTCTACATGACCACCGCCTGGAGGACCAATTTTCGGGGACCTCGGCAGGCGGTGGATATGGACCATGTCGGGCCCCCGGGGGCCAACATGTATCCATATCCACCGCCCGCGGGGGTTCCAGGACGTCGGTTCCCAGTCGGTGGTTATGGATACATTCCCGCCTCGCAGGAAGAGCCCCCGATCAAGTCATGGGGGCAGCGGCCGCAACCACGCAGTAAACAAATAGTCCAGCTTCCTGCCTGACCATCTCTTCGGAAGCTCGACGGGCGGCCTCCTCCTCCTCCTCGTCCTCTTCCTCTTCGTTCTCGTCCTCTGCCCTCCTCCTCTTCATCCTCTTCCCTCCCCCTCCTCCTCCTCCTCCTCCTCCTCCTCCTCCTCCTCTTCCCGCCCCCTCCTCCTCCCTTCCTCCTCCTCCTCCTCCTCCCTCGTCCTCCCCCTCCCCCTCCCCCTCCGTCTCCTCCTCCTCCTCCTCCTCCTCCTCCTTCCTCCTCTGGGGGGCGGCCTCTCCTGACGAGCCAGGCCTCCCTGTGGGCCTCTCCTGCAGGGGGCCCGTCCCGAGGCCTGCGCGCGCTGTGGGTGGCGACGCCCCTGCGGACGCCAGCGTACAGCGTGCCCGGCGGCCTCGAGGTGCGACCGCCGCCAGGGGCGGTCCCTGACCCCTGGAGGGGGGAGAATCCGTGATGCTGCTGCTGGTCATGACGATGAGGATGGCGATGGCGATGGCGATGGCGATGGCGGTGGTGATGGTGATGGTGATGATGATGCTGGTGATGCTGATGATGCTGGTGATGATGATGATGATGATGATGATGCTGATGATGATGACGATGATGATGCTGATGATGATGATGATGACGATGATGATGATGCTGATGATGATGATGATGATGATGGACATCGTGATGGTGATGGTACTGATGATGATACTGCTGCTGCTAAGGATGGTGAAGTTGATGATTGTAATGATGGTGGTGCCGATGATGGTGATGGCGATGCTGATGATGCTGATGATGATGCTGATGATGATGGTGATGGTGGTGGTGATGGTGACGATGATGGTGCTGATGCTGATGCTGATGTTGATGATGATGGTGATGACGACGTTGATGAGGATGATCACGTCGATGATGCTAATGCTGATGCTTTTGATGATGCTGATGCTGGTGCTGCTGCTGCTGCTGATGATGATGATGATGATGATGATGGAGATTGTGATGCTGATGATGCTGGTGATGGTGATGTTGATGATTGTGATGATGACGGAGATGGTGATGCTATTGCTGCTGATGATGGTAATGTTGGTGATGGTAGTGCCGATGATGGTGATCGCGATGGTGATGCTGATGCTGCTGCTGATGATGCTGATGATGTAGATGGTCATGCTGATGCTGACGTTGATGCTGATGGTGATGCTGATGCTGATGCTGCTGATGATGCTGATGATGACCGCGATGCTGCTGATGCTGTTGATGGTGGTGATGATGCTGATTAGCGTGATCATGATGGCGATGCTGATCATGATGGTGATGATGATAATGATGATGATGACGATGCTGATGATGATGATGATGATGATGATGATGATGATGATGATGATGTTGCTGACGATGATCGTGATGCTGCTGCTGATGATGATGCTGATGCCGATGTCGGTGGTGATGATGATGTTGATGCTGATGATGGTGATGATGATGGTGATGATGCTGATGCTTAGGATGCTGCTGATGAGGATGATGACGTTGCTGATGATGTTGATGCAGTTGATGGTGATGGTGATGATGATGATGCCACGCATGATGCTGATGATGGTGCCGAATGCTGATGATGGTGATGGTGGTGGTGATGGTGATGGTGATGATGGTGATGGTGATGATGGTGATGGTGATGATGGTGATGCTGGTGATGGTGATTGTGTTGGTGATGATGGTGAAGCTGGTGCTGGTGCTGATGCCGATGATGATGACGAGGCGGCTGGTGATGATACTGATGATGATGCTGATTATGATGCTGATTATGATGCTGATTATGATGATGATTATGATGATGGTGACGAGGATGCTGATGCTGATGATGCTGATGCTGATGCTGATGATGATGAGGAGGATGACGATGATGATGATGATGATGATGATGGTGATGATGATGATGATGATGATGATGATGATGATGATTCTGATAGTAGTGATGATGGTGATGGTGATGGTGCTCATGATGCTCATGATTATGAAGTTGATGATGGTGCTGGTTGTGATGAAGCTGGTGCTGGAACGGATGATTCCGATAGTGGTTGTGATGATGATGGTGATGCTTATGATGATGCTGCTGACTGATGATGATGCTGGTCATGATGATGCTGCTGATGATGATGATGCCGATGCTGGTGATGGTGATGATGCTGATGCTGATGCTGATGCTGATGATGATGATGATAATGTATATATATATATATACTGTAAATGAATACCGCCCCCCCCCGGCCCCGGGTCTCACACCTCCCCGCCACATCTCGGGAACGCTCCCGGTACCGCTCTCCTGGCTGGCGATGGTGCTGTCTGCGATGCCGACGATGCTAATGATGCTGATGGTGATAGTGAGTGTGAGGGTGATGGTGATGATGATGCTGATGCTCATGATGACGCCGATGCTCCTGATGATGATGATGATGATGATGACGATGATGATGATGATGATGATGATGATGATGATGATGATGATGATGATGGTGATGCTGATCGTGATGATGATGATGATGGTGATGATAGTAGTGATGATCACCATGCCATCATAGTAGTGATGGTGATGGTGATGGTGATGATGATGATGCTGATGATGCCGATGTTGCTGGTGATGCTGACGATGCTGCGAATGATGATGGTGTCGACGATGATGATGATGATGCTGATCATGATCATGGTGATGGTGATGCCGATGATGATGATGATGATGATGATGATGATGATGATGATGATGATGGTGATGGTTACGATGATGATGGTGACGGTCATGATGATGGTGAGGATGCTGCTGATGATGCTGATGATGACGCTGATGCTGATGCTGATTCTTATTGTGCTGCTGCTGATGACGTGATGGTGATGATGGTGATGATGATCATGATAATGTTGGTGACGCTGAGGGTGATGATGATGCTGATGATGCTGCTCATGATGATGACGATGATGATGATTGTGGTGATGATGACGATGATGATCACGATTATGACGATGATGTGTTGATGGTGATGGTGATGGCGATGGTGATGGTTGTCATGATGACGATGGTGATGGTGATGCTGGTACTGATGATGATGCTGGTGCTGCTGATGATGATGACGTTTCTTGATGATGCTGATGATATTGACGATGATGATGGTGATCAGGATGATGATTGTTGTGATGATGATGATGATGGTAATGGTGATGGTGATGGTGATGCCGATCGTGATGGTGATGATGGCGATAATAATGATGATAAGGATGGTGATGACGATACCGATGATGATGATGATGATGATGGTGATTGTAATGGTGATGGTTGGTGATGTTAATGGCAATGGTGATGGTGCGGATGTTGACGCTGAAGGTGAGGCTGATTCTGCTAAAGCGGATGCTGCATGCTGGTGATATTTTAACGATCATGCTGATGATGTTTTTGATGGTGATGCTGGTGATAGTAATGATGATGGCGATGGTGATGATGGTGATGATTGTGATGATGATGATGATGATGATGATGATGATGATGATGATGATGATGATGATGATGATGATACTGATGACGGGATGCTGATGGGGATGATGATGGTGATGGAGACCGTGATGATGATAATCCGACTTGTTTTGCTGATGGTGATGTTGATGCTGATGATGATGATAATCATAACGATCATGATGATGATGTTGCTGATGGTGCTGGTGATGGTGATGATGCTGATGGTGGTGATGTTGGTCGTGATGGTGATGCTGGTGGTGATGGTGATGATGATGATGATGATGATGATGATGTAGCTGATGCGTGAGATGATACTGATGTTGTTCATGGCAATAATGGTGACGATGCTGACAATGTTGATGATGCTGCTGGTGATGGTGATGATGATTGTTATGGCCATGCTGGTGATGATGATGATGCTGATGATGGTGCCCATGATGATGATACTGCTAATGCTGATGATGATGCTGATGATGACCACGATGATGTTGATGCTGCTGATGGTGGTGGTGACGGTGCGAAGGATGACGACGTTGATGATGACGTTGGTGATGGTGATGATGATGATTTTGTTGATGGTGGCGATAATGATTATGATGATGATGACGGTGATGCTGATGATCATGGTGGTGATGAGGATGATGATGATGGTGATGGCGAAGGTGATGGAGATGCTGATGCTGATGGTGATGCTGGTGCTGCTGATAGTGATGAGGACGATGATGCTTTTATGCTTAATGCTTACGCTGAGGATGATGATGATAATGATGATGATGATGATGATGAGGAGGAGGAGGATGTGCATGATGATGGGGATGAGGATGCGGATGGAGATGAGGAGGATGATGATGAAGACGCTGTTGCTGCTGCTGATGATGGTAATGTCGATGGTGGTGATGGCGATCATGACGATGCTCATGCTGATGCTGATGCTGCTGATGATGATGACGATGATTCGCGTGCTGATGATGATGAGGATGCTGATGCTGCTGCTGCTGATGATGATAATTCTGATGATGCTGATGATGATGATCAGCATGATGACTCTGGTTCTGATGCCGATGATGCTTGTGTTGTTGATGTTGGTCTTTGCGATGATGTCGATGATTGTGACGTGATGGTAATGTTGATAGTGATGTTGATGACGATTCTGTTTCTGATGATGTCAATGCTGCTGATGCTGATAATGCTGATGTTGACGAAGATGATGATTCCGATGATGATGCCGCTGATGATGCTGATGCTGCTGATGATGACGATGTTCACCATGCTGCTGATGATGGTGATGGTGATGCTGATGCTGATAATTATTATGATGCTGATGATGATGCTGCTGATGTTGCTGATGATGCCGATGATAATGCTGCTGTTGCTGGTGATGATGATTCTGAATCGGCTGATGATGATGCTCATGGTAGTGGTGATGATGACGATGACGATGGCGATGACGATGATGATGATGACCATGATGATGACAGTGATGACAATGATGATGATGATGCTGATGCTGATGCTGATGCTGATGCTGCTGCTGATGATTATGATGATGATGCTGATGGTGATGAGCATGCTGCCGCTGATGGTGATGATGATGATGACGCTGCTTTTTTTTCATGATGCTGCTGATGATGATGGGGACGCTGTGAGGATGAGAATGAGGATGAGGATGTGGATGTCGTTGATGATGGTGATGGTGATGGTGATGGTGGTGGTCATGGTGGTGGTGGTGGTGATGGTGATGGTGATGGTGGTGATTATGTTGATGATCACGCTGAGGATGATGATGATGCTGCTGATGATGATGACGATGATGCTGATGATGACGCTGCTGACGATGATGATGGTGATGATGATGATGATGCTGATGATGCTGATGCTGATGCGGAGTATGATGCTGCTGCTGATGATGCTGATGATGATGATGATGATGATGATGGTTAGGATGATGCTGCTGATGCTCATGATGCTGATGATGCTGTTTCTGATGATGATGATGATGATGATGATGATGCTGATGCTGATGCTGATGATGATGATGATGATGGTGATGATGATGATGATGATGATGATGATGAACATGATGATGATGAGGATGATGCTGATGATGATGCTGATGATGATGCTGATGATGATGATGCTGATGATGATGATGATGATGATGCTGATGATGATCATGCTGATGATGATGATGATGATGATGATGGTGATGATGATGATGATGATGATGATGATGATGATGATGATGATGCTCGTGATTGATGAGATGATGAGATGATGATGATGATGATGATGATGAGATGATGAGGATGCTGATGC
>CAUYUJ010002962.1:27087-44587 GCA_963575745.1 Prorocentrum cordatum
CTCCTCCTCCTCCTCCTCCTCCTCGGGCGTATCCAAAGGGGGGGTCGTAGGTCATCGCGCCTCAACCTCCGCCTGCTGTAAGAGTTGAGATCGAGCTGAGCTCGGGCAGCACGGGCGTGCACACATATATATATATACACACATGCATACAAGACTGCATTGGCGCTGCGCGCCATGCACCTTGGTCCTTTGGCATTCGCACGCTAGCGGGGTGCGAGCGTGCGTACATGCGCACACACATGCGTCTATGAACGCATAATACATATGCACATGCATGTATACGTTTGTATGGGTATGTACATGTATATGCAAATGGTCAGTGTAACTATGTGTGCGCATACACATGCGTATATCAGGCGGTAGTGGCCTGACCAGGTGCTCATATCATCGCGCCACTATAAGGCGCGAGGGTCTCAGGCAAACGTGGTCAGACTACCGTGGGACAGTGCGTCGCCGAGGTCAGTGTTGCCAGGACGTCCCGGGTGAAAACGGCCTGAACACCTCCGCTCAGGGGAGGGCATATCCGAAGTCAGCCGGGCGAGGAAGTTTCAAGCGAGGAGTGGTCTGAACACCTCTGCTCAGGGATCCCTGAACTTCGACTTGCGTGAAGTCGCACGCGAAAGTGCTCCTCGTTCTATTTGTCCTCGTATTCTCCTGTGCCCGTTTCTTTCCCACCCTTCCTCCTGCTTCTCCTCCTGTTTCTCCTCCTCAGTCCTGTGCCGATTGAGCTGAACCGGAAGAACTTGAGAGGATGAGGAGGAGGAGGAGGAGGAGGAGGAGGAGGAGGAGGAGGAGGAGGAGGAGGATGAAGACGAGGAAGAGGATGGGGACGAGGACAACGACGACGACGAAGAAGGCGACGACAAAGAGAAGGGATAATGAGAGGAGGAGACCGCCGTGTTGGGAACTCGTGGTGCGCCTCTCGGGGGCCTCTGGGAGGCAGTTTTGAAGCCTCTTGGGGGCTGTTTGTGGGCCTCTTGGGATTTTTTGGGGCCTCTTGGGGACCTCTTGGGGGTTCCTTGGGGCCTCTGGGGGGCCTCTTGGGGCCTCATGGGGCCCTCTTGGGGCCTCTCGGGGCCCTCTCGCGGCGGAAAACTCAGTTTTGAATTTTTGGGCGCCCTCTTGGGCCTCTCTTGGGGCCGTCTTGGTGCTCTCTTGGGCCGCCTTGGGCGCCTCTTGGGCGGTCTCGGAGCCCTCCTGGACCGTGTTGGGGCCTTCTTGGGGGCCTCTTGGGCGATCCAGGGAGCCTCTTGGGCCGTGTTGGAGCGTGGGGAAGCGGAAAAAGCGAGAAGGCCAAACACATAGAAAAAACACATAGGAAAATCAACCATTTCAGCCTCTCGGGGCTCTCTTGGGAGGCCTCTTGGGGGTCTCTTGGGGCGTCTTGGAGGCCTGTTGGGCAGTCTTGGGCCCATATTGGGCGTCTTGGGCCGATCTTTGGGTGTCTCGGGGCCCTCTTTGGCCGTCGTGGGGGCTTCTTTTTTCGCGTCGGACTCGCAGGACAGACCTGCCTGGGGGGTCCAGGAGGACCGGAGATCCACGGAAGCACTCTGCAGGAGCGCCCCAGAGGCTCGGGGAGGCCGAAATTCGACTTCGGGGGGGGGGGGGCACCGTGTGCCGCTTTGTCCGGGGTCCCCGGCGATATAAAATATATTAGGAATATATGTATATTATAATAATACATATACACATTTCTCAAATATATATATATAATATATATATATATTATATATATATATAGCATTGTCAAGTACAGACAAATATCTGATAGAGTTGTAAAGATAAAGGCCCAGCGCGATCCTTTGGACAGCTAGCAATCTCGGAGGGTCCGTCAGTTCCCGAGCTAACTCCAGACGGCGTCCAAGATAAGGCTCAGTCGGGATCTGCGGGCACCAGACTTTCAAACCCGCAACCCAAATAAGTGGGCACGACATGTAATGCCGTTGGGCATCTTCCCCATCAGCACATCCGAATGTGCAGGCGCACCGGTTCTGGGACATACGACTTTCCGTGGTCCAGCCTCCTACTAGAGTCTTGATCACACAGCTTTGCCACGCTGGAGGCAGCTGCGAGATGCACTCCGTGAGCGCAAGGCCACGACAAGCCAGCAATTGCACTAGCCGACAGCGGTCGAAGCGTCCACTCGGCCAATCTCTTGAGGAGAGTGGGGGCGAGGTTCTCCTTACACAAGGACGCAACAAGGGAACTGGCCAGAGTCTTCTGGATTTTGACGGCAGGATCTTCCCTCTGCGCATCGCCAAAAGCTTTCAGGGCAGCAGCGACAGGCACCCGAAGCCGAGCGCAACCTGGGAAACCCGCGTCCGCTCTAGACAGCTCCTGAACAAAAGGGCGCGCCGTCCAATGTGGCGGCGACCAGACATCCCTGCACCGTTGCTTCATTGGAAGGAGACGCCTCGCCTCATCTCGAAGCCTGCTCCACAGGGGGCGCCAGTTGGATACTGTATGTCTCGCAGCACGGATCAGGGCGCACGTAGCCTGGACTCGAATTGACTGTGGGCGTAGCTGTGTCCACACCCTCAGGGCTAGAAGCTGCTCTAACGGAAACGAGAAAGGGGGGGCATGCAACATCTTGTGGGGCGCCCAGGATTCCCACCTCAGGATCGATTCGGGAATCAGCGTCAGCTGGGCAAGATATCCAAATTTTGAGACGGCCCTCGAATTATCGAGCTGCAGGGCTATCGATGGCGGAGCAGAGTCTTCAGCCAGACCCTGGACCACTCCCACCCACTCCCGAGACGCCCTCGCCCAAACCCTATCCTTAGAGCCAGCAGCAGGCCCAATCCAAACACCGAGGTACTCAGCTGCTTCGACGACAGGGATGTTGCGCCATCCCGGGGCAACACTGGTAACCTGTTCTGAGACCCTTCTCGCGAGATCCCCAGAAAAAAAGCCTCGGGGGCAGGCGCGATCCGACACTTAGGGATTTTCACACACAGGGTCGCCAGAAACTGAGCAGCATAAAACGTGCCTAAGAGGCGCGCGAAAGCCGAAAGTTCAGAAACCAGAACCCCAACATCATCCGCACGCACCGCAACCTCGGACCCAGGGTGCCGCCTCAGTCGCTTACGCATGTCCCCCAGGAAGGGGTCCATTGCCAGGGCCCAGAGGGATCCTGAAGCAGGGTCGCCCTGCGTGACACCCGGCGAGATGGCCCCGAATGAGAAAATCATTCCAAGAATATGCGCGCGGGCGGTCGCACAGAAGTACGCGGTTTGCGCGAGGCACTGGAAGCCCAGTGGGTAGCGAGCTTTGCAGAGGACCGCCCAGAGGAAGGAGCGAGCGAGAGAGGGGAAGGCGTTGCCAAAGTCGAGGAAGAGTAAGGAGGGGAGTCTCGCCTCGGCCTGGGGATGCATCGAAGCAACCCTGGCCGCAGTGTCGAGGGGGGTGATGTTATTCAAAAGGTTCTCCCCTGAAGGAGCCCCTCTTGGTCCGAGTGAGCTGGCGCAGCGATCGTCGCTTTCACCTTCTGGTTACATGCCGACGCTAAAACGTTCGCACCCGCGCTCTTTAAAGCCAAAGGTCGAGTATTCTGTGGCTCGCGCATCACAAAAGATTCGCCCTGCGGACGATGTCCCCTGACAGCAAAAACCAATGACATGTCGTTTAAAGATGGCGGCGGAGGAAAACCAGAGAGAAGCTCTAACATGAGGTAGTGTACAATGTTCTTGGAACGCTCGCGTTGCTGCCACGCAGTTTATGGAAGTCCACCTGGGCCAGGGGCCGTCGGCTTCGCTTTTCGAAGGACTGGGGCAAAAGTGTTCAACGTCGGCGGCACTATGGCCGAAAAATCAAACTCCGAAAGATGCTTCGCTATATACTTATCTACATGCTGCTGCGAAGTCGTACGCGGGGCAAAAACTGGGACCCAGCGGCCCCGAAGGGAAGTGATCATCGAACCAGGGGAGGAAACCGTGGAACCGTCAGGGGCGAGGAGGGCCTGGAGCGGGAGCGATTTTCCCTTCGGAGCCCACATGTTTCCCCTTCGCCTCTCAGCTCGCATGAAGGCACGGATGCGTTTCTGCTCCGTGCGGGAGGGGGGTTCCTGGATGGCCGTCTCAGCCCTGGACATTCTTTCATCCAGAACCTCCTGCTGCAAGCTTTCGCATTGCCTACGAATATTCATCGGCCATGTCAGGGAGACGATTTGATCGCTGGAAATCTGTAAAAAAACTCCGAGGCCAGGGCCCCCGAGACAAGAAGCGACCTGGCCAAACGGACATCATTATAATGCACTGCTCTAGAGATCGGTCTGAATATGACAAACTTGGCCTCCGAAGGTGGGGATCGAAACAAGTTTGTTCCTGGCCGGCCTGGCAGCTTCCCTCAGAAGACGTTTGTATTCGGCCCATCTTGTCCCAGAGGTGTGCGCTGGCGCTTTCGGCCCCAGGGCGCTCGAGTGTTGAATCAGAAGATCAAGGTATAGTTTGTATTCCGGAGCCTGGCATGCAAATCTTGGCACGCCCCGGCCCATGGGGCCCCCCCTGGTGCTTGAAGGAAAGAGTGACCTGCACGGGTGCGTGGTCCGAGATCCCCATGTCATGCAACTTCTCAGGATGGCAAGGGACAGTCGCACTGATAGACCACTGCAATAGAATCCACACAGGGGTACTTACCATGATACGATCCAATAGTGTCAATCTCTGGTCCGACGGGATGAAGTGAGTCGGGGCCTCGGGGTCCCACTCTGTGAGACCCGTCAGAGCATCGGCCCATATATCTCCAACTTCCCGCTGCCTTGGTTGAAGAACCAATCCTTTGTCAATCTCAGGAACATGAAGATGCATCGGAGCTGCTTCTTGATAATGCATGTCGCCCATGAGCAGCGCAGTGGCACGGTATGGGGGGGGGGGGGGGGCGCCGCAAGCTCCGCCGCCGCCCGAATGCGCGAAGAGATAGTAACCACCTCATTCCGAGATAAGCCATAATCGTGCACATTGTATATGATCAGCAATGTGTCCGCACGCAAATCATGGGCACGAGCCTTAATAGATGACCTCGGTACGCGTCCAGGTATAAGTGCCTCATAGCGAATCCTTCCAATTCTGATCCTTTCAACAGCTTGCTCTTGTGAGAGATGAAGGAGAAGTAGAGCAACTCCACCAGCTTCATGCGAGGGAATCGAGAGAAACTTGGCTCCACGAGTGCGTCTCGCATAGCATTCATGATTCATCGCTTCTCCTGTGCCATGAATCCCCTGTAGGCCCACCACCGCTTGATCACGCACCAAGTTCGATCGCATGTTCATCTTGCGCTTCCGCGTAGCAGGTTTGTGGTGCAGCAGTGCTCTAGCATTCCAGCTTAGAAATCTCATCGGGACATTCAGCTGCTGCGAAAAGTCCTCCTTCCAAGTATTGAATGTTAAGTTAACTGCGCCACTGCACTGTCTCATCTGCACGGAAACGAATACTGAACGCCGCCATACTTGCCGCCTTGTCCACTCCATGTTATTCAACGCGAGCATAGTTCCATAGGGGTCTCGTGGGAGCGTCGCGAGAGGCAAGGGGGGCCGTCGAGATATACCACACCCTTGGGCCTGTCATGTCGATGCCGTAGATGTGGATACGCCTCCCGCACAGCGCTCGCCACGTACTTCGTCTGGATCTCTGTTCTGATCTGCTTCGGAGCTTTGTCACAGCCAACGAATACCCGCGACACACCTTGTTCAATCGTGGTAGCTTGGAAGGTTCTCCACGTGCCATCCGTCTGCTTGAGCGCCTTACGTGCTTTGGCAGCACGCCGAGTGGCAGCATTGGTGTCTCCCGAGAACTGCAAAGCTGCAAAACAAACCTCCGAGCAGGCGACGGGCCCACCGCCGACCAATGGGACTCGTCGATCTGCGCTTCGTCGAGCCACGGCTTGATGGTCGTCTTGAAGGCGTCGCTGGACACGTTGGCCTGCATGTTTGCCACGAGGATAGTCGTATCCGCCGCCCTGTCCCACTCCGTGAGAGCCTCCAAGTCTTTGATAGGAACCGGTTGTTCAGCCAAGAACAGTGCCTTGCGCATCTCGTCCAGTTTTTACCGAAACTGTGACCGCGTGGCTGCCGTTGCTTCTTGCCGTGCCCGAAGATCCGCCAATTCTCCTCGAACTTGTGTGTTGGTCCTTTCCTGATTGGCGGACATCGTTTTGACCATGTGGGTAGTGTGAGAAGCTACCTCGGCCACAATCTCATGCTTGATCGAGGCGAACTTTGAGTCCAGAGTGGCCTGCATCTCTCGCTTGAGGGAAGCCAGCAAGGAATCAATATCCTGTGGAGGGTCAGCTCGGGCATCGTCATTGAGTTCAACATATGCTGCTGCCGTTGCTGCTGGTGTTCCAGGCGTAGCTCCTCCAGCACCTTGGGACTCCATGGGCTGCGTGGCGTCGGGGGTCCCAGGCTGTCTAGCACTAGCCGCTCCCTTGCCTGACGACCTGCCCCACGGGTCTCCTTCACCAGCCAGAGGATCGCCCCCAGCAGCACGACGGTGGACGCCCGCGCCAGCACGCCCGTCCTGGGAGCTCCCTGCGGGCGCCAGCTCCCTGGCGGGCGAGCGAGAGGCGGAACGCTGCGCCCCGCGGCCATCGGCAGGCACCCGAAGCTAGCTCGGTCGCCGCGGGCGCCCGAGCAGGCAAGAAGTTGGGCCGAAAGGCCGTGGAAATGAAAGCGTTGGGTGCTGCAGCCTGGGCAGGCAAGCAGCAAGGCAGTGGGCAGGAGGGTCGCTCGATCAGGGCGACGGACCCTTCCCAAAGCTAATCATGATCCGCTACATTACTTTAGCATCATTCGTTTAGCCTTGAGCCAAAATGGCTACGGCCCTCCTCCTCCTCCTCCTCCTCCTCCTCCTCCTCCTTCCTCCTCCTCCTCCTTCCTCCTCCTCCTCCTCCTCCTCCTCCTCCTCCTCCCTCCTCCTCCCCCCCTCCTCCTCCTCCTCCTCCTCCTCCTCCTCCTCCTCCCTCCTCCCCCCCCCTCCATTTTCCCCCCTCCCCTCCTCCACGCGTGCTCCCCGCCCGAGGTCCGCGCGACCTCGCTTCCACCCGCGGTGGCTCCAGGCAGACCAGCCACAGCTCCGCCGCGCACAGGAGGACCGCGCGGCCCGGCTCTGCTGCCGGCGCGTGCCCCTCGTAGAGTGGCTCCGCGCCGGAGTCCCAGCACAGCCGCGCGAAGGCCCGCTGCACCTCCTCCCGGCCGCGCACAGGAGTTCGGCGGCGAGCGAGGGGGGGGAAGCCAGGAGGAGGAGGCTTTCGAGGTTCGAGGTTCGAGGTGCTTGGGCGCTTTAGTTTCCTGGCGGCTTTCCGCCCTCGGGATGTGTCCCAGCGGCTGCGCCTCGCCGAGAGCGTTCCGGGGGCGCCCAGATCGTCCCGAACGGCCACTGGAGAGCCGAGTTGTGACCTAAAAAACCAGATCCGGCGGCGCGCCTGGAGGTGGAAGTGAGAAGGAGAAGGCCTCCTCAGAAGGCGGCGGGCCTTCTCAGAAGCCCTCGCGCCTTCTGGAACAATTTCTCTGTGTCTTCGGGGGGGGGGAACTTCGAACACTGCTCCGAAGGCCAGGGGACTTCCGAGCCTTCTGAGCAGGCCCGCCCCCCCTCACGGCCCCCCCCCGCGTGACCTTTGGTGCGCGGCTCGAGGGGGGCAGCGGAGAGGGGGCCGACCCCACGCGCGCAAGGCGCCACCATTGCACTATGCTTGCGGCGATCGAGGGGCCCCGGGCGGGCCCGCACCGAAGGTCCAACCGGCAAAGGGCCACTCTTGCGTGCACGGTCGAAACGCTGCCACAAGGACTCCTCCTCCTCCTCCTCCTCCTCCTCCTCCTCCTCCTCCTCCTCCTCCTCCTCCTCCTCCGTCTCCGTCTTCTCCTCCTCCTCCTCCTCCTCCTCCTCAGGAGCGAGGCCCCTTTCTTCCATAGTTAGCCTTCGATTTCCCATCGAAGACTCATGGACAACCTAAAACAGACTGCAAACTCACTAAGGAACACTGGGCCCCTCTCCAACGAAAAGGGTCCCTTCAATAAGGAGCGAGGCCCCTTTCTTTCATAAGTTAAACTTCGATCTTCCCATCGAAAGCCCAAGGATCACCCAAGACAGACTGTAAAAGAAGGAACATGCACTGAGCCCCTCACCAACGACACGGGTTCCTTCTTCAGCGGGCCGACTGCATGACTTAAGAAATCTGGGCCAGCTTCCCGAAGCTTTGTAATACAAAAGCCTGGGCCAATTTCTATCGCGGACGCTGGCGGGACGAAGGCGCGCAAGAAACCGGGCCAGCTCTCTGGCAGCTTGGTGAAGAAAAGCTGTCCCAGCTTTCTGGGAGGAGGCATCTTACGTAATCAGGTGCTCGACTGGAGTCGATCCTCGCCCAACATCTCCGAAGATCACGACCGGAGCCCTGGACCCCATCCTTCGGCGTCATTCTTCGAGCCCGATCGACCTATGAAGGTCCCGGGGGCCGAAAGCTGACAAAAACGACTGGTGTGAGAAAATTGCAAAGCCCAGATCCAAACATCCAGCTGCTCCAATCTTTGTTGATAAAGGACGAGACCATTTCCCCAGGGCCGGTTTTTCGTCCTGGATAATTGTTTGATGCTCCCGAGGCCTGGCGAGGGCCCCCAGAGGCTGAACACAGCCCAAATCCGCCCGCTCCATGGTTTTTGGAGCGTCGGGGAGGAGGAGGAGGAGGAGGAGAGGAGGAGGAGGAGGAGGCGGAGGAGGAGGAGGCGGAGGAGGCGGAGGAGGCGGAGGAGGAGGAGGAGGAGGATGAGGAGGAGGAATCTCTGGGAATCTGAGGGTGGTCGATCCTCGCTCTGCCCCTCCCTGGGCCCGACCAGGCGGTGCCGGCCCCGCAGCAGCCTCGGAGGCGGGCTGTCCGCCGCGGCATCCGCGCCCGCCCGAGGCGGCGGGCTGTCCGCCGGCGGGCTGTCCGTGCTGGGCGGCGCGGCCAGCAGCCCCGCCAGCGGGCGGAGGATGCAGGGGAACAGACAATGAGACAACATCCCCCTCCTCCTCCTCCTCCTCCTGCTGCTGCTCCTGCTGCTCCTGCTGCTCCTCCTGCTCCTTCTGCTCCTTCTCCTCCTCCTCCTCCTCAGCGTAAGGTCGAGGCCGCAGCGCAGGAGGCCAAGGCTGCGGCCGAGGCAAGGGCGACCCAGGCCAAGGCTGAGCCTGTGCCCAGCCAGGGCGCCAGGAGTCGGAGGCAGGCCCAGACCTCCCAGACCCCGACACGGCGACCGAGGAGGAGCTGCGCGAGTTCCTCTCCAGCTCGGGCGTGGACCCGTCCCAGGAGTGCGAGGAGCTCCGCGGCCAGGTGCGCAAGATCACCGACGCGCTGGGCGGCTGGCGCGAGGTCAAGAGGGCCAAGGTGCTGTCTGCTGCCTAGCCTGCTGCGCGCGCTGCTGCTCCTGGCGCTCCTGCCGCTGGCAAGGGCATCTGGCACCATCGGCACGGTTGCTGGAGGGCTGGATGCCAATCCGCTGTTCGGGCAAGCGTCGGCGGCGGCAGGCTCCAGCCGCTCTCCCGCGGCCCTGGCCGAGGCCAGCGCTGCCCGCAGCATGCGGAGGGCCCAGCTGCTGGAGCGCGTTGGAGCGCGCGAGCAGGCCTTGACTAAGGCGAGAGCGCGCCAGCGCCGAGGCAAGGCCTCCAGCAAGGTCGGCCTGTCTGCGGCCGATCGAGACGTACTGCTTCCTCGACGAGCAGGGCAGGGGCCTGCTGCTGCCTCTGGCTCCCAGGCGGCTTGCTCTGCGGTCGGATCTGTCGGGCTTCAGGTTGGGAATCGCACCGAGGCTCTCGGCAGTGCAGCGGGAGACCGCAGCATAGCAGCGGGAGACCGCAGCGAGCCACCGTTTGGGCATACTGGCCGAGGTGATGACGAGGAAGACCGCGGAGGCCGTCTGGGCGGCAACGACTACGGGGAGGTTTGCTCAGGCATCGGATCTGCTGGGCTTCCAGCTGGGACGACTGGCGGAGGTGATGGCAAGGATGACGCTTGGGGCCGCCCATTCCCCTTTTCTCACACAGGTGCAGATGAAGATGGTAATCATGTTCCTGACCGCAAGGGTTCTATTGTGACTTTCAATTGCTCTGAGGAGGGCCAGCTATTGCGCTTCCTCGACTCCTGCGAGCACACTGTGGTGGCTATACAAGAGCACCACGTCGCAGAGGATCGTCTTCCAGATCTGCAGCATCGAGCTCTGGACCCTGGCTGGCATGGAGTCTGGAGCTCGGCCACCAAGACGGGCAACCAGGAGGGCACTCAGGCGGGCCTGGCCATCCTGGCGAAGGGAGACGTGCTGGTCACGGCCCCCCCAGGGCGCTCGACGCCCCACATGGCGAATGGGAGAGCGCTGGCAGCCCACGTCCATTGGGGGGTGCCTGGAGGATTCATTGTGATTTCAACATATCTTTATGTGAATGAAGGCCTCTCTGATAATAACGTTCGCATCTTGGCAGAGATCTGTGAATACATTGAAGTTGTCAACGCGATGGGTCTTGATTGGATCGTCGCGGGAGACTTCAACCTGGAGCAGGCCGAGTTCGGAGACATGGAATGGTTGTATGGATTGGGAGGTGTGTTGACGCGCCCATCAGTTTCGACGTGCAGGCAGTCGTTGCCAGGCAGGACGATAGACTATTTCTTGATGACCACCAATCTGCTCCCCAGAACGTGCCGCCCGTATGTGCAGGAAAATGGAGACACATTCCCACACCTGCCAGTTGTATTACCTATCATGGGGAAGGATGTTGTTTTGAAGACTCGTACGTTGGTCAGCCCGAAGCGCCCTTCGAGACAGCCGAAGCCTGGGTGCTCTAGATACCCTTTGAACTGGTGCCAGGTCAATCGTATTATTGATCAAGCGATTGATAATCCCACATTGAGTGCAGCATGGGACGCAGTCTTGGCACAGTTGGAGATTGAGTTGCTTGCCAGATATGATATTGTCGGATCTCACACTGAGGCTTACCGAGGCAGAGGCGGAGACACCCAAATGCAGTATGCTAAGTTGCGGTGGGAGCCGCCTAGGCGCAGAGGTGAGCAGACAACACGAGACAGAGCTTGGAGAGCAGCAGGCCGATGGGCCCGCCATTTACGCCGCTACAAAGAGAGCCTTGTCAATCAGGCTGTGCTGCTATGCCATCAGGAGCGGGCGGGTACGATGTCCAGCAAGGCTTTCGACAAGTTTGCTCGTATGCTAGTGGACATCACCAAGTTCATGACAAGGATTCGCAACGATCCTTTACGCGACGCCTTGGATGATGATGCTCGGAACTTCTTCGACATGGACATCGGTTTCGTCACCAGTGGTCGTGCGAATGACATGATTGAGAGCATCATCGGTCGAGCGGACGAGTGCCAGAAGCGCCAGAATGACACAGCCTTGGCGTGTTGGCGAGAGTGGGCGGCTTCGTCGTTCAAAGGTGGAGGTCGTTTCGCACACCGTCACACTCGAGGCCGTGCTCTTCAGGAAGTTTGTGCTGCCTGCCTGCTCCCTGGTTCGGAGGCGCAGCCATTCAAGATGGCGGACAGAGCTATGCGAGAGTGGGACGCCATATGGCACATGCATGATCTTCCTGAGCCAGTACCTCACGCATCTGAGCAGTGGGACGACCTACCACATATATCCCTGGACGATATCAAGCGTGCGATCCTGCAGTTCCCCTGGACCACGGGCATCGGGCACTTCGAGTTCGCGCCCCGCGCGTTCTGGTTCGTTTCGGACGCCGGCCTGGAGTCGCTGGCGCGCTTGTTCATGCGATGTGAAAAGCTTCTGATTTGGCCGTCGTCTCGCATACTTACTCAGCTTGTGCGTATTCCGAAGTCCACAGGCGGCTGCAGGCTGATCGCCCTAATGCACACCCTCACTCGGATTTGGGGACGTGTTCGCCGTCCAACAGCGGTCGCCTGGGAGCGTGACCACGCGCATCCCACGGTGTGGGGGACAGGTCCAGGGCGATCGTCCAGTGACAGCGCCTTCTCTTTAAATTTAGCTTCGGAGATTGCGCACGAATTGCGAGAGGATTGTGTTACTGTTTTCATAGACATGGTGAAATGTTATGAATGTGTAGACCTCCAGGCCCTCTTGAGGGAGGCCAAGGCCACAGGGTTCCCGCTCCGTCTGGCCTGGATGGCCATCCAGAACTACACCCAGCCTAGAGCCCTTAGAGCCTTCGGTAGTTTGTCGTACTCGGTTTCCACGGCCCAAGGGATCTTAGCTGGGTGTTCTCTAGCCACCACTCTGCTCACGGTGCTTCTATATAGAAGTTTGAACCTGTCGGTGGAGCGATTCCCATCTGTGGAACCCAGGGACCTGATGGATGACGTGAGTTTTAACTGGGTGGGCAAACGCCGCCAAGGCAAAGATCCAGGAGAGAGCTCACATGTGCTTGCGCAGGCGGTTCAGTCTTTCTGCCATGATATTGCCCCCCTCGGATTGCGTGTGCAGGCGAATAAGAGTGGGTTTGTGGCCAACACTTGTGCCGCCCGTGACACATTCGCACGGCACATTTCGCAGCTAGGTTTTCGCAGCAAGCACGGCATGCGTAATCTAGGGCACGAGATGCACGGAGTCAAGGTTCTGCGGGTCCAAGAGAAGGCCCGACTTCGAGTCTTGCAGTCCAAGAGGCGTAAAGTCTGGGGGCTCCGTCAGGCTCAACCTGAGGCCGTCAAGGCCCTTTGGCGAACGGGGCTCCTCCCAGCAGCCAGCCACGGAGGTGGCGTTAGCGGTGTGTCCGATGTTTCTCTCCGCGAGCTGCGTACGTTTGCGGGAGGGATGGTAGGAGTTAAGCCCAAGTCCTGCCTCACTACCTATCTATGCACGCAAAAGGACGATAGGTTCGACCCTGTGTTCGATGCTTCGGTTCCGCTTGTTGTGAGGTTTGCTACTTGTGTCTGGGAAGCCAGGGTCGTTCCTTCACGTCTTGCTCGAGCTTGGCTCGCGATCAAAGACAGAATTCAGCACAATCCAGCGTGGAAGTTTGCCAGGGGTCCGATTTCTTCGGTATGGTATACGCTCCTTCGGATAGGGTGGTCAATGTCAGGACCCACCACCTTAGTGAGCGACGAGGGCTGGCCCATCGACCTGCTCCGTGTATGTCCTCAGGACGTGCGCATTTTTCTGGAGCAGGGAATTCGAAGATGGCAGGTTGCGAGGGTCCTGGCCCATTTCCCCGACAACCAGGGGCACACTGTTTGGCGTCGTGCGCTTCGGAAATCAGTGCTTGCTCTCCGTGATGGGGGCCGTCGTGGGGCGCTGCGGTCCTTGTGGGCTGCGGGGGTCTGGACTCCTGAGCGCCTCCATTCGATTAATTTGCGCCCGACGCCGTTGTGTTTTGTGTGTAAAGAGCAGGTCGGCACCGAGGCCCACCAGTGGTGGGGTTGCGATGGCATGCTTGAGTGTAGGCCTGAAGAAGCTTTGCCCGACGACGTTTTGGAGCACCGTGCCAGCTTGGTCAAGAGCTACCAGACAGACAATGGCAAGGAGGCTTTCTTTTTAAATTATGGGCTGCCGCCCTTGCCGCCCTTTCCAGAGCCAGTCGCCGACTCGCTTCCGACGATGGGGTGGGGTGACTGGCGGGGAGCTTGGGGGCCGAGGGTGTACACGGACGGGTCAGGCCTGGCGAATTCGATGGAAGGCCTGACGCGCTGCGGCTGGGCCGCGGTCCAATTAGATGAGTCTGGCTGTGTAGTCAGAGCGATCTATGGCCCGCTTCCAGGTAGGCTTCAGACCGTCCCTAGGGCGGAACATTATGCTGCCCTTCGAGCCATCCAGATTGCAGCGCACCCAGCAGAGATTGTGTCTGATCATCTCAGTTTGGTGAAGGCAGGTCGGCAGCCCTCTTCTTTGTGCGAATCAGGTGCTTCTCGTCAGGCGTCTATCTGGAGGCAGATTAGGCACGTTGTCGGACAGTCGGAGCCTCCCACCTTTCGCTGGACGAGCGCCCATCGTTCCCTGGACGACGTGCTGCCCCTAGGGGCGGCCGAAGTGTTTGATTTCGTCGGAAATGAATGGGCCGATTATTTTGCCAAATTGGGCTCGCAGTCCCATGCTGTTGCGCAGGTTCTCGTTGATGTGCACAAATCCAGATTGCAGGTCGCGCGTAAGGACGGTGAGGCCTTTGCCTGGATGGTCCAGGCGGCCGCGAGGAAGGCGGAGCAGCTGCAGCCAGCAGCCGACGCCCCTGCGCCCCGCAAGGCCCCCCCCGCGCCCTCGCTTGCTGTCACATCTCACACGATGATGTTCTGTGCAGCTATCTCTGAATACAGGTGTATGTTGTGCAATCGTTTTGCTCGCACCTCCCTGTCCTATCGTTTTTTGCGTAACTCGGCTTGTGCTCCCTCGGCCCTTCAGCGGGCAACTGCGGAGCGCTTCTTCCGTCTGACCCCCCAGCACTACGTGTCTGATTCGACGCCGTCGGTGCAGGTGGCGGTCGAGGCCGCAGGAGGCCCGCTACATGAGGAGGAAGGAGGGATGCTGCCTGCCGCTGCTGCTGCTGATGGGGTGGTGGAGGTGTGCACTTCTCTCGGACATCCCGCCGAACGATTCGGCCCCGCCGTTATCTGTTTAGCCTGCGGGGCCTTTTCGATTAATGGTGGTCGGAATCCGAAACTCACGGCGAAGGCCTGTAAAGGCCACTCTCCCGTGGCCTCAACGCGGGCCAACGAGGAGAGCAACATTGCTAGGGTCCTCAGGGGCCTGCATCCCCGATCGGGCGTGCCCTTGTCGCTCGATTGATGCGTGTGCGGCGCCTCGCCACTCTCAGCCAACTTTCCCGCTGAGATGGTGGCCGAGCCTCGGCACATAAGAGCTGGGCAAGGGTGGCCAATGCCCCCTGCCTGGCTTCTCACGCTCCTGCTGGGGGGTGTCAGTGACCCTGACACTTCTTTCATCGCTGCCTGCCTCCTCCTCCTGCTCCTTCTGCTCCTTCTCCTCCTCCTCCCCTCCTCCTCCTCCTCCTCCTCCTCCTCCTCCTCCTCCTCCTCCAGCTCCTTCTGCTCCTTCTTCTTCTTCTCCTCCTCCTCCTCCTCCTCCTCCTCCTCCTCCTCCTCCTCCTCCTCCCCTTAGCTGCCCAGATACCCAGACCTCCTCGCGTCCTGTAAACATCACAACGTGCGGTCATTTTTACTGTTTTCGCCCCAAGGAGGGGGGCCCTTCCCCGGCCCCAGGAGCGTCAGAAAACGACTCGGGATGAAAAACCGGTCCCGCGGACGGGGTCCAGACCTCTGGCGGCCGACGTTGCGAATAAATCACGACGGCGGGGGTCTGGGAATGAGACAGCAGGGCCTCAGCTACCCCGAGACGCCACACGCAACACGCACGCAACACGCAACACGCAACACGCAACATTGCGTGTTGGCTCAGCTGAGCCAACACGCAATGTATTGACAGACGTTTCAAGCACGGTACGTGTTGCGTTTCTCAACGGGCGTATCGAGGCAGCTGAGAACAGAGCTAGGCCAACACAATGCGTTTCGTTTCCGCGTGGCTTCCGCTTGTCCCTCGCTCCCTCGCCGATCCGCCGCTGCTGCAGAGCGACGGCGGAGCGAGAACGGCCCAGGAAATCGCCCAAGCACCTAAAACAGGGCTAGGATCGGGATAAATCGCTCCAGAGCGTTCCGGAGCGCTCACAGTGCGTTCCGGAACGCTCTGGAGCGGCCGCGGCGCCCAATACATCCTCCAAACCCGCCGATTCTCAGAGATTTCGAGCTATCCCGATCCGATTTTGTCCCGATCTTCGCGTCGTTTTAGCACCGCTGAGGTCGGCCCCTGTGACATACACGTGAAAAGCGTCGGAGCTCCGCGCGGGGCTCCGAGCATCGGCGCCGGCCCCCCCCCCCCCGGCGCGCGGAGCGCGCGCCGGAGGCGCCGCCAGGGGCGGCTCCTCCCGCGCCCGCCCGAGGAAGCCGCGCGGGCCTCCGAGCTGCTACGCTCTCGGTGAAGGGGAACTGGGACACACAAATGAGTACACACACAAATCGCCAGATTCCCGATATTTTCTTATACTTTTTCTGGGTTTCTGTCTTCCCCCCCACTCCCCATGGTTTCCCACATTTTCGGGGGAATCGACGATGAATTGTGTCTGTGTGTGTTTTTTCCTATATACAAAAGGATTCCCCCTATCTTCGTATATTCTTTCTGGGTGTTCGTCTTCCCCCCATCTTTTCCCATGTTTTCCCCTATCTTCTGGGGAATCGACGATGAATTGTGCCCGTGCGTGTTTTTTTTTGTTTCCCTCCGGCCTCCGTGCGGGCGCGGCCGCAAGGCCCCTATTCGCGGGAGAGACCCAGACATGCGACGTCCTGATTTTTTCAGGACGGCGTTCCTGGAAGTCCAGACCCTTTCCCTGGGGCCGGTTTTTCGTCCTGACTCGTTTTTTGACGGTCCCGAGGCCCGGCGAGGGCCTCCCGAGGCCGAAAGTAGCGAAAAACCTCCCGTCCTGATTTTTTTACGACGCCATCATGTCTGGGGAGGCCCCGCCCTGGAGAAGCCCGCGCGCGAGGGGCAACCCGAGGCGCGGGCCCCCGGAGCGTCCGGAGCGCAGCAGCTCTTCTGCCGCGGCGGCGGGCAGCCGCCGCGCGTTGCGCGCGGAGCGGAGAAGCCGAGGGCACCCCGACGAAGAGCAGAGCCCAGACATGGTGGCGTCGTAAAAAAAAAATCAGGACGGCCCTGACTCCTGATCCGCCCTACTTTGGGCGATTTCGAAAGTAGGGCGGAAATTTCCGCCCTACTTTTGAGGCCCCTTGGAGCGTCGATTTCCGCCCTGGAGGCTCCTTTGGCGTCGATTTCCGATACAATTTTAGGTCGGAAAATCATCCAAAGTACGGCGGATCAGGAGCCAGGGCGGGAGGTGTTTCGCTACGTTCGGCCCCGGGAGGCCCTTTACCAGGCCTCGGGAGCGTCAAAAAACGAGTCAGGACGAAAGACCGGCCCCGGGGAAAGGGTCTGGGCTTCTGGGGACGCCGTCCTGAAAAAATCAGGACGTCGCATGTCTGGGGAGGGCACCCAGACGAAGAGCAGAGGGCTTCTTGATGCGCGGCCCCCCCCACTGTACAGTGGGGGCCGGTCCACACGAAACCCAGCCCTGAGACCCAAGGGCGTCCGTCGATGTTTGGTCCAGGAACGTCACGCTGTCCATTCAGCAGAACCGTCGACACCCAAACCCTATAGGGCACCCCGGAGGCGAGCAGGGTGTTTCTTGGCCTGGGTATCCAATCTACCGCGGTCTCTCCCCAGACATGCGACGTCCTGATTTTTTCAGGACGGCGTCCCTGGAAGTCCAGACCCTTTCCCCGGGGCCGGTTTTTCGTCCTGACTCGTTTTTTGACGGTCCCGAGGCCCGGCGAGGGCCTCCCGGGGCCGAAAGTAGCGAAAAACCTTCCGTCCTGATTTTTTGTACGACGCCATCATGTCTGGGTCTCTCTCTCTCTCTCTTTCTCCTGCTCTCTCTCTCTTTCTCTCCCTGGCGCCTCCTCCGCTCCCCCCGGGGAGCGGGGCTCGCGCCTGCGCTGCCGCGGAGAG
>CAUYUJ010002962.1:49587-74587 GCA_963575745.1 Prorocentrum cordatum
GGGGTCTCTTCCAGGCCATCTTGGAGAGCCTGGGGGGGGTCTGGGGACGATGTTTTGGAGGCTTCTCCCACGGGGGAGGTCTGAAATGGCTTGTCTTGGAGGGTCCAGACCCCCTCCCTTTTATCACGAAATCTGGTGTAGTGAATTGTCCGTTTCCGGTTTTCGAGAGGGCGCCGTGGCCGTCATTTTCCAGGCTTGCGCCCGCCAGGTTTGGGCCTCAGGTCGTTTTCACTAAACCGCGTTTTGCTCAAGGGGGGTCTGTCCGTCCCCGACTTTTGTCGGGGAAGCCGCTTCTCCGACAGGGGAAGCGCAGGGCGGGTCTGGGCAGGGCGCCACGGCGCCTCCGGCGGAAGCAGCAAGTCATGGTGTCAGCGGCTTCTGGCCTCTCCCTGGAGCCTGTACGGAGAAGCGTCGCTCGAATAAGCCAGAACTCGGACGTGCCAACGTCTTTTTTTGACGAGCGCGTCCTAGGTTTTGACGGTCCGATGTTCGTGGGACGTTTGCAGCGGGAGCTCGCGTCAGATTTCAGATTGGGCCTCGTCATTTGCATGATGGCCCCGTCAGGCCAACCCGAGTTCCCTGTACACGAGTCTTACGTCTCCCCGATTCTAGCAGTATATGTTGTGCAGTCTAGGCGGAGCAATCTGTGTGGTGCAATCTTGGTGGTGCAATGCAAGTTGTGCAATATCTGCTGTGCATTCTGTGTTGTGCGGTACATGGGGGACGTTCCAGGAAAGAAGGCCTCGCCTTCGAGTGTCGGAGAGGTAGGCACCTCCTCGGCGGAAGGTGGCGGAATGGCGGCGGAAGCTCGCGGAAGATAAACGAGGGCGCCTTCGCCAGCGGAAGCCATTGGGAAGCCAGCAGAAGCCGGCCGAAGTAAAACATGAGGAACCAGCTATATGTTGTGTCTTTTGTGGAGCAATTTACGTGGTGCAGTCTATGTGGTGCAGTGCATGTGGTGCAATCTTAGTGATGCAATCTTTGTGATGCAGTCTTTATAAATGTGTGTATATATATATATATATATCATGTCGGAGTGTTGGGGCCCCTGGCCCCCCCTGGGACACAATGACAAATAGGGCCCCCCCCCCTCGGTACCGAGTTAGCCCCCAGGGCCCGGGGCCTGTTTTTGGTGCTTGCGGGGCGGTTCCACTCCCGGGAGCGATCCAAGAGCATCCACGATCGCATCCAGTCGGCCTAAGAGGCTTCCAAGACGACCCCATAGCGCCCCAAGAGTGCTCGAAGACCGCTTAAAGCGGCCTCAAGACAGCCCAAGAGGCTCCCAAGAGGACCCCCACGAAGCAGCAATTGTTCTATTCTTTTCGGAAAACGTGCAATTTTAGCATCATCGCTTGTTTGGTTTCGAGAGCGTCCAAGGTGGCCCACGAAGCCCCCAGGGTCGCTCCAAGACGGCCCGGGAGGCCCCCAAGAGGGCCCCAAGACGGCCCGAGAGAGCCCAATGACGGCCCAAGAGCGGCCTCAAAGAGGCCCACAATGCTCCCAAGAGAGCCCCGAGAGAGCCACAGGAGGGCCACCACAGAGCCTCAGGAGCGTCTCGAGACGGCCCCAGCCTCCTAAGACTGCCCAAGAGCGCTCCAGGACGGCCATCGAGGGCCCCAAATGAGCCGCAAGAGGCCTCAAGAGGGCCGCCAAGAAGACCAAGTGATGCCATTTTGTGTGATTTTCTGTTGTTTTGGCGTTCTCGCCTCTCCGGTCTCTCAGCAGCTCACGACGGGCCTCAGAGGCATCCCCCTGGTCGCCCCAAGATCCCCAAAAAAGCTCAGGAGGCGCCCAAGACGACCAATGAGCGCCCGACGGATCGCCCCGCCATTCCTCAGTGGCACATAGGCAATTTGCGACTCGCGTTCCTGGTGAACGGCTAGAACCTGAGCGCGAAGCGCGCGCGTGGTTCTAGTGTATGATCCTTTTAACAAGTGTATGCTGCGTACCACGGCGAAGTTGCCGCACTTGATGGTCATCCGTTGCCATCTCGCTCTAGCCTCGAGCGAACTCCGCCCGTATGCTCTCAGCCGCTCGCGCGGCGGCCGATTTGCTGCTGCCAGAGCTGGGCCGCGGGCTGAGCACCGGCGTGGCGCTGTACGCGGCCAACCAGGGGCACGCGCAGTGCCCCGCGTGCTCGTGCGCGCCGCAGTTCCACTGCCCTGAGCTGCGGTGCGACTGCTCAGGCCTCCAGGGCTCGAGCAGCCACGGGCCCAGCCTGTGGGCCGTGGCGCTGGCCTGCGCCGCCAGCGGGCTGGTCGGGGCCTCCACCGCCGCGCTGGCCTTCTGGCGCGCGGGCGGTCGCTTCGTGGCGGCCCGTCGCCCACAGGTCGGTGGTGGCAGGGAGCCGGACTTCGAGGAGGAGGCCCGTGCTCAGGCGCGGGTGGCGCGCGCCAAGGCACTGCAGCAGTGATGGCGGCGCCGGCGACGCCGGTGCACCCGTCAGTGGCCGCGGCAGGTGTTCAGCCCGGCGACTTCATCGGGGTGCAGTACCACGTGGCGGGCGGGGCCCTGATCCACGAACGCGTGGTGGTGCTCGTGCCGCCAGGGCTTCCTGGCGCGGCTTGCATCATCACGCCCGACGCGGACGAGTACGAGGAGCTGTACGTGGGCTCGCCGGACGTGCTGCGGTGGGACATCTTCCCTGGCGGCGCGGCGGGAGGCACGATGGCGTGGGCGCCGGGCGCCCGCTACTACAGGTTCCGCAGCCTGCCGACGCCGGCCACGCTGCTCACCGCCGCGGCCGCAGCCGCCGGCCGTCTCGGCCTTGCCGCCCCGCCTGGGCCCATCGTGGCCAACGCAGGTGGGCGGCCGCTGGCGGCGCCGGCGGCGGCGGCCGTGGGTGCGCTGCTGCCTGCCGCTGCAGCCCCGGCCGCCGCCCCCGCTGCGGGCGTCGCCGGGCTGGTGGCCGCGCTGGGGGGCCCCGCGGGGGCGCCCGGAGCACCTGTGCCCCTCGGGCCTGGCGGTGCGCCGGCCCCGGCCCCGGCGCCCGCGCCGGCGCCCGCGCCGGCGCTTCCAGGCGCTGCTGCCCACGCTGCTCCGCCTGGCGCGCAGTCGGACGCCCGTGTGCTGCTTGTGGCGTACAACGCCCTCGGCCAGAGGAAGCTGGGCTTCTCGGAGGCTGTTTTGCGCCTCGTGGAGCAGGACTGGCCGGACTGGCCCATCTCGGGGCCGAGGACGACGCTGTGGGTGTGCCTGTTCATGAAGGACAACGGCATGTCGCCGCTGGGCCGCCACAGCAAGTGGCGGTCGGAGGGCCGCCTGGCGCTGACGGACGCGGGGGTGGCCGAGCACGAGCGCTGCTGCTTCTACTTGGAGCAGATGGTGTGCTACGATTTGCTCAATGTGCCGGGCGTGGCTGCGGCGGAGATGGTGCGCAGGAGCATCCAGGTGCAGGAGGAGAGGTGGCGGGATCGGTTCATCACCAATGCCGACGAGTCTCTCGACTCCCACCTCTTTTACGGCACCTCGGCCAACCAGGGCAACGTGTGTGTTCACCCCCAGCTGCTGGCTTACGTCAGCGGTGAGCTTTCCAAGGAGTACGCTGTGGCCAAGGAGAGGCGCAAGGCTCGGGAGGAGCGCCAGACCGCCAGGGCGCCCAACAACAAGGACAAGAAGGGCGGCAAGGACAAGGACAAGGAGGAAGGAAAGGGGTGACGGGGAGCGGGCGGCGGGACCTGGGGCTCCCCGCCGCCCCGAAGCTCGAGCACCAGGCCCTTTTTCGCGGCCCCAGTGCCGCCACCGATGACCAACGCCATCGGGATCTTTTTCCTCTTCCTCACGTGGCTCGACGGTCCGAGCGCGTGCCCGGCCGCCGCCCCTGCAGGGCCGTGCGCCAGCGGCTCCGCCGCTCCGACGTGCTGCTCCACTGGGCCGACCAGGGCATCGACGCGCTCAACTGCCTGCATGGCCATGCTGGTGCACCTCCGTCGGCGCCCGCGAACCTGCGACAGCAGACTAGCCTGGACTTTCTGGAGGACTGCAACCTGGGGATGGGCGCGATGCCGAGCGAGCCAGGTTTTTGTGAAGAAGCCCTCCGCGAGCTTCTCAGTGGCTCCACCGTCTACTCCGAGGATGGTGGCGCACGGGTCCCGTACTCGAAGGAGCTGGTATTGTTTGTGTGTTGGTTGGTTGTTGGTTCTTATCTTTTGCTGTTTGTTGCTGGTGGTTGGTCTGTGTTTTTATTTTGTTGGTTGTGTGTGTATTCTTTGTTGTTTTGCTTTTGCGTTGTTGTTTGGTGTTTTGTTGTTTGTTTGTTTTTTTGTGCTGATGTTTTTTGGTGTTTGTGTGTCTATTCTTTGGTCTCCTGGCCTGAGGTGGGTTCCAGCCCCGTCGATCTTGTGGGCTGCCTCACTCAGGATGATGCTGATTGGGCACGGGATTGGCGACATAACTTGCTCAAGACGCCCGACGAGGCGCTGCTCGGGGCCCGACAAGCTTGTCTCGCGGACCTTTCGTTGACCCTCGGTTGGCGCGAGATCCAGTTTTGTATGGTGATTTTGTTCGGCGGCTTCATCAATGTGGAATGTTGCGCTTCAAGGCGGCCCCCACTGCCAAGCACATGATTGGTGTATTTTTTGTGAGGAAGAAGTCCGGCAAGCTTCGCATAGTGTTCGACACGAGGTATGCCAACGCCTACTTCCACCCGGCGCCCGCGACGCGGCTGCCCACGGCGGCCGCGGCGTCTTCAGCGGAGTCGGGCGGCTTTTTTTTTTCTTTTTTTTTCTTATTTTTTTTTTATTTTTTTTCATTTTTTTCTCTTTTTTTTTTTTTTTTTTTTTTTTTTTTTTTCATTTTAGCTTTTTTTTTTTTTTTTTTCTTTCTTTTTTTTTTTTTTTTTTTTTTTTTTTTTTTTTTTGTTTTTCTTTTTTCTTTTTCTTTCCTTTTCATTTCCTTTTCTTTTTTACCTTTTTTCTTTTCCTTTCCCCCCACCCCACTTTTTTTTTTTTATTTTTTTTTTTGTTTTTCTTTTTTTTTTTTTCTTTTTCTATTTTTACTTTTTCTTTTTTTTTTTTTTTTTTTTTTCTTCTTCTTTCCTTTTTTTCTTATATTTTTTTATTTTTTTTTTTTCTGTTTTCTTTTTTTTTTTTTTCTTGCCCCTGTGCGTGGCGGCCGGCGACCTCGACAATGCCTTCTACCGTCTCAGGCCCATGTCCGGTTTAGAGGACTACTTCACGCTGCCCCCGCTTTCCTCGACCTTAGCGGGCATCACGGAGCTGGAGGGGGTCAGCATTCCGGCAGGGACCAGCTTGGCTCCCTGCCTTGCCATCCTGCCCATGGGGTGGTCGTGGGCGATGCACTTCTGCCAGGCTGTGACCATGCGCGCCATTTCTCTGGCGGGCTTCGCGGACTCGCAGATTGTGGAGAACGGTCGTTCCAGCGTGGCCCTGCCCGCCCGCTCAGACACGGCGGCGGCGGGCTACGTGGGCAACTTCTACGTCTTCGGCCACGACGCCTCGCTGGTCACTCAGCGCCGGGACGACGTGTCGGCCGTCTTGCGCGGGCGGGGCTTGACCGTCCATGAGGAGACGGATGCCTCCCCCGACGCCGTGCTGGTGGGCCTGGAGCTCCGGCAGGGCCGCTGGCTGTCCATCAAGCGCCGCAACCTGTGGCGGCTCCGTGCGGCGCTGGATACCGTGCTGTGCCGGGGCTGCTGCTCCAGCAAGATGCTTGAGGTGCTGGTGGGCCACATCGCGTGGGCCTGCTTGATCCGCCGTGAGCTGCTGTGCGTGCTGTGCTCCGTGTACCCGTGCATAGCGGCCGGCCTGCCGACGACCTCGCGGCTGTGGCCCTCCGTGCGCCAGGAGCTGTGGCTCGTCCGCTCGCTGCTCCCGCTCCTACAGAAGGACCTGAGCAGCCCGTGGCACGACGTGGTCGGAGTGAGCGACGCCTCCGAGTTCGGAGTCGGCGTCGCCGCGCGGCCGGTGCGGCCTGACGCTGCGGCGCAGCACGGCCGCCAGTGCGAGAGGTGGCGTTACCGAGTGCACGGTGCCGAGAAGGCCCGCGAGAGAGCTCTCCGCCCTCAGCCTCTACCATCCTCCGCATACGACACAGCTTCGCTGCCTGCCGGACTGCAAGGCCTGGACGTCTTGGGGCTGGAATCATTCATCCGGGTGCACCCGAGGGAGTTCATGGAGGTGCCCAAGGAGTTCTTCGACGGGGCTCGCTGGGCTCCTGTTATCGCCTCGGGTCGTCGTGCCCGACAACATTCTGGCTCTGGAGGGGGACGCGTGTGTCTTGGGCATCAAGCACATCATGAGGTCCAGGGCCGCTTTCGGGAAGCATATTCTACTGTTCGTCGACAACATGCCGTTGGCCCTGGGTTGTTGTAAAGGAAGGGCCGCATCCATTCATCTTCGTCGTACTCTTCCTAAACTGTGTTGCTTGGCGCTGTGTTCAAACTGTATTATTCACATACGCTGGACGTGTAGCGAGTTCAACCCTGCCGATGCTCTCTCTCGTGGGCGTTTAGGCTGGTTCTCAGGGCCTTGCCGACGCGCTGCTGCCGCCCAGCCTGGCTGCTCTCGCGCGGGGCCCCCCGAGGCTGACGGGCCGATACCTGCTGGAGCTGACCTCGATGGCGGGTGCCTCGGCCTCTCGCCGCCAGGCGGATCGCCACCGCAGAGCCGCGGCGGCTCGCCAGGTGGCGTCCGAGCGGGGGCGCTCGGGCGGCCTCTCGGTGCTGGAGCGCACGGCGGTCAGGCCGGGCACGGAGCGCCGGTACCAGGTATACCTCCGGGCCTTCCTGCAGTTCTGCCTGGTCATGGCCATCGACTGGACGACCGAGGTCGAGATGGACGTCGCCCTGGTCATGTACCTGAATTCGATGTACTTCGAGGGCCGCGCCCCGAACGAGGGCTCCGCGCTGCTGGCGTCGCTGGCGCGCTACACGCCGGCGCTGTGCAAAAGGGCGGCCCAGGCCTTGCCGAGGGCCACGCGCTGTCTGGCGGGCTGGCGCCGACGCGTCCCGACCAGGATGCGCCTGCCGCTGCCTCGCCGGGCCGCCTTCGCCATCGCCGGGACGCTGGCGCCCTGGGGCCAGCCGCGCATGGGGCTCTTCGTGATGCTGTCTTTCGCGGCCTATCTCCGCCCGCACGTGCCGGGCGCGTTGGCCCACCTGGGACAGGCCCCCACTCCGTGGGGGCTGCTGCTGCACGACTCCGACTTGCAGCTGCCCGGGAAGACCAACCTGTGGGACGAGAGTGTGCTACTGGACCAGGCGCCGTGGCTCGAGCCTGCCCTGGAGGCGCTGAGGACTGTCGCGGGCGACGGACCCTTGTGGGACTTCCTGCCTACGTCGATTGCTCGGCTCTTCGAGGATGCGTGCCAAGCCCTGGGCCCCATGCACTTGCAGCCGCATCTGTACTCTCTGCGTCACGGGGGCGCCAGCGAGGACCTGCTGTCGGGCGCCAGGACGCCGGAACAGGTCATGCGGCGGGGTCGCTGGGCCACAGTGGCCTCGCTCCGCCGCTACGGCAAGGAGACCCGCCTCCTCCGGAAGGCCGCCAAGGTGGACCCCGACGTGCTGCTGTTCGGCGAGATCGTGGAGCGCAACTTCCTGGACGGGTTGCGGGGCGGCCCCCTGATGCCGCTGGTGTGGGCCGAGCTGCCCGCGAGCGTTGGCCCCCGCCTGCGGGGAGGGCCCGGGGCCCCCGCCGCCACGCGGCGCCGCCGACGCTGACGGCGTCGCCTCAGGCCGTGCGGCTTCACCTGCAGCGGCGGTGCCGCCGAGGCCGTGCTGGCGCGAGCAAGTGGAGGAGCTGCCTGTTTCTGGAGCTGTTTGCAGGACAGGGTCGCATCGCCAAGCGCATCCGCGACCTTGGCTACGGGTGCCTGGGCCTGGACCTCGTTCACGGGGCCTGTGAGGATCACCTCCACGCCACGTTCGAGTCGGTCGCGCGCGGGTGGCTTCTGAGCAAGGCCATCGTAGGTCTGTGGCTGGGCACTCCCTGTACGTCCTGGTCGCAGGCTCTCAGGGACCCTTTGCGCTCCAGTCGTTTCCCCATGGGGAAACCAGGTTTGTCCGGACCTAGGCTGGACCGCCTCCGCGTTGGCAATCGCTCTTTCTACTTTTCTTGCCGGCTCATCCGGCTCTGCATCCAGATCGGCTGCCCTGTCTTTTTGGAGAACCCGCGCGGGTCGCTGCTTTGGCACGCCCCCGAGATGGTCAAGCTTCTTTCGGATCCATCGTGCACCATTCACAAGATGGACATGTGCCGCTTTGGCACACCCTTTAAGAAGCCGACGACAGTGGCCGGCTGGAATGCAGGCGTCTTCCCCAGCCTATGTAAGTCTTGCTCTGGCAAGGGTGGCATATGCTCGTCGACTGGCCTGCCCCACCTTATCCTCCAAGGCCGAGACAAAGGTGCGCCTGCCCGCCGCGCCGAGCTGGCTGCAGCGTACTCGCCTCAGTTCGCCCGCGCGGCCGCCCTTGCCATGACACATTCTGCCAATGCTCTCAGAGAAAAATGGATGATGGATGCTGCCTTCGAGTCTCTTTTCGGTAGGTTAGGTTATTTCACGTGCGTAGTTCGTTTTCGGCCACTAATGTGGCCAGGACTGCTCTGCGGGATTCGGGTGGCTCTTTTCAGTGTCTTC
Source organism: Prorocentrum cordatum (assembly GCA_963575745.1). NCBI lineage: Eukaryota > Dinophyceae > Prorocentrales > Prorocentraceae > Prorocentrum > Prorocentrum cordatum. The sequence goes on from CAUYUJ010002962.1 coordinate 58,186, forward strand.
GAGGGTGTGCGGCTATCGCTGGGGTCAGCTGTCTGTTGTATAGCCTCCGGCCTGCCGTGGCCTCGCCCTCCCGCGCTCGTCCCCATAGTAAATACATCGTCCTGGCATCTGGGGAGTGGAAGTAGCTGATCCTTTTAACAAGTGTATGCTGCGTACCACGGCGAAGTTGCCGCACTTGATGGTCATCCTTTGCCATCTCGCTCTAGCCTCCCCTCCCGCTCCTCCCTTGCTCTCTCTCGTTTGCACGGATTTCAGGTGGCTCTTTTCAGTGACTTCGAGGGTGTGCGGCTATCGCCGGGGTCAGCTGTCTGTTGTATAGCCTCCGGCCTGCCGTGGCCTCGCCCTCCCGCGCTCGTCCCCATAGTAAATACATCGTCCTGGCATCTGGGGAGTGGAAGTAGCTATATGTATGTATGTATGTATGTATGTATGTATGTACGTATGCATGCATGCGTGCATGCATGCATGCATGCATGCATGCATGCATGCACGCATGCATGTATGTATTGTTTATGTATGATGCATTGTATGCTAGTCTGCATGTATGCATGTATGATGCATGTATGCATGGTATGCATCGTATGCATGTATTGCATGTATGTATGTATGTATTATGTATGTATGTATGTATGTATGGTTATGTGTGTCTGTATTGGTCGTCTGTCTGTCTGTCTGTCTGTTTGTCTGTCATGTTATTGTATATGATATATATATATATCTATTATATTTTTATATATTTTATATATTATATATATTATATATATATATATTAATATGTCGGCGGTGGCCCGGGCGGGCGACCCCCCCCGGCTCCACGGGGGCGTTCGGTTGGCGGCACCGCCAGTGCAGCCGGCGCGCCCCTCGGTAAGCCGAAATCCCCTGCGTAGCCAGGACCCCCCCCGGTGCACGAAGACCCGGCTTGCCGACCCCCCGGTATGTGCAGCGACGGGCCGAAGTGGGCCCCAGGGTGCACTGCACGCCCTCCACAGAGGAAGGGCACCCCGCCCACTCGCACCCCCCCCCCGCGACCCCACCCCCCCCCCCCCTCCCCCACCGCTCAACTTCCCCCCCCCACTCCCACAGGGGGGGGGGGTCCAGGTCGACGATTAATTGTGCTGTGTTGGTCCCTCCGGGTTGCAGGGGGGGGATGCTCTGGAGGCCGTCGGCGGCACCCGGTGCGCTGCCCTGGCGTATTGGGGGGGTGGGGTGACCTCTGTCGCCACGGGGCACGCGCCTGACATCGTATGTACTCAACCTGAGGTTGTGCCGAGACGGTGTTGGCAATCTATGTGGTGTACTTCTTGTGGTGCAATCTATGTGCAACTCGTATGCGGTTGGTCCGACGTGGTCAGGTCTGTGGTGCAGTTGGATGGTCGCTCGCCCGCGCTGCCAACCGACGTGGTGCAATCGACCAAGCCGTCGTCATGTTGACGGCCATGACACCCTCCCTTGGTTCGACGTGCGTTTTCCGTCGGGGCCCTGAAGCCTCCCTCCTTTTGGTTGGGGAGGCGGCTTCGTTCCTTAAAAGTGTTTCGAGCTTGGCTCAGCGACCCTGATGGTTTCTTAGCGGGCGAAGGTTCGGCGACGCCACAGTGGAAGCCTCGTTCCCATTTAGACTCCCACGACACGCCTCAACGTATGCGACCGACACGAGACGGCTCGGCGGACCAAGGTCTCACCGCGCGCCGTCCGCGACGGACCGTGCAACGCGGCGACGACGGGCCGCGGCGGCGACGGTGCGAGGAGTGGGAGGGTCGAGGGGATGTCGGCGAGGGTGCCTGTTTCGTGATCGGGGTGGACGGGCGGGGGCCGACGACGACCCATGACGACGACGACGACGGCGACGCGGACGACGACGCCGAATTATAACGATAGCCTGGCGACGAGGACTACTATTTCGACCGCAGTGAGGTCGGCCTTTTTGATCTTGGCCCTCATCCCCTGTAGGCGGACACGCCTAACCTCCACCGGCCCAGCAGGGCTCGGGGCGCGCGCGACTCGTCGTGCCGGCTGGACGGCCTGACCGGGCCGCACGACGAGTCGCAACCGGCCCGTCGGCCCCGCGGCGACGACCCGACTCGAGACGGGCCGAGTACGCGCGAAGCGACTCAGGCCACACCAAACTACGGTCCGAAACCGGCCACCGGAGTCGTCAACGGGCTCTTCGGTCGGAGACGAAGGGCGTGGCGTCGGAGCGCAGCTTGGCCGGCCCTCCTCCACGACGTCGGTCGTCGTCGCGTTCGCGACGCGGGAGGAAGAGGAAGTTGGAACGATCGCGCAGGCGGACCGTCGCGGAACATGCGGAGGAGCTGGACAGCATGCCAAGCCATGTGGTGGCGTGCGACGCGTGAGGTGAAGGCCCGGGTAAGACGACGACGCGGACCACGACAGCGGTGGAGACGGCGGCGAACTCCGTGACCCGACTGCGAAGGCACTTCGACCCAAAAGGCGTTCCTCCATCGAGAGGTTGTGCCGAGGCGTGGTGGGGAGTGGCACCGCACGCCAATCAGCTGGGGTCAAGGCCACCTCGCAAGAGCTCGGGTCAGCAGCGACGACCCAGGCGTCGGGCCAACGAGCGGAGCACCGAGCCATTTGCCGAGAGTTGGCCGAAGGTCGGGGCCGCCCGAAGCTCGGCCCGCGGAGGGCGCCCCAGGCGGCCCCGAGCTGGACCCCACGCGCTGAGCGGGATTGTCTCGGATGGCCGTCCTCGATGCGAAACCTCGAACGCAGCGTCGGCAGCACCGCAGCGGACGTGGGGTCGGTTGGTCAGTCCCCCCCTTCACGAGGAGGCGTGGAGGGTCGTCGACGCGGCGGCGCCCCCCCTGCCGCCCGCCCGAGGGCGTCGCGTGTTGGAGGTGCACCAGGAGCTGGTCGGGTACGCCTTCGGGGGGTGAGGTGACGACCTCGTGGCAGGTGGTCAGGCCGCCTCTCGGGGCGCGCGTCGGGGCAAGGGGGTGATCATAGGGTGTGGCAGCTTCCCGAACCCGTCCAGGCCCCCCCTCATTTGGGTTTTCCTTCCTTCTCCTCTAGTTTCTCGGGGGGCCAGGGCCCTCAGGAACATCAAGAGGTTGTTTTAGAGCCCCCCGGAAAAAAGCAACATAAAAACCATATTAAAGAGGCCGTCAAAGGTTGATCGGGAGCGCCAGTCTCCCCAATGGTAACATGCCCCTCTCCCCCCCCCCCCCGCTCCCACATCCGAAACACCTTGGGACGAAACCCAACTCGCGGTTTTGCTGAGATTTAGTTCGAGGAGGCCCGGGGTCTACAGGCACAACCATTTGTGGCGACCCCGCGAAGCCCAAGAAAGAGTCATGGCAAAGTTTTAATTTCGAAGGGGGTTCGGTGGGCTGGGGGGCATGGGGGCCACCTCCCTGCGATTGAGCGGCATACTTTTCCCGTCGCCGCCACCCTTCAGCGAACATCCCGCCAGAGCTGGGCGTTGGGTGGTTTTCTGGGGGGTCCAGGGCACCGCAATTTAGAGCCATAACTATTTCGGACCCCCCCAACAAAAACATTAGAAAGAGCGTGTTCTACCGCTGCTGGCGGAAAACCGGGGGGGGTCACTACCGGTTCGAACCCCTTCCCCCCCCCCCCCCCCCCTCCGGAAAACCGGGGGGGGTCACTACCGGTTCGAACCCCTCCCCCCCCCCCAGGACGGTCATGGTGGGGACAGGGGGGGGGGTCATAGCGGGACAATGGTGGGGACACCCCCCCAGTGGGACAGTCCGGGAACGAAAGTGGGGGGACAGTGGTGGGGACAATGGTGGGAACAGGGGGGGACAGTGGACAGTGGAAAACCGGTGGGGTGGGGACAGTGGTGTGGGGACAATGGGAATGAGGTGGAAACAGTGGGACAGTGGAGGGTACAATGGTGGTGGGGACAGTGGTGAAGGCGGTGGCGAGGACGGCGGTGGGACAATGGGACAGAGGTACAGTGGGGACAGTGGTGGGGACAGTGGGGACAGTGGTGGGAACAGTGGGACAGCTCAGTGGGACAGCGGAGGAGTCAGTGGGACAGTGGGGACAGTGGGGATAGTCGGGCAGTGGTTGGGGCCGTGGAGACAGTGGGGAGAGTGGAACCGTGGTGGGAACAGTTCTGGGGACAGCGGGGACAGTGCGACAGTGGTGGGGCCACTGGCGGGGACAGTAGGGGCGGTGGTGGAACCAGTGGGGACAGCGGTGGTGAGGACAGTGGTGCTGGGAACACCAGTGGGGGATGTGATGCGGACGGTGGTGGGGACCGGGAGTCGTTTGCTGGCGGTGAGTAGGGGGGGGGGGGGGGGGGGGGGGGGGGGGGGGGGGGGGGGAAAGGTGGTTCGAACGGGTTAAGGCTAGTGACCCCCCCCGGTTTTTTCCGGATCCGGAGGGGGGGGGGGGGAGAGGGGTTCGAACCGGTAGTGACCCCCCCCCCGTTTTCGAGCGGGAGGGGGGGGGGGGGGGGGCGGGGGGGGGGGGGGGTGGGGAATCGGGGGTGAGGGGGTTAGGGGAGAGGGGGGGGGGGGGGGGGGGGGGGGTGGGGGGGGGGAGAGGGGGGGGGGGGGGGGGGAGGGTGGTTTAGGGAGGGTGGGGTTTGGGAGGGGGGGGGGGGGGGGGGGGGTTAGGGGGGGGGGGGTTTGCCGGGGGGAGGGGGGGGGGGGGTGGGGGAGGGGTTCCAGCAGGGGGGGGGGGATTTTCGGAGGGGGGGGGGGGGCGACCCCCGGGTTCCGGAGGAAAAGGTTGGCAATTTTCCACAGTAAAGCGGCGGTGGATCACGCTCTCTCAAACATTATAAACACAATTTTTCATACAACAACCAATTCGGAATTGTTCCTTTTATTTTTCGAGGGGGCCGGGGGGGGGCACACTTCAAAACGAGAGTATTTCTGACCACCCTCAAACAAAAACAACCGAACAAACACAAACACACAACCTAATTCGGTATTTTTCGATTGTTATTCGGGGGGTCCGGAGCCCCGCAATTACAACGACGACGCTATCTCGAACCTCCCCCAGAACCGCCCGAAAAACTCAGCAACAAAAATCCAACGCATAGGTTGTTCGGGGAGTTTTTGGGGGTTCCGTGGCCCCACATTTTAAAATCAATGTTATTTTTGAGCGTTCTAAACAACTTCCCAAATTACTCAAGGCCACAACAAACAGACTCGAACATTTTTTCGTTGGGTCTTCGGAGATTCGGGGGCCCCACACTTACAAACAAGACTGCGCCTGGACCCCCCCAAGCCCCCACCCGAAAAAATACAGAAAACCACCCCGACTAGGGAGGTTTCCAGGAAGGGTTCGGAGGGGCCTGGGGCCTCACCAGTAAGAACGCTAGCATTTCCGACATACCTCCCGACTGCGGAATAGGGGATCGACTTAAAAAATTGATATACCCCAGAACTGATTTTCCCGTCGGACCCTTGAGGAAAACACATAGAACAGTCCGTAGTTTTGCGGAGCATTGTAGGTATGCGGGGATTCATTGTTGGGTGAATCGATTATGTAGTCGATCCCCTACTGGAAGTTCGATATTTTTTTGGGGAGGGGAGGGGGGGGCAGAAGGGTTTTCGAAGGTTTTCCGGTCAGCCCAAGCTCCAGGGTGGAAAACCTCGGGGGGAAAATATTTTTTGTTGTTGTTTTTTTCTTTTTTTTTCCGGTGGTTTGTTAAGGAAGTCCAGGGCCTGCAGTTGAAAACAGTCATGTACAAGTAACTACATCATCTGAATACTATTCTCCTCCCTCCCCTGATGACATCGGGAAGATATCCGGCCCCCTCCGCATATGTTTTTACACTGGATTCCTAGGATGGGTTTTCGTTTGGTTTTTTGTTGCAAAATGTGGCTCTCGCTGAAGCGCTGGCGCTGTTTCTGCGCCTCTAGTTGTTCCAAAGCGTGCTCCCGCTGCAGCGCGGGCGTTTCTAGTCCTTCCAAAATGAGCCCCGACAAAAACCATCGGAAATGATTCCACATTCGGTGTCGATTCGTTGGTTTTTCGGGCCGCAGAAGCCCCCGCCCACTTTGGGGCGTCGTCGTTTTCAGGAAGTATCAGGCGGGAACACCGTTTCTGCTTTGAGAAGGCGATGTTGCAAGCAGAGCCAGCGGGTGCTCTCTATCGACCCCGCCTTATGTGGAGCTTTTCGGGGAGCTCCAGGAGCTAAACAAGGGGCCGCGATTCCAGACCGGCCCAGACCTTTCGAAAACGATCCACCTACCCTCCAAGGAACCTGACGCCATGCCATGACATGCTGTTAATGGAAAACACCCCAATTCGATCGTTTTCCTAGTGATTTCCGGGGGGGGGTTCTCGGGCCTCACATTTAAAAACAATCAGATTTTGAAAACCTCTCAACGCCTCCACGAACAACTTTTTCGAATAACCCACCTTTTTTGTTTTTGGCTGTTTTTGTATGTGTTTTTGTTTGTTTGTGTGTGTGCATACACACATTTATACATCAAGACATAAGAAACACTTAATTATGTCTGATCCCCCCAACACCTCATTGAAATCCACACGAAAATATTCCCAACTCACGGATTGATCCATGTTTTTTTCCATGGGTTTTCCGTTCAGCCTGGGCTCCAGGGAGGAAGACCCCGAAAAAACACAACCCAATTCGGACGTCTTCTTAGTTTTTTTGTTTGTTTATTTTTCCCCTCGGGGGGATAAGTTCAGGCCCGATTATTTCTGAGAGCCCCTTCAACATACCCCGGGGGTGAAAAAGTCGCGCAAAAACAATTCGGGTGTTTTGTTTTAAAGTGCTTGTCCGGGGGGGTCCAGGGGCGCGCGCTCAAAAACAATGGTACTACTGAGAACCCTTTCGAAAGCCCCCGGAAAACCCGATAGGGTTCTGATGCTTTCTGGGGGTCTTCCGGCCGGCACAGGTTCCAGAGAGGGAAACCGCACGTTTTTTTTTTTTTGATTTTTGCCCCCGCCCCCCCCCCCCTGGTGGTTTTGCGGTGGGACCTGGGGCCTCTCACTTACAAGCGGTGTTATTTTTTATCTCCCCGACCCCCCCCGACACATTCAGCAGATCCTTCCAATTGGGCGTGTTTTTTTTGTTTCTTGGAATTTCCATTTCCTGGGCGTTTTCCATCCAGTCCAGGCTCCAGGGAGGAAAGCCCACAAACAAAAAACCACACACGCTTTTCTTAAGTTGTTCGGTGGCCGCTGCCCGTCCGCCCGCCGCCGGCCCGCCTTCCGCGTTCAACGCAACGCCCAGTGCTCAACGGCGTCTGTCTCCAACGCAACGCCCGCCACTCAACTGCGCCCGTCTCCAACGCAACGCCCAGTACTCATTGCCATCCCGCTGCCGGAGAGAATCCTTGGGATGTCCATTGGGATTCTGATCCGCCGCCTGCGCCGAGACGCGGAGGCATCGGGGGTGGACAGAACCCCCAACAGTGACACGTCGATTAGTGAATTGCCCGTTTTCGGTTCTCGAGAGGGCGCCGTGGCCGTTATTTCCCAGGCTTGCGCCCGCCAGGCTGGGGCCCCAGGTCGTTTTCACGAAACCACGTTTCGCCAAAGGGGGTCTATCCATCCCCGGAGGCAGCGGAGGGCCTGGAAGGGGGGGTCCGCCGACAGGGGCCAGGGCCCCCGAGGGCGAGGCCGCCGCAGTTGGGGGCGGGCGGGGCCCGGCGCGGGCCAGGCGCAGCCGCCTGGGCCCGAGTTCGAGGCCAGCGCTGCGCCGGCCGGCGCGCGAGCCCCGTCGAGCTCGGCGGCCGCGGGCCCCCGGGGGGGGGGCGCGGAGACGGCGCGGCAGCGGCTGCGCGCGGCGCGCGAAGTCCGCGAGCGCGCGGTCTGTGGCCCGCGGGTGCTCAGCGCGGTGGTGCGCGGGGGGGCTGGCCAGGCGTTGCCCTGGTTGCCCTGCCATGCCGAAGAGGTAGGACAAGGCTCGGCGTGGGCCGGCGGGCCGCGCCCGGCGGGGCACCTCCCGCGAGCCGCGCGGGGGGGGGTCTGAGGGGTGGGCGAGGGTGGCAGCGCGCACGTAATCTGTCGCGCTGATTCCATCGGAAATCTGCGTCGCTTCTCCGCGGTGCCGCGCGCGAGGCGTTCGCCGCGATGCGAGCCTCGCCCTCGGCCGGGGCCGTCGGGGCGAGGGCGTCTGGAGAGTCCCGAGCAACCGGTTGCGCGACCATTGTGGCGCAGTATGTTGTGCGATCTATGCGGCGCGATCTTTGCGGGGCAGCCGACGCATGGCATTGGCCAATTCTCCACTTGAAATTATCCACTCCACTGCTCGCGCGAACGCCCCGCCCTCCCGCCCGCGACTTGGCTTGCAAGCCCCATGCGGCGGCGATTGCGATGACTGCCTGGCGCTGGCTGGTGCGTCTCTGCGGCCGCGACAGCCAGCGCGCGCGCGGCGGCCGGCTGTTTTTTGCGCGGTAGACGCCGCCTCGATGGCGCTGGCCGCCAGGCACATCCCAGCGGGCACTTCAATGCGAGTCGGCGACTTGGGCGGGCGCGGTATTATGGCAAAGTCGACAGCGGTTGACGCGGCGATGATAGTGCGATGCCGGTGGCAATGCTAGCAGCGACGACGGCGCGGCCAGTGGCGGCGCGGGTGCTGATCGCGCCGACGACGATGACGGCGCCCTCACGTCGGCGATGAAGGTTTTGGAAGGAGTTCGACGTCGCGGGAGTGGCCCGCGCGGTCTTCTTTGGCGCGGATCGCGCCCCGCAGCGCGCGCGCAAGTGCGCGCGGATGCTGTCGGCGTGCGGCGCGAGAGGCTCGTTTGGCCAAATTCCACGATTGTGTCGAACAAATATTGGTTCTCTGAAGAATGTGCAGGAGCGCGACGCTGGCGTTGCGAAACAAGCTGGTTTTGCCGGTTTTTTGGGCACTCGGTTTTGAAATCGCCGCGGAAACGAAGGTTTTGACGGGTGTCGGTATACGTGCGCGACGACGCGCGCGTGCATGTCGGCCCCCCCCCCGCTCTCCCCCCCCCCCCCCCCCCCCCCCCGCCTTCGTTTTTTTTTTTGTGCCAAAAAAAGAGAAATAATGTTCTTCCTGGGGGGGGGGGGGGGGGGCGATGGTGACATGATTTTCGCGACGGCGCGCGCGCGCGTGGGCGTTCGAGCGATCGCGCGCGCGCGAAGCCCATTGGGTAGCATTTTCTGAAGATGTTGAAGAGCACCGAAGTTTTCGCAAGGATTCGCACGAACGCGCGCGCGCGAGCTTTTTTGAACATCCGTGTTGCGACACCTTGTGTTCTTATATTTTGTTCTGGGCGCGCTCGACTATGAAATCCATGCGAAACCCACGGGTTTCGGGAGATTTCGGCATGCTCGCGCGACGGCGCGCGCGCGCGTGTGCACTTCGTTCAATGTTTTGGCAAGGGGCCCACGCAAACTGATGATTTTGGATAAACGAGTGCGCGCGCCTATTCTTGGCAGTGGATGGCGGCGGGGGGGGGGATGTCGGCTCAGCTGGGATGCTACGAATTCATATTTAAGACGGGCGATGTGGCATAACCACATGTAAATGGCAATGCGAAAAGGGGGGCCGTTCATCCCGGGGTGGGTGGGCGGGGGATAGAGTGTATTTTTTTAAAGGTGGGAGAATTAACGGCTGTTCGCGGTGGGTTGCCCACTCCAGTGCTCGCGCAAACGCCCCGCCCGCCCGCCTATCTTGTCGACGGCGATGACGGCGCCCTTGCGTCGGCGATGGAGGTTTTGGAAGGAGTTCGACGAGCGCGCGCGGCCGACGCGCGAGAGTGGCCGCGCGGTCCTCTTCGGCGCGGATCGCGCCCCCCAGCGCGCGCGCGCGGTCGAATGATTCTGGCGCGCGGCGCGACAGACACGCTTGGCATAATACAAAGAAAATTCGACGCGCCGATTGATTTCTGAAGAGTTCGCACGAGCGCACGCGGCATTTTTTGAAATCAGATACTGCGATCTTGATGTTTCTTCCCCCCCTCGCTCTTTCTGCGTGGTCTCGGGGCGCCCGGATGTGAAATCCTCGCGAAACCTAAAGCTGTTGACATGTTCCGGCATCCGCGCGCGACGACGCGCGCGCACTTCGCCCCGTGTGTTGCAGGGGATTTGCACGACGGCGCGCGCGCGAGGGCGTTCGAACGATTTCGACATGCGCGCGCGAAGCCCGTTTGGTAACCTTTTTCTGCCCATGGTGAAAACGCATATGGTTTCTCAAGAATTCGCACGAGCGGGCGCTTTTGTCGGTGTGTGAGAAAGGCCGTGCCGTGGAACTCACATGTATATGTATGTATGTATGTATGTATGTATGAATGTATGTATGTATGTATGTATGTACGTATGTATGTGTGTATATATAAATATGTGTATATATGTGTATATATATACACATATATACATGTGTGTGTGTCTATATAAGTAAATACTTTCTGGGGCACTCGACTTCGAAATCCTCGTGGAACCGAGGGTTTTTGAAGGAATCCGTAATGCGCGCGCGACAACCCCCGCGCGCGTAATTTTTTTCCAAGGGGTGGCGGGGGGGTGCGGCCCCCCTGGGATGGCGTGAATTCATATGTAGGATTGGAGATGGGGCAGACTCATATGTAAATTGCAACGCGAAGAGGGGGGTGATCTTGGGGGGTGGGTTTGGGGTTGGGGGGATCCGAATTTTTCGTCTTAGATATAAGAATGAACGTGGCGCAGTCCACTCTTCCGAAATTGAAGTCATCAGCTCCACTGCCCGCGCGGCCGTCCTGCCCGACCACCCGCTGCTTGGTTCGCAAAAGCCCATGCGGCGGCGATGGCGACGTCTGCTAGACGCTGGCCGGCGCGTCGCCGCGCCCGCACTGGCCCGCGTGCTCGCGCGCAGCGGCCAGTTAGTTTGGCGCGGCCGACGCAGCCGCGGTGTCGTGGGCCGCTGGGCGCGCCCCAGCGGGCGCGCCAGCGCGAGTCGGCGAGGCGGCGTGGGCGGGCGCGGCGCCGCGGCAGCGCCAGCGGCGGCGGACGCGACGACGGCGGTGGCGATGACAACGACGACGGCAAGGCCAGCGGCGGCGCCGATGCTGATCGCGCCGACGACGACGACGGCGCCCCCGTGTCGGCGACGAAGCGTTGGAGGGAGTTCGACGCGCGCGCGCGGCCGACGCGCGAGGGTGGCCCGCCAGATAATATCCGACGCGGGTCGCGCCCCCCCCCGCCCCCGGCATGCGCGCAAGGGCGTTCAAATGATTTCGACGTCCGGCGCGAGAGGCCCGTTTGGCCGAATTTAGCGACCGTGTTGAGAGCGCTTAGGGATTTCTTATGTATTCGCAGGGATGCGAGCGAGCGCAAGTTTTTTTTTTTTTTTTTTTTTTTTTTTTTTTTTTTTTTTTTTTTTTTTTTTTTTTTTTTTTTCCCCCCCCCCCCCTCTTCTTCTTCTTTTTGGTGGGGTTGGGGGTGGGTGGTGGTGGGTGGGGGGGGGGGGGGGGGCAAGAAAGTGCGTTGCTGGGGCGCTCGATTTTGAGTTCCCCGCGAAATCAGCATCTGTTTGACGGATTTCGGCTTGCGCGCGCGTGCATTTCGCGCCGTTTGTTGCGGGGGATTTGTGCGACAGCGCGCGCGCGAGGGCGTTCGAGCGATGTCGGAATGCGCTCGCGAGAGAACCGTTTGGTAGCGTTTCATGAACATGTTGACAAACCGCGTGGTCTCTTAAGAATTCGCATGGGCGCGGGCGCATTTCTGTACATTCTCGCGGCGAAGTCATGTTTTTTTGTGGTGCGGTTTTCCGGGGTGCTAGAATTTCACATCCTCGCGAACCTCGCGGATGAGAAGGATTTCGGCATGCGCGCGCGACGACGCGCCCGCGTGCACTTCGTTTTTGTTTGTTTGTGTGTGTTGTTTGTTTGTTTTTTTTTGTCCCCCCACCGGGTGCATGAAAACTGGTGATTTCTAACGAGCGTGCGGGCGCGCATATTCTCCTGCATCGGATGAGGGGGGCGATGCCAGCCTGCCTGGGATGGCGCGTGTTCATATTTTAGATGTGCGATGGGCGTGCCCCGGCATTGCAAGTGGCCGACCCCATTGCTCGCGCGATCACCCCGTCCACCCGGCCGCAATGTATTTTACGAAGCCCATGCGGCGGCGATTGCGATGCCTTCTTGGCGCTGGCTGGCGCGTCGTTGCGGCCGCGCTAGCGCGCGCGGGCTCTCGCGCAGAGCGGACAGCCAGTCTGGCGCGACTGGGCGTGGCCGCGGTGGCGCTGGCCGTCGGGGACTTCCCAGGGGCGTTCCGAAGGCCGCGTCGACGCTCGGGCACTCCAGTGCGAGTTGGTGATCCGTGCGGGCGCATTATTATGGCGACGTCGACCCGGCACACACGGCGATGATAGCAGTGATGCTGGCGACGATGAGGACAGTTCCGACGGCAAAGCCAACGACTTCGCCGATGTTGACCGCGGACGATGATGGTGTCCACGAGCCAGTGATGAAGGTTTTGGAAGGATGTCGATATGCGCTCGCGGCCGATGCGCGCGAGTGGCCTTCAAGGTGTTGACAAATATTGACCCCCCCACTACGCGCGCAAGGGTGTTCGAATGAAGTCAACATGCGCGGACGAGAGACCCGCCGGGTCGCACTTGATTGTCACGTCGGAAAACATGTTAGACGTTGGTGAGAGTATGCAGGAGCGCGCTCGTTTTTTGTTTCCTATATTTTGTTGGGGGGTTCGGTTGTATATTTATCTGATTGAAACGTCACATTGCGAAACCAATGGTTTGCACTTGTGTCCGGGAGCGTCAATGTGGAATTCATACAACGACCTACGGTTGAAAACGGATTGCGGCATGCGCACGGCGCCGTGAACGTGTGGACTCGAATTAAATTTTCCGCACGTGGAGAATGATGGGTTTCAGAAACGAGTGCGCGCACAGTATTAGCTGTCAGTAATGGAGAGGGGGGGGGGGAGGATCGAGTCGGTTTTGGATAAGATGCCATGATTACCTGGGGAGGAGGGACAATGGGTCCGAACCGTATGCGAATTGCAGATCCCTTGGGGGTACGGATCATACTGCGGGTGGGGGGGCGGGGCGGGGTGGTAGATCCGGATTCTTGCACCCAAGAGGAACTGAATGTTGCGAAGCTATGTGGTGCACTTGGCGCGGCGCAGTCCGTGAAGCGCAACCTGCGTGGTACAACTGATGCTGTGCAGTCGACCTGGTGCAACTTGTGCGGTGGAGTCTGCGTTGTGCAACTTGCGTGGTGCAATCCGTGCGGCGCAGCGAACGTAGCGCAGTGTGTGTGGTGCAGCACGCGTGGTGCAGTGTACGCGAGGCGGCGATGGCGAGCGCGGAACTGCCAGGCCGCTGGCCGGGCCCAGGCGGCGTGCGGCGACGAGGCGGCGACGGGGCGGCGACGGCGAGCACGGAACCGCCAAACCGACAATCATGGCCAATCTTTTTCGAAAAGGAAAAAAAACCCTCAGTGCAAACACTGTTTGTGGAACTCATGCTGTCGCTATCTCGCCAGCTTGTTTCTTCCCCACAAAGGGAGGTGTTTCGTGTCTCCTGCCGCCAAGGGTGTAATGCATGGCTGCAGGGCTGGGCTTTGGTGGCCTCTTGGTCCCCGAAGTCGCTGCAACGCCATAGTGTTGGCGGGATCGGACCGGGTTCAACGCATTGGAATGACAAGTTGACCGTTCGTTGATCAGGTGGCCTTTCTTTGGTGAGTAGCCGTGGCAACATTTGGACTTTGGATGGTTATTGACGGGCCGTTGCAACAATTAGTGAAGGTAGCTGGGGCGATTGGTATTTTTCAGCGACCGTTTCCAACGTGAGTTCATCACCAGCCCGAGGGATCCCGTTTTCGCTGCGCACCTGCTGGAGGCTTGTGCACCTCATCTTGCGGGGAAGGGCCCCTTCTGCCACTACAGATCTGGGGATTTTGTATTGCCCCTCCCTCCCTTCCACCCTTCCTCCTTCCTCATTTGTCCATCCATCGATGCAGTTGACGGTTCAGTTTTCCCAACCGTGCTCCTGGCCTATAACCGCGGCGGACCGCACAGCCATGAACACCAGCTGGGAACACCGCGCCGCGTGTGGGTAAGCAGCGCGCGCCGGCGTCAAACACTCCATTTCCGGAGGGCCTTTCCCGCCTCCAGTGCCCTCTCCGCGGCCGCCCTCTTCTTTTCCCGCCTCTTGCTTTCCAATGCAATTAGCACCAGACTTTTGCACGGCTGCCGCGTCGCATCCCGCGAACGTCACGGAGTTGTTGAGGGACATCTTGAGGCCTTCCGGGATATTCTCTCGGTCCTGTGCTTCATGGAGGGACTGAACAGTATGGCCGCGCATGTCCGTACGTCATTCCACAGGTGGCCTGAAACAGCGCGGGGGGTGATACACGTCTGTGCCCGATGGGTGTTCGGTTGTCTTTGGACTTGGGGTCTCTGCTGTGCGTGGCGTGGGGGCGAACCGAGCGATTCCAGAAACTGACAAAACGTAGCCCGTTTTGATGTGTTTGAAACAGTTGCCGTCGGCGGAGTTGCACCGGCGTCGAGTGAGTCAACGTGGGGCCCCCAGGTGCGAAGCGTGCTCTCCGCTTTTCTGGAAGCCGGGTTCGTCTGATGGGTCCGAGTTGCTGTTGTATATCGTCTCGCATCTCGCCCCGCATTCGCGCATTGCCTTCGTTTTTGTTTCCAGCTTGCTCGCGGCATCACACAGAGGATTGTGCGCCGTGCTCTCGCCGTGCCCGCGAGCGGACCTCCTTCAACACGCGCAGCCTCGAAGTTGGAACCTGGAGCGGATAGGTCGGGGTTTTTGTTGTGCGAAAGGCACGGGTCGGAGGTCCAAAGCGGCGCGGTGACCGCACCGTTGGGTGAGCCATCGTGGATTCGCAAAGCCGCGCGGTTCTGCCGCTCGGGTCGTTTTTTCGGGGAGGTTTCGTCCGACTGGGGCCCCCGGGGTGCCAGCTCCGTGCCGGGGTCGACGCATGGTTTGTGACCGCGCCGCCTCGGGACCGCCAAGCGAGGGGTCGCCCTGCGGCACTTGGCCTCTCGATTTGGGCATCCCGGGCCGAGCGGGGTGTGGGGCCGAGTGGGCTCCCAGTGCGGGTTCCCGCAGCTCCGCGTTCGGGTTGTTTGGCGCTGCGTTGCCCCAGTGTTCGTTGGGTTTGTTTTGTGGCATTGTTGTGCGCAGCGTGAAGTTGTATCGCCTTGGAGTCACATTGCACGTGTATTGCGTGGCGCTGCCCTGCTTTTCATCAGACCGATATTGCCTTCCGGCACTCGCATCCCTGCGCCGCGCTGCATCGCACCGCGGCTATTTGAATACATGCTCTACACTGTATTCGCGTGCGTCGCACCTCGCGCAGCAGGGCATTTCAGTGCTTTGAGTTTGCTTCGCATCGCCGTGCGTTGGGATGTTTTGTGCCTCATTGCTTTACATTGTGTGTGGCACGGCGCTGCAGTGCATAGCAAGACACCACCTTAAGTCAGCATAAAAGCAAAGCAAGGCGGAACATGATAATCAAACACCACAAAACAACGTGCAGTTGCGCAACTCAAGCAACTAAGTACAATGTCGTGCTGTTCTTTGCAGCTAGTAGCTTGTTTTCCACTGAGAACCATTCGCCAACATGATTTCTAGCTTCTGTCCGGCTTACCTTGGGCAGGAAGCTTCGTAGCCGTTCCCATTTATGTGTCTATTAGTTTCTTCCGAGCGGCCTGTGGCTGAGGTTGCGGCCGGGCTTGCTCTCTCTCTCGAGGGGTCCAGGTTGCCCCCAGGGCCGATTTCGATCCGAGCCGATCGATCCGATTCGACATCGGCTCCAGTCGGCTCGATCCGGTCCGCTATCGATCTCCCTGTGAGTGGTAGGGCGTTGCCGTGCATCCTGGCGCGGCCGATCCAGTTCGACACGGGCTCCGTGTCGTGCACCCCGCTCTTATGTTCTGCACGAACGAAATGGGTACGGAAAGAATCGGTACAATGCCCAAGAGCAGTTTCTGCTCATTTTGAACAGGACTCGCTGTCCGCGCCGCCGCGGCCTGTGTCCATTTGAGACAGAAGGCCGCCTGCCCAACAGCGGCCGCTGTTGGTTTGGGACAACATTTGTTGTTGGGCACTGTGCTCATTTTTCCCGTACCCATTTCGGGCGTCCAAATCGACACGGGCTCCGTGTCGTGCACCCCACCCTTCTGCGCGTTCCGATGCGACCCAGTCTTCCGACTGGATGCTGACCGATCTTTCCGGGGCCACGTGCGGACCCTACCCCCCCGCCCCCCACGATTTCTGAGGGGCAGGGTGGGGTCCTTCTTCGTTCGGGAGGCCACGAGCGAAGCGAGCCCCACCCTCCCCCCCCCCCAGAAACCGTGGGGGGGCAGAGGGCAGGCTTCGCACGCGGCCCCTTGGCGAGGCAGGCCCAGACGCCGCCGCGGGGAGCGCCTCAGCAGGGGCGCAGCTGGCCCCCGCCGCCCCCGCGGCCCCCCTCGCTGGCCGCTCCCCTCCCCTGCGCTCCTCGTG
>CAUYUJ010002962.1:79587-83634 GCA_963575745.1 Prorocentrum cordatum
CGAGTGCTAATAACAATACTCATAATAATAAAAATAATAAGACTAATACGAATAAGACGAATAATAAACATAATGACAATATAATACTACTAATACTAATTATACTACTAATAATGAGACTAATACTATACTGCTAATACTAATAGTAAGAGCAATAAGAATACTAAGAAGGAGACTAATACGACACATACTAAGAGGAATAAGGAGAAGAAGAAGCAGAAGACGAGTAAGAAGACTACTAAGCATACTAAGGAAATAATAAGACGAGGAGGAGGAGGCGGAGGAGGAGGAGGCGGAGGAGGAGGAGGAGGAGGAGGAGGAGGAGGATGAGGAGGAGGAGGAGAGGAGGAGGAGGAGGAGGAGGAGGAGGAGTAGGGAGGAGGAGGAGGAGGAGGAGGAGGAGGAGGAGGAGGATGAGGAGGAACAAGGGGGAACCAGAGGAGACTGAGGAGGGTGGTGGTGAGGAGATGGCGGAGGAGGAGAAGGATGCTGTTGATTTGATGATGCTGATGCTGATGCTGATGATGAGGATGATGAGGGGGAGGAGGAGGAGCAGGAGCAGGAGCAGGGGGAGGAAACAACTTATGATGATGCTGCTGCTGATGATGATGCTGATGATGATGATGCTAATGATGATGCTGATGATGACGATGATGACGATGATGCTGATTTCGATGATGCTGATGCTGTTGACGATGCTGACGATGATGATGCTGATGGTGGTGGTGGTGCTGATGTTGATGCTGATGCTGCTGCTGATGCTGATGCTGACGCTGCTGGTGATGATGAGGCTGATGATGATGATGCTGATGATGATGCCGATGCTGTTGCTGATGCTGATGCTGATGATGATGCCGATGGTGATAATGATGATGGTGATGCTGATGATGGAGGTGATAATGTTGATGGTGGAGGTGATGACGATGCTGCTGATGATGATGCTGATGCTGATGATGATGATGGTGTTGATGCTGCTGCTGATGATGCTGATGGTGACGAGGATGAGGATGAGGATGATGATGCTGATGATGCTGATGATGATGGTGATGATGATGATGATGATGATGATGATGATGATGATGATGATGATGATGATGATGATGCTGATGATGATGAAGAAGAAGAAGAAGAGGAAGAAGAGGAGGAGGAGGAGGAGGAGGAAGGAGAGGGAGGAGGAGGAGGAGGAAGGAGAGGGAGGAGGAGGAGGAGGAGGAGGAGGAGAGGGAGAGGAGGAGGAGGAGGAGGAAGGAGGAGGAGGGGGAAGAGGAGGAAGATGATGGGGAATGTGAATGAGGATGAGGACGAGGACGAGGACGAGGATGAAACAGAGGATGAGGAGGATGATGATGACTCTGATGATGATGATGCTGATGCTGATTATGGTGATGATGCTGATGATGATGACGATGATATGATGATGATTCTGATTATGGTGGTGGTGGTGCTGATGATGATTATGATGGTGGTGGTGATGGTGGTGATGATGATAACGATAATGCTGATGATAATGCTGATGATGCTGATGATGATGGTGATGTTGAATGATGGACGAGTCTGATGATGGACGAGTATGATGATGTTGATGACGATAATGGTGATGATGGTGATGATGCTGCTGCTGATGATGATGAGGAGGAGGAGGAGGAGGAAATGAAGGAGGAGGAGGGATGATGCTGCTGCTGCTGCTGCTGCTGATGATGATGAGGAGGAGGAGGAGGCGGAGGAGGGGAGGGGAGAGGAGAGGAGGAGGAGGAGGGGGAGGGGAGACGGGAGGAGGGAGGAGGAGAGGAGGAGAGGGGGAGAGGGGGAGGGCGGGAGTGGGGGAAAGGGGGAGAGGGGGACAGGGGGAGAGGGCGCGAGGGGGAGAGGGCAGGCTTGGTGCGCTCGCGTCATGTCCCCCTCCCTACAGCAGGCCATCGCACGGCGTGGCATTGCGCACTGAAGCACTGCATTGCGAAGCATTGCAACGCAAAGCATTGCATCGCACAGAGGCGGAGAACACAACGCCGCACAGCATGTCATGGGATGGCGCCGGGTTCCTTGGAGAGTGAGTGGATCGTCTTCGAGAGGTCTGGGCCGGTATGGAGTTGTGGCTCCATGTCTAGCTCCTTGGGCTCCCCGTGAACTCCACACAAGGCGGGGCTGATGGAGAGCACCCGCTGGCTCTGCCTACAATATCGCCCTCTCAAAGCAGAAGGGGCGCTCCCGCTCGATACTTCTGAACAGTGGGGGGCTTCTGCGGCCCAATCAACGAATCGACACGGAATGCGTAATCACTTCCGATAGTTTCTTCGGGGGAGCATTTTTTCAGATTTTGGGGCTATGTGAAGGACCGAAAACGCCCGCGCTGCAGTGGGAGCACGATTTGAAACAACCACCGCTTTAGCGGGAACAAGTTTTTGAGAAACAGCCCAAACGAAAATCCGTTTCCTGATAATCCTGTGTGTAAGAAAAAGTACGCGGAGGGGGGCCGGATATTTTCCGGACGTCATCAGGGGAGATAGGAGAGTAGTATTCATATTGTGTAATTGTGGAGGGGGAGAGGGGGGGAGGGGGGTAGGAGAAGGGGGGAGGGGGAGAGGGGGAGAGGGGGAGAGTGGGAGATGGGAGAGAGGGGGAAAGGAGGAGAGGAGGAGAGGAGGAGAGGAGGAGAGGAGGAGAGGAAGGTACCCTCATGTTTCTTTGTGTTTGTTGGATGTCACTGTGCGTCCTGGGACAGGGTGCCCTCGCGTGTTTCTTCGGCCTTGCTGGTGGAGGGCCTTATGTTCCTGACGGGTGTTCTTCCGCTCCGGGTCCGACTGTGCCCTCCTCCCCGCGGGCCAACTTTTCGAGGCGTTAGCGAGTGCTCCGCTCCCCCTCCTCCTCCTCCTCCCTACTTCCTCCTCCTCCTCCCTACTCCCTCCTTCTCCTCCTCCTCCTCTTCCTCCTCCTCCTCCTCCCTTTTCTCCTCCTCCTCCTCCTCCTCAACAGCAACCCCGAGACCAGTTCCTCTTCCCGGACCGCTTTTTGACTGGCCAAGGGCCTAGCTCAGGGTCTGCGTTTGGCAAGTCGTGTGCCCGCTGCGCACACCAGCGTTGGCATGGCATTTGCTGAAACGAGTAGGGATTTGCGGGCTGCTTTTACGGGCCCGTTAATCCGTCTGCTGAAAGGGCAGCATCCCACTTCAGGTAAGCCACGGGGGTGAGGTGCCACTGGAGGTTTTCCAGGACCATTATGTACGGTATAAGTGGGAACTTCAGCGCTACAATCAAGCTGCATAGTAAGGATGAGCAGCTTTCCAAGGCTACCTTTAAATCCTTGCCCCTTCGGCCCACCCTTGGCGACTTGCACTGGCCAGCCCCGCTCGAAAACGCCAGGACGGCCCTCCAAGGCCACTGCATCCTCACCGCGCATCCTTCTCATGCGACTTTACTGTGAATAGGAACTTCAGCGCTAGCGCATCCCAGTTCATCCCCCCTCGTGCGGACCGTTCCCTCGCACCCCTCCCTGGGCCCGCCTGCGAGGCCGGACTGCGTGCGTGGCGGCGGCTGGGCGAGGCGCGCGGCAAGGCTCGGCCGGGTGTGCGGGGGTGCCATCGTCGTGCGAGTTAGAGTGGGATGAAGATCATGATGGTGGTTGTGGTCGTGGTGCTGATGACGCTGCGGCTGCTGCTGATGATGGTGTTGGTTGTGATGGTGATAGCGAGCATGATGCGACTTATGATTATGCTGGTCATGCTGGCCATTATCATTCTGATCAACATCGCGAGTATGTTGCTGCTGCTGATGATGATGATGGTGTTGATGATGGTGATGGTGATGGTGATTATGATTATGATGGTGATGGTGATGATGCTGATGACGATGCTGATGATGCTGATTATGATGATGCTGATTATGATGATCATGATGCTGGTGTTGGTGATTCTGATTCTGGTGATGGGGGTATGTAGTAGTTGTCGCAATAGTTGTAGCAGTAGTAGTAGTAGCAGCAGTAGTAGTAGCAGTAGTAGTAGTAGTAGTAGTAGTAGTAGTAGTAGTAATAGTAGTATTAGCAGCAGTAGTAGTA
>CAUYUJ010002963.1:0-75000 GCA_963575745.1 Prorocentrum cordatum
TCCCATTCTCGAATCGTGGAGCCCCACATAGCAGCAACGATGAGATTGAAGGCCAACGGTCCCTCGGGCCCTCCCGTCCGAATACATATGTCCCACCTAACCTCCACCACCTCAATCCCATCATAATAGACAGTGCCTACACATTCGCACAAGGGGTCAAGTAGAGCATACTGTAGGTAAAGGGGTACATCCGCATGATCCAACCCGCGCCTGACATTGGCCACCGTGCAGTGATCGAACGCCTGAAGGACATCAGCGTTCGCCAAGTGTGCCGTTTCCCCTTTTACCCATTGTGCAGCATGTTGACCTATGTGTTTGATGCTAGCCGTGATTTCGTGTGTACGACGGTGTTCCTGGAAACCATACAACCCAATATGACGAAACACTCCTTTTCTTTCAATATGACCCTCAACCAAGAGAACAACACAGGAACTGAACCATCTCGAAACAGCATTCTGCATACACAGCAAACGTCCGTCTTTTAACTTAGTGATCCCTTGAGTTTTTGGCATAAAAGAGACGAGAATCTCACGCCACGACTGAGGATACGGAATCGTGAGCTTGATGATTTTATCGAACAACTTCTGGATCGCTCTGAGAGCACACCACGGCAAGCTCCTCAGAATCTCGCACGGTATCCCGTCTGGCCCAGTAGCCCTCTGGGTCTTCAGCCGAGCTCGTGCTCTGAGAAGCAGCGCCATACTAATTCCCACAACTGATGTGGAACATATCTCATGTACAGCCCTCATCCTGATCTCCTCCATCATACTGTTGGTGGAATTGCGTATCTCTTCGGACGACACCTTGCAACGAACGAACTTGTCGAGCTCCTCCTTCCACTCCTCACGGTCCTCCGTCTCCCTCCCATCCACCACTAAATGTTTGATAGTATATCTGACCTTACGCTTTGTTGGGGGGCATCTGCACATAATCATATCACGTCGATAACCTCTGCGTAGACGATTAGCCTCATTCTTTAATCTCCTCAACCTCTCCACATCCTCCTTCGGACACATCTTAACCTCCCCCTCGGCTCTTGTGAGCTGCACCGGCCTGGACGGCTCTCTCGGTCTTCTCGCACCCATGGTGGAGTAGTCCACCGTCGGTGATAAGTACGCCTCCAGCATAGTACTCTGCAGACACTGTGGACAGGTCACAGACGGACACCTTGAACGAGCGAAGGCAGCACCGCCTAGATACGAATCCACATGCTGTCGAGCCTGATGCTCATCAGCCCAAGTCGAACACTTTTATCCGACCAGAGACGGCCTAGACTTCTGACCAGGCTGGGGGTCAGGGCGACGAACAATCACATTCCCTGGGTCAGTGAAACTCGCCGTGATGATTGCGTGATCGGATAATCTACTGAACTGCTTCTTCCCACCCCTCTTGAAACACCACTTCACCTCCAGATCCGAGAACTCCCAACGGTGAGGGACCATTAGGTAATCCAGGACCCTCTTCGAAGTCAGAAACTAGTTCTCCCCCCACGACTCCCAGGTATGCCTCCTAGTACAGAAAGTGTTGGCGGCCTTCAGTCCATGCGATTCCATGAACTCTAACAGCAGCTCCTTCAGCCTCCTCCTCCGACTCCTCCTTTCAATCTGCTGTGTACCGTCTCCTCCTCTCTCCCACCTTCTGTCCGTGCGAGTACCTTCCTTTCCAGTAGCCTCATACTCCTCCCCATTATACGTAAATCTGCATCCAGGCGGAAGAATCTCCTCGTTTTCGCATCAGAGGGCCGAACACAAATAATGTCTGGCCTGGAGGCACACTAGAGCCGGCAGACAAAACATTGCGAAGCACAGACCGTGATCTCTGCTCATATAACCATCCGCAATAAGAGGAGACTCAACCCAATCTCCACATTATGGTTCGTGGGGCACAATACCTGACACAATAATGAGTAGGTGACTTATCTCAGACCCAAAATACACGATAACGAACGCATGAAACAAGTGAAATCAGAACTAACTATAAGTGGTATTCATGATTAAACGGACGGCAGCCGTCCCAAGCACTGAGTACGAAGATCGAGAGCTGCCTTACACAACGAACTAGTTTTGTATACGCCACCCCCAACAGCTTTCAAATACCCGGCCCTCAGGCTTTGAGATTTTCCTGACGATTCTAAGAGCCCATACCCACATGACCCTCAAATCAAGATGCGAGACAACTCGCAGCAACACTTTGAAACATAAGTCCTCCCCTGCTTTGTTCAGGTTCCAGCTCGCTAAGCGTATGCCTCGGACGAGGCGCCGCAAACGTCACTGCCAACGATTCACTTCCTGAAGTATATCATTCATGGGAACCTTCAGCGCCGGATAAAAAGAAACAATACGAGCCCATGCATCAGCATGAAGAACCCAAGCCCCTGTGGTATTCGTATACGTCGCAAAACAGACGGGTCGGAAATTCGTAACAACTTGAGTCCAAATCTGACTTCTCGGTGGCCCCACCTCCCCACGGATCTCGATTTGAACATGAGCCGAGGTCATACTACGCCAAGTCCCACAGAAACGAGCAACCGCTTTCACATGATCACGCTTCCAGGGTGCACACTCCACTAACGTACGAATCTTTCTGGGATCGATTGGCGTGTCCATATCATGAGTGAGAACATCGGCACCTGGATACGTATAACCTGGGGGCGGGGCAATGCGGTCGGCGGGTTCCTTACAGACCATATCCATCCATTTCTTTATTCTCCAAAGAGTGTCCCGCGGTGTCCCTTCTTTGAAACCGACCTTCACACTGCCGTACATATATCTTCCTCCGTTTAATCGTTCATTTTTATCTTTATCGTACGCATTCCTTTCCTCCCCCTGAAGTGCCCCAATCATATTTGAAATTAACTGTGCCGCATCTGCCCAGGGTATCATTTGATTTCCCCGATTTACTTGATTCGACCAATCCGTAACCCACCCTTTCAGCTCGAGATAAGTTGGTGTGAACTGGCTCGATCGCTCCTGTTGCACGCGAGGGAACGAACCTCCACCACCACCAGAGGAGCCACCAGGGCCCACACTAGTCGAAACCGAAGCTGCAGGAGATCCAGCCAAAAATTGCTTAACCTGTTTCTCCAAAATCTCTGTCCGTGCATCTGATTTGTCCATTCTCTCCGTATGCAACTTGAGTGTGTCATCCACTCTTTTGATGTCCGTCTTCGTCGATTGAACAACATGGATGAGATCCTCATGGGCATCCTCCGTTTTCCAAACACGCTTCATCATCATCTGTTTGAATGGATCCTTCTCCTTTTCTAACATCACTTTCCTCTCCTCCTCAATCTCTGTTCCACGTGCACGTTTGGATCGAGTCTCACCATCCCCAGTCATCGCGGCATCCGCCGCTGCTGCAACATGAGTCATATCTTCAAGAATATTACCGTTCAATCCGTATTTATCTAACCAGCTCCTATCGTCCTCTCGTTGACGTTTGTTTGATGCTGCCTCCAGTGCCTGCAGATCTTTCTGATCCCACGGCTGGTATTCCTCAAGGTAATCAAAGTTGACTCTCTCGTCCTGGTAGTCTTCTGTGGGTATGTCCAAATTCCTTTGACGCCGAAACCACTCCTCAGTACTTTTCACCCCAATGCTCGAGTCCTATCTCTCTCCTCAATGCCAGCTGAGCCTCAGGACTGTCGTACGACGTGATTGTCACAACGGTCAACAAGGACACGTCTTACGACGTGAATGTCAGTAACTACCACCCGTTCAATAAGAGGTAAAGAATGCAGACAGACAATGAACAGCAGTGCAGCACACCAGAGAATCTCAATACCACGAAGAAGAACATAGCGTACAATACAAGAGATGTAGAGTAGCAGACAAAAACCTCGAGGGAACCCAGGCAAGCCGGGCTCACACCCCGAGGCCAGGGCTCGCTAGAACGTCTGGAGGTTCCCCAGGCAGAGACGTTCTTGAGCCGAGACGTTCTTGAGCCGAGACGTTCTTGACCCTTGTTACCGCCGGGGGACTCGAAGAGCTTCCTGACAAGATGTAATGTCGAAAAAAAATACAGAGAAAAAATAGTTTTTCAGCCGAAGCAATTTCAGACCTCTGAGATGCAACAGCCGAACGCCCCCGATGCTTCTGGATTGTTTTCTGCACGAGCTCTGTAGCTCTCCTACAGCCCGAGTCACGTGCGTAAGTCGACAGCACCTCTCAACTCGAACAGTACGAATAGTTTGGCAAACCTAGCTCGAGTATCAGACCGAGTTCAGACCTCTGCATACGCGTCTGATGTCTCTGGATCGATTCCTGTGATTACCAGCCCTGCAGCCCCCCTACAGCCCGAGCTAAGTGCAGGAAACCCACAGCACCTCTCAGGAAAACTCAAACAATACGAATAGTTTCGCGGAACTAGTTCGGGCAGCAGACCGAGTTCGGAGCTCTGGATTCGACAGGCAAACGCGCCTCATGTCTCCGAATCGAGTCCAGTGATTACCAGCCATGCAGCCCCCCTACAGCCCGAGTTAAGTGCAGAGAACCGACAGCATCTCTCAAGATGACTCGAACAATACGAATAGCTTCGCGATTCGATCGGGCAGCAGACCGAGTTCAGAGCTCTGGATTCAACAGACAACAATGATGATTTTGAATCAGATTCTGTACGTATCAGATGTAGCTGTCCTGTAGCTCGAGTTAGAAAACCGAGAGCGTCTGTCAAGATGACTCGCATAATACGAATAGGTTTGCGAACCTAGCTCGGCTAGCAGAGTTCAGACCTCTGGGTTCAACAGGCGAACGCGCCTGATCATTCTGAATCGATTAGCTGTGCTTACCAGCTCTGTAGATGCCCTGAAGCTCGAGTTATCTTGAGAAAACCGACAGCGCGTGACAAAATGACTCGAAACGGCCGATCCCGCCAGTGTGCTTTTTGGCAGTAAAAGGTACCCGATCGAGCTGAGATCAAGATGGCGAGCGGGAATAAGATCAAATATCACGGAGAAAAATACTAGAGCTCAAACGAATTGAGGAATTTCGACAAAAAAATTGCAACCGACCAAAAGTCAGCAAAAGGTCCGTCGAGATTTTTCTTGCCAACTAGCTCTCCAGCGCCCCGGAACGCGCCGGCGGTAAACCGTCAACCTTTGTTACCGCCGGGGACTCGTAGAGCTTCCTGACAACATATCATGTCGAAAAAAATTACACAGAACACGCCCCCGATGCTTCTGGATTGTCTTCTGTACGAGCTCTGTAGCTCTCCTACAGCCCGAGTTACGTGTGTAAATCGGCAGCACCTCTCAAGATGACTCGAATAATACAAATAGTTTGGCAAACCTAGATCGAGTATCAGACCGAGTTCAGACCTCTGCATGCGACAGATGGACGCGTCTCATGTCTCATCGATTCCTGTGATTACCAGCCCTGCAGCCAGTCCTACAGCCCGAGTTAAGTGCAGAAAACCGACAGCACTTCTCAGGATGACTCGAATAATACGAATAGTTTCGCAGACCTAGTGTGGGCAGCAGACAGAGTTCGATGCTCTGGATTCAAAAGACGGACGCGCCTGATGTCTCCGAATCGATTCCAGTGATTACCAGCCATGCAGCCCCCCTACAGCCCGAGTTGAGTGCAGAAAACCGACAGCACTTCTCAAGATGACTCGAACAATACGAATAGTTTCGCGATTCTAGATCGGGCAGCAGACCGAGTTCAGAGCTCTGGATTCAACAGACAACGGCCACTGATGATTCTGGATCAGATTCTGAACGTATCAGCTCTGTAGCTGTCCTGTAGCTCGAGATAAGTGAAGAAAACCGATAGCGTCTGTCAAGATAACTCGAATGATACGAATAGGTTTGCGGACCTAGCTCGGCTAGCAGACCGAGTTCAGACCTCTGGGTTCAACAGGCGAACGCGCCTGATCATTCTGAATCGATTAGCGGCGCTTACCAGCTCTGTAGCTGTCTGAAGCTCGAGTTAAGTCCAATATACCGACAGCGCGTGACAAGATGACTCGAAACGGCCGATCCCGCCAGTGTGCTTTTTGGCAGTAAAAGGTACCCGATCGAGCTGAGATCAAGATAGCGAGCGGAAATAAGATCGAATATCACTGGAAAAAATACTAGAGCTCAAACGAATTGAGGAAATTTGAGGACAAAATTTTCAACCGACCAAAAGTCAGCAAAAGGTCCGTCGAGATTTTTCTTGCCAACTGGGCGCCGGCGGTAAACCGTCACCCTTTGTTTTTTTTGCGTCTTTGCTGGGACCGTCTTGGCCACTAAGGCCAGGTCCAACAAAGTATCAGGCGAAACAGAGCCTCTTATTTATCACGCAAGCAGTCAGCTCTTATTTCACACAGCGAAGCTGAAGGAATAAAGAGAATCACATGCCGCCATGACACAATCAAACGCAAAGCACACAAAGACAAACGAATGAGCCAGTGAACAGCGAAGCTGTTGGAATAAACAAGAACACAGATAAATAAGAAACAATGTGTGACTTATCACTGCGAATGATCAAAGAAGGTCTGCACTACCTGTGGGAGCACATCGCATGTGCGCTCCGCCGCTGATAGTTCCGTATCTGTAACAGTGGCGCTTGGTGGCAGACACCAAGCCGCAAGATACACATCCTTGAAAATGATGTCGGTCCGCGAGAAGATATATTTGTTTCGCAGACCAATCTGTATCCACACACCAAAGGCACTTCCGCGGCTACAAACGCCCCCATCAAAGCCGGCTTTGATAAGGCAAGGAGTATAACACTGAGATTCAAAATCGCTGAGGTAAACGAAATCGGCGCACACGTGGCCCTGACGGGCCTGATGGGTCAGTAAGTCAGCTCTCTGGTTCCATTCCCGAAAAGAATGAGAGAAGAAGTCACGGCCAGCCTCTGGAGGCCTCACCGAGTATGTTTCCTGCATCTCGTCCAACTTATTAATCAGAGTATCCACCCTTTCTGATATACCTGAGCTAATACTTTCCATTTCCCGCAGAGCCAGTTAACCTTTGTTACCGCCGGGGGACTCGTAGAGCTTCCTGACAACATATAATGTCGAAAAATTACACAGAAAAAATGGTTTTTCAGCCCAAGCAATTTCAGACCTCTCCGATGCAACAGCCGAACCGCCCCCGATGCTTCTGGATTGTCTTCTGTACGAGCTCTGTAGCTCTCCTACAGCCCGAGTTACGTGCGTAAATCGACAGCACCTTTCAAGATGACTCGAACAATACGAATAGTTTGGCAAACCAAGCTCGAGTATCAGACCGAGTTCAGACCTCTGCATACGCGTCTGATGTCTCTGAATCGATTCCTCCTGCAGCCCCCCTGATTCGAACAATACGAATAGTTTTGACCTGGTTCGGGCAGCAGACAGAGTTTGGAGCTCTAGATTCGACAGGCGGACGCGCCTGATGTCTCCAAATCGATTCCTGATTACCAGCCCGAGTTGAGTGCAGAGAACCGACAGCATCTCTCAAGTAATAGTTTCGCAATTCTAGATTGGGCAGCAGACCGTGTTCAGAGCTCTGGATTCAACAGACAACGACCACTGATGATTCTGAATCAGATTCTCTACGTATCAGCTCTGTAGCTCTCCTGTAGCTCGAGTTAAGTACAGAATACCGAGAGCGTCTCAAGATTACTCGAATAATACAAATAGGTTTGCGGACCTAGCTCGGCGAGCAGGCCGAGTTCAGACCTCTAGTTTCAACAGACGAACGCGCCTGTTTATTCTGAATTGATTAGCTGTGCCCACCAGCTCTGTAGCTGTCCTAAAGCTCGATTTATGTTCAGAAAACAGTCATCGCGTGTCAAGATAACTTGAAATTGCTGATCCCGCCTGCCTCCTTTTTGGCAGTAAAAGCCATCCCGATGGAGCTGAGATCAAGATGGCGAGCGGGAACAAGATCGAATATCACGGGATATAATGCTAGAGTTCAAACGAATTGTTGAATTTCGAGAACAAATTTTTCAACCGACCAAAAGTCAGCAAACGGTTCGTCGAGACTGGCGCTGGCGGTGAACCGTCAACCTGGTCACCGCCAGGAACCTCGTAGAGCTCCTTTCACGCGTAAGAGTGCTCAGAGTCGAAAGAAAGAGCTTCTGGAAGCATTTCTCGAAAAGAGGAAAAAGTGATTTTTTCGTGTCGACATGGAAATGGTTGCTCCAAGTGTTTTGATACTAAAAGTGCGCCTACGGAGCTCATAGTAAGACAGAGAGGCCCTCATAGTCGTTTACAGGTGCGAAAAATCTGCTTTCTCACAATGAGTTGTCAAATGTCTTCAAAAAATTGCAAAACCACCCAAAAGTTATCACTTTGTCCTTTCTGGCCGGGTCGACCAACTAGCTCCCCCCCGCGCCGGAATTCCTCTAGCTCATCGATGCCGAAGAGCTCTACGAGGTATTTTTCTTGCCAACTAGCTCCCCGATGCTTCTAGATTCTCTTCTGTACGAGCTCTGTAGCTCTCCTACAGCCCGATTTACGTGCGTAAATCGAGAGCACCTCTCAAGATGACTCGAACAATACGCATAGTTTGGCAGACCTAGTTCGAGTATCAGACCGAGTTCAGACCTCTGCATGCGACAGGCAGACGCGTCTGATGTCTCTGAATCGATCCCTGTGATTACCAGCCCTGCAGCCGAGTTAAGTGCAGGAAACCGACAGCACCTCTCAGGATGACTCGAACAATACGAATAGTTTCGCGGACCTAGTTCGGGCAACAGACCGAGTTCGGAGCTCTGGATTCCGCAGGCGAACGCGCCTGATGTCTCCGAATCGATTCCAGTGATTACCAGCCATGCAGCCCCCCTACAGCCCGAGTTAAGTGCAGAGAACCGACAGCATCTCGCAAGCGACTCGAACAATACGAATAGTTTCGCGATTCTAGATCAGGCAGCAGACCGAGTTCAGAGCTCTGGATTCAACAGACAACGGCCACTTATGATTCTGAATCAGATTCTCTACGTATCAGCTCTTTAGCTCGAGTTAAGTACAGAGAACCGAAAGCGTCTGTCAAGATGACTCGAGTTTGCGCACCTAGCTCGGCTAGCAGACCGAATTCAGACCTCTGGGTTCAACAGGCGAACGCGCCTGATCATTCTGAATCGATTAGCTGTACTTAACAGCTCTTCAGCTGACCTGAAGCTCGAGTTATCTTTTTGAGAAAAGCGACACTGCGTGACAAGATGACTCGAAACGGCCGATCCCGCCTGTGTGCTTTTTTCCAGTAAAAGGTACCCGATCGAGCTGAGATCAAGATGGCGGGAATAAGATCGAATATCACGGGAAAAAAATACTAGATCTCAAACGAATTGTTGAATTTCGAGAACAAAATTTTCAACCGACTAAAAGTGTCAGCAAAAGGTCCGTCGAGATTTTCCTTGCCAACTAGCTCTCCAGCACCCCGGAACTGGGCGCCGGCGGTAAACCGTCAACCTTGGTTACCGCCGGGAGACTCGTAGAGCTTCCTAGCTCGACTTAAGTTGAGAAAACCGACAGCACCTACCAAAATTCCGACTCATAGTCAATATTTTTTGACCTCTGAATGAGACAGGCGGACGCGTCTGATCTCTTCGAATCGACTCCTCTCATTACCAGCCCTGCAGCCCACCTACAGCCCGAGTTAAGTGCAGAAAACCGACAGCACCTCCCAGGATGACTCGAACATACAGAAGTTTTCGCAGACCTAATTCGGGCAGGAGACCGATTTCCGAGCTCTGGATTCGACAGGTGGACGCGCCTGATGTCTTCAAATCGATTCCTGTGACCACCAGCACTGTAGCCGCGAGTTGAGTGAAGAAAACCGAAAGCATTTTTCAATATGACTCGACCAATACGAATAGTTTCGCAATTCTAGATCGGGCAGCAGACCGAGTTCAGAGCTCTGGATTCGACAGACAAACGCAACTGATGATTCTGAATCGGTTTCTGTAAATATCAGCTCTGTAGCTGTCCTACAGCTCGAGTTAGGTACAGAAAACCGAGGGTGCCTGTCAAGATGACTCGAATAATACGAACAGGTTTGCGGACCTAGCTCGGCTAGCAGACCGAGTTCAGACCTCTGGATTCAACAGGCGAACGCGCCTAATCATTCTTCATCGATTAGCTGTGCTTACCAGCTCTGTAGCTGTCCTGAAGCTCGAGTTATGTTCAGAAAACCGTCAGCGCGTATCAAGATGACTCGAAACGGCCGATCCCGCCACAGTGCTTTTCGATAGTAATATTCACCCGATCGAGTTGAGATCAAGATGGCGAGCGGAAATGAGATCGAATATCACGGGAAAAAATACTAGAGCTCTAACGAATGGTTGAATTTCGAGAACAATTTTTTCAACCGACCAAAAGTCAGCAAACTGGGCGCCGGCGGTACACCGTCAACCTTGGTTACCGCCGGGAGACTCGTAGAGCTTCCTAGCTCGACTTAAGTTGAGAAAACCGACAGCACCTACCAACATTCCGACTTATAGTGAATATTTTTTGACCTCTGAATGCGACAGGCGGACGCGTCTGATGTCTGCGAATCGACTCCTGTCATTACCAGCCCTGCAGCCCCCCTACAGCCCGAGTTAAGTGCAGAAAACCGACAGCACCTCTCAGGATGACTCGAACAATACAGTAGTTTCGCAGACCTAATTTGGGCAGGAGACCGATTTCCGAGCTCTGGATTCGACAGGCGGACGCGCCTGATGTCTTCAAATCGATTCCTGTGACCAACAGCACTGTAGCCCCCCCTCAGCGCGAGTTGAGTGAAGAAAACCGAGAGCACTTCTCAAGATGACTCGACCAATACAAATAGTTTCGCTTTTCTAGATCGGGCAACAGACCGAGTTCAGAGCTCTGGATTCGACAGACAAACGCAACTGATGATTCTGAATCGGTTTCTGTAAATATCAGCTCTGTAGCTGTCCTACAGCTCGAGTTAAGTACAGAGAACCGAGAGATCCTGTCAAGATGACTCGAATAATACGAATAGTTTTGCGGACCTAGCTTGGCTAACAGACTGAGTTCAGACCTCTGGATTCAACAGGCGAGCGCGCCTAATCCTTCTACATCGACTAGCTGTGCTTACCAGCTCTGTAGCTGTCCTAAAGCTCGAGTTATGTTGATAAAACCGTCAGCGCGTATCAAGATGACTCAAAACGGCCGATCCCGCCAAGGTGCTTTTCGATAGTAATATTCACCCGATAGAGCTGAGATCAAGATGGTAAGCGGAAATAAGATCGAATATCACGGGAAAAAATACTAGAGCTCTAACGAATGGTTGAATTTCGAGAACAAAATTTTCAACCGACCAAAAGTCAGCAAAAGTTCCGTCGAGATTTTTCTTGCCAACTGGGCGCCGGCGGTAAACCGTCAACCTTTGTTACCGCCGGGGGACTCGTAGAGCTTCCTGACAACATATAATGTCGAAAGAAATTACACAGAAAAACTAGTTTTTCAGCCCAGGCAATTTGAGACCTCTCGGATGCAACAGCCGAACGCCCCCGATGCTTCTAGATTGTCTTCTGTACGAGCTCTGTAGCTCTCCTACAGCCCGAGTTACGTGCGTAAATCGACAGCACCTCTCAAGATGACTCGAACAATACGAATAGTTTGGCAAACCTAGTTCGAGTATCAGAACCGAGTTCAGACCTCTGCATGCGACAGGCGGACGCGTCTGATGTCTCTGAATCGATCCCTGTGATTACCAGCCCTGCAGCCCCCCCTGCAGCCGAGTTAAGTGCAGGGAACCGACAGCACCTCTCAGGATGACTCAAACAATACGAATAGTTTCGCGGACCTAGTTCGGGCAACAGACCGAGTTCGAGCTCTGGATTCCGCAGGCGAACGCGCCTGATGTCTCCGAATCGATTCCAGTGATTACCAGCCATGCAGCCCCGCTACAGCCCGAGTTCAGTGCAGAGAACCGACAGCATCTCGCAAGCGACTCGAACAATACGAATAGTTTCGCGATTCTAGATCGGGCAGCAGACCGAGTTCAGAGCTCTGGATTCAACAGACAACGGCCACTGATGATTCTGAATCAGATTCTGTACGTATCAGCTCTTTAGCTGTCCTGTAGCTCGAGTTAAGTACAGAAAACCGAGAGCGCCTGTCAAGATGACTCGAATAATACGAATAGGTTTGCGCACCTAGCTCGGCTAGCAGACCGAATTCAGACCTCTGGCTTCAACAGGCGAACGCGCCTGATCATTCTGAATCGATTAGCTGTGCTTACCAGCTCTTTAGCTGTCCTGAAGCTCGAGTTATCTTGAGAAAACCGACACCGCGTGACAAGATGACTCGAAACGGCCGATCCCGCCCGTGTGCTTTTTGGCAGTAAAAGGTACCCGATCGAGCTGAGATCAAGATGGCGAGCGGGAATAAGATCGAATATCACGGGAAAAAATACTAGAGCTCAAACGAATTGTTGAATTTCGAGAACAAAATTTTCAACCGACCAAAAGTCACCAAAAGGTCCGTCGAGATTTTTCTTGCCAACTAGCTCTCCAGCGCGCCGGAATTACTCTTAAGCTTCCAGCAACTGGGCGCCGGCGGTAAACCGTCAACCTTGGTTACCGCCGGGAGACTCGTAGAGCTTCCTAGCTCGACTTTGAGAAAACCGACAGCACCTACCAACATTCCGACTCAAGGTGAAATTTTTTTGACCTCTGAATGCGACAGGCGGACGCGTCTGATGTCTGCGAATCAGCTCCTGTCATGACCAGCCTGCAGCCTCCCTACAGCCCGAGTTAAGTGCAGAAAACCGACAGCACCTCTCAGGATGACTCGAATAATACAATAGTTTCGGAGACCTACTTCAGGCAGCAGACCGAGTTCCGAGCTCTGGATTCGACAGGCGGACGCGCCTGATGTCTTTAAATCGATTCCTGTGACCACCAGCACTGTAGCCCCCCTGAGCGCGTTGAGTGAAGAAAACCGAGAGCACTTCTCAAGATGACTCGACCAATACGAATAGTTTCGCGATTCTAGATCGGACAGCAGACCGAGTTCAGAGCTCTGGATTCGACAGAAAAACGCAACTGATGATTCCAAATCGGTTTCTGCAAACATAAGCTCTGTAGCTGTCCTAGAGCTCGACTTAAGTACAGAAAACCGAGAGTTCATCTCAAGATGACTCGAATAATACGAATAGGTTTGCGGACCTAGCTCCGCTAACAGACCGAGTTCAGACTCTGGATTCAACAGGCGAACGCGCCTAATCATTCTACATCGATTAGCTGTGCTTACCAGCTCTGTAGCTGTCCTACAGCTCGAGTTATGTTCAGAAAACCATCAACGCGTATTTAGATGACTCAAAACGGCCGATCCCGCCACAGTGCTTTTCGATAGTAATATTCACCTGATCGAGCTGAGATCAAGATGGCGAGCGGGAATGAGATCGAATATCACAGAAAAAATACTAGAGCTCAAACGAATGTTCAAATTTCGAGAAAAAATGTTTCAACCGACCCAAAGTCAGCAAAAGTTTCGTCGAGATTTTTCTTGCCAACTAGCTCTCCAGCGCGCCGGAATTACTCTTAAGCTTCCAGCAACTAGCTAAGGGAGGGCCCCAGGGAGCTTTCTAGGAAAGATTTCTCCCCCCAGGGCCTCCTCGCTCTCCGGGTTTTGGACGCTACCAAGTCACTCGTAGAGCTCCCCTAAGCTAGAAGCTGGAAGCTAAGAGTAATTCCGGCGCGCTGGAGAGCTAGTTGGCAAGAAAGTCGCATTCAGAGGTCAAAAAATATTGACTATGAGTCGGAATGTTGATAGGTGCTGTCGGTTTTCTCAACTGGCGCCGGCGGTGAACCGTCAACCTGGCCACCGTCGGGAACCTCGTAGAGCTCCTAACACGCGTAAGAGTGCTGAGCATAAAAAGAAACGGCTTCTGGAAGTATTTCTCGGGAAAAAGGAAACATGATTTTTGCTATGTCGACATGAAGTTGGTTCCGCCAAGTGTTTTCATAGTAAAAGTGCATCTAGGGAGCTCATATCAAGACGCAGAGGCCCTCATAGTCGTCTACAGGTGCGAAAAATCTGCTTTCTCCAAATAAATGGTCAAATATCTTTCAACTTTTTGCAAAACCACCCAAAAGTTGCCACTGGGAGCCGGCGGTAAACCGTCAACCAGGTTACCACCGGGAGCCTCGTAGAGCTCTTTTCTCGTGCGGGGCTACCCGGTACACATTGAGGGAGTTGTCTTCAAGATTTCTATGCGAAAGAGCTCTCAAGCTCATCTGGAGCTCGAGTTAAGTAGAAAAAAAACCTTCAGTTCCAAGAAAAATCGGTCGCATACGAATAGTGTTGCGGACCTAGCTCGGGTAGCAGACTGTGTTGAGAGCTAGATGCTCCAGCAGAACGCCCCTCATGATTCTGGATCGGTTTCAGTGCGTCCTAGCTCTGCAACTGCTACAGCTTCAGTTAAGCACAGAAGACCAATAGCGCCTGCAAAGAGAACTTGAAGAATACGAATAGTTTTGCGGACATAGCTCGGGTAGGAGACCGAGTTCAGACCGCTCGATGCAACAGACGGACGCGCCTAATGATACAGAATCCTATCATGTGCG
Organism: Prorocentrum cordatum; assembly: GCA_963575745.1. Taxonomy (NCBI): domain Eukaryota; class Dinophyceae; order Prorocentrales; family Prorocentraceae; genus Prorocentrum; species Prorocentrum cordatum. The sequence goes on from CAUYUJ010002963.1 coordinate 14,499, forward strand.
TATCAGCTCTGTAGTTATAGATCGTGAGTTAAGTGCAGAAAACCAACAGCACTTGTCAAAAATGACTCGAAGATTACGAATAGATTTGCGGACCTAGCTCGAGCAGCAGATCGATTTTCGAGCTCTCGATGGGAGAGACGCACGCGCCTCAAGATTCTGAATCGGTTTCTGTAAGCATCAGCTCTGTAGCTGTCCTAAATCTCGAGATAAGTACAGAAAACCGTCAACGCGTGTCAAGATGATTCGAACGGCCGTCGCTTCCAGCAAGTCTTTTGATAGTAATATTGCAGCTACGAACCTGAGAATTTAAATGGCAGACGCGGCATAACCCACTACAGGTGAGAAAACTACCAGTTCCCAAAATGAATTTTCAAATTTTGCACAAAGATTGAAACTGGGAGCCGGCGGTAAACCGTCAACCAGGTTACCGCCGGGACCCTCGTAGAGCTCAATAGTGCAATTCGGTGCCGAGATGACAGCAGAAAAACGCTTCTCAATACCAGCTTCGAAAATAAAGGAATGTTGTTTTCGGTCGTACACAATGTTGGTTCCCCCTAGTGTTTTGATCGAAATACTGCAGCTAGAGCCCTGAGGATTTCACCATCGAAAGCGCCACGATTCACTGTATAAAATAAAAGTTCGACTTTGCAAAACGAATTTCAAAATCTCTCGCTATCTTCGAAAAACCGACCCCAGGTCATCACATTGTCTGCCCGGGCCGGTCGACCAACCTCCAGCCCGCGCCCGAATTCCTCTAGCTCATCGATGCCGAAGAGCTCTACAAGATAAACCACAAATTCGCACAAAGATTGAAAAAAAACCGACCCAACGTTAACACACTGGCACCGGCGGTGAACCGTCAACCTGGTCTCCGCCGGGAACCTCGTAGAGCTCTTTTCACGCGTGAGAGTGCTAAGAGTCGAAGGAGACAGCTTCTCGAGGCATTTCTCGAAAAATTGAATCTTCAATTTTTTCATGTCGATAGAAAGTTGGTTGCGCCAAGTGTTTTGATAGTAAAAGTGCGCCTTTAGCGCTCATATTAAGACGCAGAGGCCCTCAAAGTTGTCTGCAGGTGCGGAAAATCTGCTTCCTCAAAATGAATTGTCCAATATCTTTCAACAAATCGCAAAACCACCCAAAAGTTGCCACATTGTCCGCCTCGGCCGGCTGGGCCAACTAGCTCCACCCCGCGCCGGAACTGGGCGCCGGCGGTAAACCGTCTGACCGCCGGGGGACTCGTAGAGCTTCCTGACATCACATAATGTCGGAAAAAATTGCATCGAAAAAATAGTTTTTCAGCCCACGCAATTTCAAACCTCTAAAATGCAACAGCCGAACGCCCCCCATGCTTCTGGATTGTCTTCTGCACGAGCTCTGTAGCTCTCCTACAGCCCGAGTTACGTGCATAAATCGAGAGCACCTCTCAAGATCACTCGAAGAATACGAATAGTTTGGCAAACGTTCAGACCTCTGCATGCGACAGGCAGACGCGTCTGATGTCTCTGAACCTATTCCTGTGATTACCAGCCCTGCAGCCCCCTACAGCCCGATTTAAGTGCAGGAAACCGACAGCACCTCTCAGGATGACTCGAACAATACGAATAGTTTCGCGGACCTAGTTCGGGCAGCAGACAGAGTTCCGAGCTCTGGATTCGGAAGGCGGACGCGCCTGATGTCTCCGAATCGATTCCGGTTATCACCAGCCATGCAGCCCCCCTACAGCCCGAGTTAAGCAGAGAACCGACAGCATCTCTCCAGATGACTCAAACAATACAAATAGTTTCGCGATTCTAGATCGGGCAGCAGACCGAGTTCAGAGCTCTGGATTCAACAGACAACCGCCCCTGATAATTCTGAATCAGGATCTGTACGTATTAGCTCTGTAGCTGTCCTGAAGCTCGAGTTGAGTACAGAAAACCGAGAGCGTCTGTTAAATTGGCTCGAAAAACACGAATAGGTTTCCGGACCTAGCTCGGCTAGCAGACCAAGGTCAGACCTCTGGGTTCAACAAGGCAAACGCGCCTGATCATTCTGAATCGATTAGCTGTGCTTACGAGCTCTGTAGCTGTCCTAAAGCTCGAGTTATGATGAGAAAACCGTCACCACGTGACAAGATGACCCGAAACAGGCGATCCCGCCTGCCTGCTTTTTGGCAGTAAAAGGTACCCGATCGAGCTAAGATCAAGACGTCGAGCGGGAATGAGATCAAATATCACGGGAAAAAATACTAGAGCTATACCGAATGTTCAAATTTCGAGAAGAAAATGTTCAACCGACCAAAAGTCAGCAAAAGGTCCGTCGAGATTTTCTTGCTAACTAGCTCTCCATCCAGTGCGCCGGAACTGGCGCCGGCGGTGAACCGTCAACCTGGTCACCGCCGGGAACCTCGTAGAGCTCATTTCACGCGTCAGAGTGCTCGGAGTCGAAAGAGAGAGCTTCTGGAAGCATTTCTCGAAAAACAAGAAAAAAATTGCGTGTCGACATGAAGATGGTTCCGCCAAGTGTTTTGATAATAAAAGTGCGCCTATAGAGCTCATACTGAGACAGAGAGGCCCTCATAGTCGATTACAGGTGCGAAAAATCTGCTTTCTCAAAATGAATTGTCAAATATCTTTCAATTTTCCGCAAAACCACCCCAAAGTTATCACTTTGTCCTTTCTGGCCGGGTCGACCAACTAGCTCCACCCCGCGCCGGAATTCCTCTAGCTCATCGTTGCCGAAGAGCTCTACGAGGTATTACTCTTAAGCTTCAGCAATAACTTGCTAAGGGACGCTCTACGAGTTATTGTCTCTTACGGTCGGGTCCGCCAACTAGCTCTAGCTCCACCCTGCGCCCGAATTCCTCTTAGCTCTTCTTGCCGAGAAGCTCTACGAGGTACTTGGTGGCGTCCAAAACCCGAAGAGCGAAGAGAATCTCGGTGACTGGGCGCCGGCGGTAAACCGTCAACCTTTGTTACCGCCGGGGGACTCGTAGAGCTTCCTGACAACATATAATGTCGAAAAAAATTGCAGAGAACGAATAGTTTTTCAGCCCAACTCGAGTATCTGACCGAGTTCAGACCTCTGAATGCGACAGACGGACGCGTCTGATGTCTCCGAATCGATTCCTGTGATTACCCGCCCTGCAGCCTCCCTACAGCCCGAGTTAAGTGCAGAACGCCGACAGTAGCTCTCAAGATGACTGGAAGAATACGAACAGTTTCGTGATTCTGGATCGCGCAGCAGACCGAGTTCAGAGCTCTGGATTCGACAGACAAACGCGACTGATGATTCTGAATCGGTTTCTGTAACTATCAGCCCTGTAGCTGTCCTATAGCTCGAGTTAAGTACAGGAAACCGAGAGCGCCTATCAAGATGATTCGAATAATACGAATAGGTTTGCGGACCTGGCTCGGCTAGCAGACCGAGTTCAGACCTCTGGTTGGAACAGCCGAACGCGCCTGATGATTCTGAGTCGATGAGGCGTGCTTACCAGCTCTGTAGCTGTCCTATATCTCGAGTTAAGTTCAGAATACCGACAGTGCGAATCAAGATGACTTGAATAATACGAATAGGTTTGCGGACCTAGCTCGGCTAGCAAACCGAGTTCAGAGCTCTGGATTCAACAGGCGAACGCACCTAATCATTCTACATCGATTAGCTGTGCTTACCAGCTCTGTAGCTGTCCTACAGCTCGAGTTAAGTACAAAATACCGACAACGCGTATCAAGATGACTCGAAACGGCCGATCCCGCCAGTGTGCTTTTTGGCAGTAAAAGATACCCGATCGAGCTGAGATCGAGATGACGAGCGGGAATAAGATCGAATAATACGGGAAAAAATACTAGAGCACAAACGAATTGTTGAATTTCGAGAACAATATGTTCAACCGACCAAAAGTTGTGAAAAGTTCAATTCTTTTTTTTCGAGCCAACTAGCTCTCCAGCGCGGCGGAATTACTGGGCGCCGGCGGTAAACCGTCAACCTTGGTTACCGCCGGGAGACTCGTAGAGCTTCCTAACTCGACTTAAGTTGAGAAAACAGACAGCACTTACCAACAATCTGACTTATAGTGAATAGTTTTTGACCTCTGAATGCGACAGACGGACGCGTCTGATGTCTGCGAATCGACTCCTGTAATTACCAGCCATGCAGCCCCCCTACAGCCCGAGTTAAGTGCAGAAAACCGACAGCACCTCTCAGGATGACTCGAACAATAAGAATAGCTTCGCGGACCTAGTTCAGGCAGCAGATAGAGTTCAGAGCTCTGTATTCGACAGGCGGACGCGCATGATGTCTTCAAATCGATTCCAGTGATTACCAGCCATGCAGCCCCCCTACAGCCCGAGTTGAATCCAGATAACCGACAGCATCTCGCAAGCGACTCGACCGATACGAATAGTTTCGCGATTCTAGATCGGGCAGCAGACCGAGTTCAGAGCTCTGGATTCGACAGACAAACGCAACTGATGATTCTGTATTGGTGCCTGTAAATATCAGCTCTGTAGCTGTCCTACAGCTCGAGTTAAGTGCAGAAGACCCAGAGTTTCTGTCAAGATGACTCGAATAATACGAACAGGTTTGCGGACCTAGCTCGGCTAGCAGACCGAGTTCAGACCTCTGGATTCAACAGGCGAACGCGCCTGATCATTTTGCATGCATTAGCTGTGCTTACCAGCTCTGTAGCTGCCCTAGAGCTCGAGTTATGTTCAGAAAACCGTCAGCGCATATCAAGATGACTCGAAAACGGCCGATCCCGCCACCGTGCTTTTTGATAGTAATCTTACCCGATCGAGCTGAGATCAAGATGGCGAGCGGGAATAAGATCGAATATCACGGGAAAAAATTCTAGAGCTCTAACGAATTGTCAAATTTTGAGAACAAAATTTTCAACCGAGCAAAAGTCAGCAAAAGTTCCGTCGAGATTTTTCTTGCCAACTAGCTCTCCAGCGCGCCGGAATTACTCTTAGCTTCCAGCAATTACTTGCTAAGGGAAGCTCTACGAGTTACTGGGCGCCGGCGGTAAACCGTCAACCGTGGTTACCGCCGGGAGACTCGTAGAGCTTCCTAACTCGACTTAAGTTGAGAAAACAGACAGCACTTACCAACAATCTGACTTATAGTGAATAGTTTTTGACCTCTGAATGCGACAGACGGACGCGTCTGATGTCTGCGAATCGACTCCTGTCATTACCAGCCCTGCAGCCCCCCTACAGCCCGAGTTAAGTGCAGAAAACCGACAGCACCTCTCAGGATGACTCGAACAATAGGAATAGTTTCGCGGACCTAGTTCGGGCAGCAGACAGAGTTCAGAGCTCTGTATTCGACAGGCGGACGCGCCTGATGTCTTCAAATCGATTCCAGTGATTACCAGCCATGCAGCCCCCCAACAGCCCGAGTTAAGTCCAGATAACCGACAGCATCTCGCAAGCGACTCGAACGATACGAATAGTTTCGCGATTCTAGATCGGGCAGCAGACCGAGTTCAGAGCTCTGGATTCGACAGACAAACGCAACTGATGATTCTGAGTTGGTGCCTGTAAATATCAGCTCTGTAGCTGTGCTACAGCTCGAGGTAAGTACAGAAAACCGAGAGTTTCTGTCAAGATGACTTGAATAATACGAACAGGTTTGCGGACCTAGCTCGGCTAGCAGACCGAGTTCAGACCTCTGGGTTCAACAGGCGAACGCGCCTGATCATTCTGCATGCATTAGCTGTGCTTACCAGCTCTGTAGCTGCCCTAGAGCTCGAGTTATCTTCAGAAAACCGTCAGCGCATATCAAGATGACTCAAAACGGCCGATCCCGCCACCGTGCTTTTCGATAGTAATATTCACCCGATCGAGCTGAGATCAAGATGGCGAGCGGGAATAAGATCGAATATCACGGGAAAAAAACTAGAGCTCTAACCAATGGTCAAATTTTGAGAACAAAATTTTCAACCGAGCAAAAGTCATCAAAAGTTCCGTCGAGATTTTTCTTGCCAACTAGCTCTCCAGCGCTCCGGAACTGGCGCCGGCGGTGAACCGTCAACCTGGTCACCGCCGGGAACCTCGTAGAGCTCATTTCACGCGTAAGAGTGCTCGGAGTCGAAAGAGAGAGCTTCTGGAAGCATTTCTCGAAAAAAAGAAAAAATGATTTTTTCGTGTCGACATGAAGATGGTTCCGCCAAGTGTTTTGATAGTAAAAGTGCGCCTACAGAGCTCATACTAAGACAGAGAGGCCCTCATAGTCGTTTACAGGTGCGAAAAATCTGCTTTCTCAAAATGAATTGTCAAATATCTTTCAAAAAATTGCAAAACCACCCAAAAGTTACCACTTTGTCCTTTCTGGCCGGGTCGACCAACTGGGCGCCGGCGGTAAACCGTCAACCTTTCTTACCGCCGGGGGACTCGTAGAGCTTCCTGACAATATATAATGTGGAAAAGAATTTCAGAGAACGACTAGTTTTTCAGCCCAAGCGATTATAGACCTCTCAAGATGACTCTAACAAAACAAACGAACAGTTTTCCAATCGAGCTCGAGTATGAAACCGAGTCAGACCTCTGAATGCGACAGGCGGACGCGTCTGATGTCTGCGGATCGATTCCTGTGATTACCAGCTGCAGAAAACCCGAGAGTACCTCTCAGGATGACTCGAATAATACAACAGTTTCGCGGATCTCGTTCGAGCAGCAGACCGAGTTCCGAGCTCTCGGTTCGACGAACGGACGCGCCTGATGTCTCGAAATCGATTCCTGTGACCAGCAGCACTGTAGCCCTCCCCCAGCACGATTTAAGTACAGAAAACCGAGAGCACTTCTCAAGATGACTCGAACAATACCAATAGGTTCGCGAACCTAGCTCGGGGAGCAGGCCGAGTTCAGAGCTCTTGATTCAACAGACGAACGCGCCTGATAATTCTCAATCGACTTCTGTGATTATCAGCTCTGTGGCTGCCCTACAGATCGAGTTAAGTACGAAAAACCGAGAGCGTCTGCTACAATGACTCGAATAATACGAATAGGTTTGCGACCCTAGCTCGGCTAGCAGACCGAGTTCAGACCTCTGGATTCAACAGGCGAACGCGCCTGATCATTCTGAATGCATTAGCTGTGCTGACCAGCTCTGTAGTTGTCCTGAAGCTCGAGTTATCTTGAGAAAACCGACAGCGCGTATCAAGATGACTCGAAACGGCCGTTCCCGCCTGCCTGCTTTTTGGCCTTCAAAGTTACCCGATCGAGCTGAGATCAAGATGGCGAGCGGGAATCAGATCGAATATCATGGGAAAAAATACTAGAGCTCTAACGAATGGTCAAATTTTGAGAACAAAATTTTCAACCGAGCAAAAGTCAGCAAAAGTTCCGTCGAGATGTTTCTTGCCAACTAGCCCTCCAGCTCCCCGGAATACAGGGAACCGGCGCTAAACCGTCAACCAGGTTACCGCCGGGCACCTCGTAGAGCTGTTTTGTTGCACAGCACTTCTCCGAGCACATGAGGAAGCTTCTGAAGCAAGAGCAGAAAAACTCGAAAAAACACGATTTTTTGATTGTCATCCAAAGTGGGTTCCCTCAAGTCTTTTGATAGTAATACTAGAGCCACGGACCTGAGAATTTTACTATCAGACGCGGCGGAACCCACTACACGTGAGAAAAATACTGTTTTCCAAAACAAATTTCAAAATTTTGCATACAGAGACAAACTGGGAACCGGCGGTAAACCGTCAACCAGGTTACCGCCAGGGCCCTCGTAGAGCTCTTTCTACACGGTGCTCCCCAATGAATATTGAGGAAGGCTCTGCAGCAAGACCCAAAAAACTCGAAAAAATGACGTTTTTATATTTCATGCAAAGACGGTTTCGCCAAGTGTTTTAATAGTAATACTGCATCTACGGACGTCAGAATTCACTGGCGAACGCGACAAAACCCACTGCAGGTGCGAAAAATACCGATTCTCAAAACGAATGTTCAAATCTCTCAGAAAGTTCGTGCAACCGACCCAAAGTTCGCACATTGTCCGTCGCGGCCGGGTCGGCCAGCTAGCTCCACCCCGCGCCCGAATTCCTCTAGCTCATCGATGCCGAAGAGCTCTACGAGGTAAACCGACCCCGGGTTACCACATCCTCTCTTTTGGCCGGGCCTGCCAACTAGCTCTACTCTGCGCCGGAACTGGGCGCCGGCGGTAAACCGTCAACCTTTCTTACCGCCGGGGGACTCGTAGAGCTTCCTGACAACATATAATGTCGAAAAAATTCACAGAAAAAAAATTTATCAGCCGAAACAAATTCAGACCTCCTGGATGCAACAGCCGAACGCCCCCCGATGCTTCTGGATTGTCTTCTGTACGAGCTCTGTAGCTTTCCTACAGCCCAGTTACGTGCGCAAATCGACGGCACTTCTCAAGATGACTCGAACAATACGAATAGTTTGGCACACCTAGCTCGGGTATCAGACCGAGTTCAGCCCTCTGCATGCAACAGGCGGACGCGTCTGATATCTCTGAATCGATTTCTGTGATTACCAGCAGCCCCCTACAGCCCGAGCTAAGGGCACGAAACCGACAGCACCTCTCAGGATGACTAACACAATACGAATAGTTTTGCGGACCTAGTTCGGGCAGCAGACAGAGTTCGGAGCTCTGGATTCGACAGACCGACGCGAATAATGTCTCCGAATCAATTCCAGTGATTACCAGCCATGCAGCCCCCCTACAGCCCCAGTTAAGCGCAGAGAACCAACAGCATCTCTCAAGATGTCGAAAAATACGAATAGTAATACTAATAGTTTCGCGATTCTAGATCAGGCAGCAGACCGAGTTCAGAGCTCTGGATCCAACAGACAACGGCCACTGATCATTCTGGATCAGATTCTGTACGCATCGGCTCTGTAGCTGTCCTATAGCTCGAGCTGAGTACAGAAAACCGAGAGTGTCTTTCAGGATGACTCGAATAAGACGAATAGTTTTTCGGACCTAGCTCGGCTAGCAGACCGAGTTCAGACCTCTGGATTTAACAGGCGAACGCGCCTGATCATTCTGAATCGATTGGCTGTGCTCATCAGCTTTGTAGCTGACCTGAAGCTCGAGTTATCTTGAGAAAACCGTCACCGCGTATCAAGATGACTCGAAGCGGCCGATCCCGCCCGTGTGCTTTTTAGCAGTAAAGGGTACCCGATCGAGCTGAGATCAAGATGGCGAGCGGGCATAAGACCGAATATCACGGGAAAAAATATTAGAGCTCAAACGAATTGTTAAATTTCGAGAACAAAATTTTCAACCGACAAAAAGTCAGCAAAAGGTCCGTCGAGATTTTTCTTGCCAACTAGCTCTCCCAAAGAACGACTAGTTTTTCAGCCCAAGCGATTCCAGACCTCTCAAGATGACCCTAACAAAAAAAACAAACAGTTTCGCAACCCAGTTCGAGTATCAAACCGAGTTCAGACCTCTGAATGCGACAGGCGGGCGCGTCTGATGTCTGCGAATCCACTCATGAGATTCCCAGCCCTGCAGCCCCCCTACAGCCCGAGTTAAGTGCAGAAAACCAACAGTATCGACTCGAATAATAGAATAGCTTCGCAGACCTAGTTCGAGCAGCAGATCGAGTTCCGAGCTCTGGAATCGACCGACAGACGCGCCTGATGTGTGCAAGTCGATATCTGTGACCCGCAGCATTGTAGCTCTCCCCCAGCACGAGTTGAGTGCAGAAAATTAAGAGCACTTCCCAAGATGACTCGAACAATACGACTAGTTTCGCGAGCCTAGCTCGGGCAGCAGGCCAAGTTCAGAGCTCTCGGTTCGATCGACGAACGCGACTGATGATTTTCCATCGATGTCTGTGACAATGAGCCCTGTAGCTGTCCTGTAGCTCGAGTTAAGTACAGAAAACCGAGAGCGTCTGTCAAGATGACTCGAATAATACGAATAGGTTTGCGGACCTAGCTCGGCTAACAGATCGAGTTCAGACCTCTGGATTCAACAGGCGAACGCGCCTGATGATTCTGAGTGCGATAGCTGTGCTGATCAGCTCTGTAGCTGCCTTACAGCTCGAGTTAAGTACAAAATACCGACAACGCGTATCAAGATGACTGAAAACGGCCGATCCCGCGGGACGCTTTTTGGCAGTAAAAGGTACCCGATCGAGCTGAGATCAGGATGGCGAGCGGGAATAAAATCGAATATGACGGGAAAAAATACTAGAGCTCAAACGAATTGCTGCATTTCGAGAACAAAATTTCAACCGACCAAAAGTCAGCAAAAGGTCCGTCGAGATTTTTCTTGCCAACTAGCTCTCCAGCGCTCCGGAACTGGCGCCGGCGGTGAACCGTCAACCTGGTCGCCGCCGGGAACCTCGTAGAGCTCCTAGCACGCGCAAGAGTGCTCAGCATAAAAAGAAAGGGCTTCTGCAAGCATTTCTCGGGAAAAAGAAAACATAATTTTTCTCAGGTCGACATAAAGTTGGTTCCGCAAAGTGTTTCGACTAAACTCGGTCTGATACTCGAGCTGGGTTTAGGAAACTATTCGTTTTGTTTGAGTTCTCTTCAGAGGTGCTGTTGATTAGCGCACGTAACTCGGGCTGTAGCAGAGCTACAGAGCTCGTACAGAAGACAATCCAGAAGCATCAGGGGGCGTTCGGCTGTTGCATCGAGAGGTCTGAAATCGCTTGGGCTGAAAAACTATTCGTTCTCTGCAATTTATTTTCTACATTATATATAGTGAGGAAGCTCTACGAGTCCCCCGGCGGTAAGAAAGGTTGACGGTTTACCGCCGGCGCCCAGTTGGCCGGCCCGACGAAAAGAGAGAATGTGGTAACCTGGGGTCGGTGTTTTTCATTTTATGCAAAATTTTGAAGTTCGTTTTCAGAAGTGAGATTTTTATTGCCTGTAGTAAGCTATGGCGCATCTGCTGTTGATTTTTTTATGGCTCCAGGTCCAGTATTATTATCAAAACACTTGGAGGAACCCACTGTATGAAAACCGAAAAATCGTCATTTTTCGAATTTTTCGGCTCTCGCTTCAGAAGCTTCCTTCAGGTGTTCGGAGGAGCGCTGTGTAAGAAGAGAGCTCTACGAGGTGCCCGGCGGTAACTTGGTTCACGGCTCACCGCCGGTTCCCAGTCACGTTTTTCTGTTTCTATCCAACGTTGGTTCCTCCAAGTGTTTCAATTCCCGGAGAGCTCGCTGAGAGCTAAAGGGTTTGAGATTAGGAGCCGGACGCTGGTGGTGCCTGCCAGCAGCCCATCTCCGCCGGTCCACAATTTTCGCAGCAGCTCGCCTGACCCGGCAGCGTGTCCGGGAGAGCTTCCGGCGAGCGTCTAGGCGTGCCTACACGTGCAGGCATGCGTGGAAGCGTTCCGGGCAGCGCTTCGGAAGCGCTGCCGGGCAGCCCCCAGAGCCCCTGAAGAGCTTCACGCGAGCTTCCGCGGGCTTGCCAGGGAGGTTTTCCGGTGTGGTTCTCTTTGCTCTCCGGATTTTTTCCAGGAGAGCTCGCTGAGAGCTAAAGGGCTCAAGATTAGCAGCGGGACGGTGGTGGTGCCCGCCAGCAGCCCATCTCGGCTGGTCCAGAATTCTCGCAGCAGCTCGCCTGACCCGGTGGCGTGTCCGGAAGAGCTTCCGGCGAGCGTCTAGGCGCGCCTGCACGCGTGCAGGCACGCGTGGAAGCGTTCCTGGCAGCGCTTTGGAAGCGCCCAGAGCCCCAGAAGAGCTTCGCGCGAGCTTCCGTGGGCTTGCCAGGAAGATTTTTCGGTGTGTGTTCTCTTTGCTCTCCAGGTTTTGCACGCTACTAAGTAGTAATACTGTACCTATGAGCTTGAAAATTTACTGGCGGACGCGCCATAAAACCGCTACAGGTGCGAAAAATCTGCTTTCTTCAAATCAATTGAATATCCTTCAATTTTTGGCCAAAAAACCAAAAAGTTACCACTTTTTCCTTTCTGGCCGGGTCGGCCAACTAGCTCCGACCCGCGCCGGAATTCAACGCTCAGGATGACTCGAACAATACGAATAGTTTTGCGGACTTAGTTCGGGCAGCAGACCGAGTTCCGAGCTCTGGATTCGACAGAGAGACGCGCCTGATGTCTGCAAACCGATTTCTGTGACCATCAGCCCTCGCAGCTCGAGTTGAGTGCAGAAAACCGAGAGCACCTCTTAGAATGACTCGAATTATACGAATAGTTTCGCGGACCTAGATCTGGCAGCAGACCGAGTTCAGAGCTCCGGATTCAACAGACAAACGCGACTGATGATTCTGAATCGGTTTCTGCAAGCATCAGCTCTGTAGCTGTCCTATAGCTCAGGTTTAGTACAGAAAACCGAGAACGCCCGTCAAGATGACTCAAATAATACGATTAGATTTACGGAGCTAGCTCGGCTAGCAGACCGAGTCCAGACCTCTGAATGCAACAGACGAACGCGCCTGATCATTCTGAATCGGTTAGCTGTGCTTACCAGCTCTATAGCTGTCCTGAAGCCAGAGTTAAGTGAACTGGGCGCCGGCGGTAAACCGTCAACCTTTGTTACCGCCGGGGGACTCGTAAGCTCCCTCACAGTAATGTCGGAGAAATTACACAGAAAAAATAGTTCTTCAGCCGAAGCAATTTCACACCTCGCGGATGCAACAGCCGAACGCCCCCGATGCATCTGGATTGTCTTCTGTACGGGACGTGCGTAAATCGACAGCACCTCTCAAGATGACTCGAACAATACGAATAGTTTGGCAAACCTAGCTCGAGTATCAGACCGGGGTCAGACCTCTGCATACGACAGGCGGACGCCGTCTGATGTCTCTAAATCGATTCCTGTGAGTACCAGCCCTGCAGCCCTCCCTACAGCACCTCTGAGGATGACTCGAACAGTACGAATAATTTCGCGAACCTAGTTCGGGCAGCAGACAGAGTTCGGAGCTCTGGATTCGATAGACCGACGCGCCTGACGTCTTCGCATCGATTCCAGTGATTACCAGCCATGTAGCCCCCCTACAGCCCGAGTTAAGTGCAGAGAACCGGCAGCATCTCTGAAGATCATTCGAACAATACGAATAGTTTCACCATTCTAGATCGGGCAGCAGACCGAGTTCAGAGCTTTAGCTGTGCTTACCAGCTCTATAGCTGTCCTGAAGCCAGAGTTAGGTCAATATACCGATAGCGCGTATCAAGATGACTCGGAACGGCTCATCTCGGCACAGTGCTTTTCGATAGTAATATTCATCCGATCGAGCTGAGATCCAGATGGCGAGCTGGAATAAGATCTAATATCACGGGAGAAAATACTAGAGCTCTAACGAATGTTCAAAATTTGAGAACATAATGTTCAACTGAGCAAAAGTCAGCAAATATTCCGTCGAGATTTTTCTTGCCAACTAGCTCTCCAGCGCGTCCAAATTACTCTTAAGCTTCCAGCTGTTAGCTTAGGGGAGGTCTACGAGTCACTTGGTAGCGTCGAAAACCCGGAGAGCGAAGCGAGCCGTCAACCAGGTTACCGCCGGGGTCCTCGTACAGCTTTTTTCTCGCACGGCGCTCCTCGGTAAATATGCAGCAAGACTCTAGGGCAAGATCCCCAAGACTCGAAAAATCACGTTTATGTTTTCATCCGGAGACGGTTCCGCCAAGTCTTTTAATAGTAATACTGCCCCTACGGGCATGAGAATTGATTGGCGAACGCGAAATAATCCACTACAGGTGCGAAACTGGGCGCCGGCGGTAAACCGTCAACCTTGGTTACCGCCGGGGAACTCGTAGAGCTTCCTGCCACTATATAATGTGCAGAAAAACCAGAGAACGACTAGTTTTTCAGCCCAAGCGATTTCGGACCTCTGAAGATGACTCTAACAAGAAAACTAGTTTCGCAACACAGTTCGAATATCAAACCGAGTTCAGACCTCTGAATGCGACAGGCGAAGGTGTCTGATGTCTCTGAATCGACTGATATGAATACGAGCCCTGCAGCCCCCCCCCCTACAGCCCGAGTTAAATGCAGAAAACCAACAGCAGCTCTCAGGATGACTTGAATAATACAATAGCTTCGCGAACCTAGTTCGAGCAGTAGGCCGAGTTCCGATTTCTGGGTTCGACGAACGCACGCGCCAGATGTGTTCGAATCGATTTCTGTGACCAGCAGCACTGTAGCCCTCTCCCAGCACGAGTTGAGTGCAGAAAATTAAAAGCACTTCTCAAGATTATTCGAAGAATACGAATAGTTTCGCGAACCTAGCTCGGGCAGCAGACCGAGTTCAGATCTCTCGATTCAACAGACGAACGTGCCTGATAACTCTGAATCGGTTTCTGTGAATATGAGCTCTGTAGCTCCCCTACAGCTCGCGTTAAGTACTGAAAACCGAGAGCGTCTGTCAAGATGACTCGAATAATACAAATAGGTTTGCGCACCTAGCTCGGCTAGCAGACCGAGTTGAGACCTCTGGGCTCAACAGACGAACGCGTCTGATGATTCTGAACGCGATAGGTGTGCTGGCCAGATCTGTAGCTGCCCTACAGCTCGAGTGAAGTACAAAATACCGACAACGCGTATCAAGATGACTCGAAACGGCCGATCCCGCCAGTGTGCTTTTTGGCAGTAAAAGGTACCCGATCGAGCTGAGATCAAGATGGCGAGCGGGAATAAGATCGAATATCACGGGAAAAAATACTAGAGCCCAAACGAATGTTCAAATTTCGAGAACATAATTTTCAACCGAGCAAAAGTTGTGAAAAATTCAGTTCTTTTTTTTCGAGCCAACTAGCTCTCCAGCGCGCCGGAATTACTCTAAGCTTCCAGCTATAACAAGCTAAGGGAAGCTCTACGAGTTACTTGTAAGCGTCCAAAACCCGGATAGCAAGGCAAGGCGCGGAGCGCAGAGCGCTCGAAAGCGCTGCACGGCGACCTCTGCCGGGCCGCCTGGAACGATGCGTGGGGCGCTGGAAACCTCGCAGGAGACGCCTGCGAGGGCGTTTTTTACGACGCGCGGGGCTCTGTGAAACCCACCACGACACCTCTGCCTAGGCGCCTGGAAGAACTGTGCGCCGGCGGTAAACCGTCAACCTTGGTTACCGCCGGGGAACTCGTAGAGCTTCCAAGCTCGACTTAAGTTGAGAAAACCGAGAGCACCAACCAACATTCTGACTCATAGTGAACATTTTTTGACCTCTGAATGCGACAAGCGGACGCGTCTGATCAGACCGAGTTCAGACCTCTCAATGCGACAGACGGACACGTCTCATGTCTGCGAATCAACTCATGTGATTACGAGCCCTGCAGCCCCCCTACAGCCCGAGTTCAGTGCAGAACACCGACAGGATCTCTCAGGATGACTCGAATAATATAATAGTTTCGCAAACCTGTTTCGAGCAGCAGACCAAGTTCTGAGCTCTCGAATCGACCAACGAACGCGCCTGATGTGTGCAAATCGATTTCTATGACCCGCAGCACTGTAGCCCTCCCCCAGCACGAGTTGAGTGCAGAAAATTGGGAGCACTTTTCACGATGATTCGGACAGTACAAATAGTTTCGCGAACCTGGCTCGGGCAGCAGGCCGAGTTCAGAGCTCTCGATACAACAGACAAACGCGCCCGATAATTCTCAATCGATTTCTGTGACTCTGCCTGTAGCACGAGTTAAGTACAGAAGCTATCGAGAGCGTTTGTCAAGATGACTCGAATAATACGAATAGATTTGCGGACCTAGCCCGGCTAGGAGACCGAGTTCAGACCTCTGGAGTCAAGAGGCGAACGCGCCTGATGATTCTGAGCGAGATAGGTGTGCTTACTCGCACTGTAGCTGCCCTGCAGCTCGAATCAAGTAAAAAAAAAAAAAATCCACCACGCGTACTAAGTTAACTCGAATAATACGAATACGTTTGCGGACCTAGCTCGGCTAGCAGACCGAGTTCAGACCTATAGATTCAACAGAAGAACGCGCCTGATGGTTCTGAGTGCGATAGGTGTTCTTACCAACACTGTAGCTGCCCTACAGCTCGAGTTAAGTAGAACATACCGACAACGCGTATCAAATTCACTCGAATAATACGAATAGGTTTGCAGACCTAGCTCGGCTAGCAGACCGAGTTCAGACCTATGGATTCAACAGGCGAACGCGCCTGATGATTCTGAGTGCGATAGCTGTGCTTACCAGCTCTGTAGCTGTTCTACAGCTCGAGTTAAGTACAACATAACGACAATGCGTATCAAGATGACTCGAAACGGCCGATCCCGCCAGTCTGCTTTTTGGCCTTTAAAGTTACCCGATCGAGCTCAGATCAAGATAGCGAGCGGA
Source organism: Prorocentrum cordatum (assembly GCA_963575745.1). Taxonomy (NCBI): domain Eukaryota; class Dinophyceae; order Prorocentrales; family Prorocentraceae; genus Prorocentrum; species Prorocentrum cordatum. The sequence continues at coordinate 30,712 of CAUYUJ010002963.1, forward strand.
AATAAGATCGAATATCACGGGAATAAATACTAGAGCTCTAACGAATGGTCAAATTTTGAGAACATAATTTTCAACCGACCAAAAGTTGTGAAAAGTTCAGTTCTTTTTTTTCGAGCCAACTGGGCGCCGGCGGTAAACCGTCAACCTTTCTTACCGCCGGGGGACTCGTAGAGCTTCCTGACAACATATAATGTGGGAAAGAATTTCAGAGAACGACTAGTTCTTCACCCCAAGCGATTATAGACCTCTCAAGATGACTCTAACAAAACAAACGAATAGTTTTCTAATCGAGCTCGAATATGAAACCGAGTTCAGACCTCTGAATGCGACAGGCGGACGCGTCTGATGTCTGCGGATCGATTCCTGTGATTACCAGCTCTGAAGCCCCCCCCATACAGCCTGAGTTAAGAGCAGAAAACCGAGAGTATCTCTCAGGATGACTCGAATAATACAACAGTTTCGCGGATCTCGTTCGAGCAGCAGACCGAGTTCCGAGCTCTCGGTTCGACAAACGAACGCGCCTGATCTCTCGAAATCGATTCCTGTGACCAGCAGCACTGTATCCCTCCCCAGCACGATTAAAGTACAGGAGCTTGAGAGCACTTCTCAAGATGACTCGAACAATACCAATAGGTTCGCGAAGCTAGCTAGGGGAGCAGGCCGAGTTCAGAGCTCTTCATTCAACAGACGAACGCGCCTCATAATTCTGAATCGATTTCTGCGATTCTCAGCTCTGTGGCTGCCCTACAAATCGAATTAAGTACGAAAAACCGAGAGCGTCTGCTACAATGACTCGAATAATACGAATAGTTTTGTGACTCTAGCTCGGCTAACAGACCGAGTTCAGACCTCTAGATCGGACAGGCGAGCGCGCCTAATCATTCTGAATGCATTAGCTGTGCTGAACAGCTCTGTAGTTGTCCTGAAGCTCGAGTTATCTTGAGAAAACCGACAGCGCGTATCAAGATGAGTCGAAACGGCCGTTCCCGCCGGGACGCTTTTTGGCCTTCAAAGTTACCCGATCGAGCTGAGATCAAGATGGCGAGCGGGAATCAGATCGAATATCATGGGAAAAAATACTAGAGCTCTAACGAATGGTCAAATTCTGAGAACAAAACTGGCGCCGGCGGTGAACCGTCAACCTGGTCACCGCCGGGAACCTCGTAGAGCTCGTCTCACTAGTATGAGTGCAGAGAATCGAGACAGAATCAAAAAATTGAGATTTTTCGAAAATCTTGAAATTCGATTTTTTCGATATTCATACTCGCTCAGTTCCCGGAAGTGAACTCATGCAAAAATGCATCGATAGAGCTGAGCTGCTGTCAGAGAGAAGTTCATATGCCAATGCTCGGCGTAAAAATCTGCTTTTTCAAAATAAATAATCAAAAAGCTTTCAAAATGTCGCAAAACCACCCAAAAGTTGTCACATTGTCCTTTCTGGCCGGCTGGGCCAACTAGCTCCACCCCGCGCCCGAATTCCTCTAGCTCATCGATGCCGAAGAGCTCTACGAGGTATTTTCAACCGACTAAAAGTCACCAAAAGGTCCGTCGAGATTTTTCTTGCCAACTAGCTCTCCAGCTCCCCGGAATTACTGGGCGCCGGCGGTAAACCGTCAACCTTTGTTACCGCCGGGGGACTCGTAGAGCTTCCTGACAACATATCCTGTCGGAAAAAATTGCAGAGAACGAATAGTTTTTGAGCCCAGCTCGAGTATCAGACCGAGTTCAGCCCTCTGAATGCGACAGACGGACGCGTCTGATGTCTCCGAATCGATTCCTGTGATTACCCGCCCTGTAGCCTCCCTACAGCCCGAATTAAGTGCAGAACGCCGACAGTAGCTATGAAGATGACTGGAAGAATACGAACAGTTTCGTGATTCTGGATCGCGCAACAGACCGAGTTCAGAGCTCTGGATTCAACAGGCGAACGCGCCTGATGATTCTGAGTGCGCTAGGTGTGCTTACCAGCACTGTAGCTGCCCTACAGCTCGAGTTAAATCGAAAATACCAACAACGCGTATCAAGTTGACTCGAATAATACGAATAGGTTTGCGGACCTAGCTCGGCTAGCAGACCGAGTTTAGACCTATGGATTCAACAGGCGAACGCGTCTGATCATTCTGAGTGCGATAGGAGTGCCTACCAGCACTCTAGCTGCCCTACAGCTCGAGTTGAGTAGAAAATACCGACAACGCGTATCAAATTCACTCGAATAATACAAACAGGTTTACGGACCTAGCTCGGCTGACAGACCGAGTTCAGACCTCTGGGTTCAACAGGCGAACGCGCCTGATCATTCTGCATGCGTTAGCTGCGCTTACCAGCTCTGTAGCTGCCCTACAGCTCGAGTTATGTTCAGAAAACCGTCAGCGCATATCAAGATGACTCGACACGGCCGTTCCCGCCAGAGTGCTTTTTGGCCTTCAAAGTTACCCGATCGAGCTGAGATCAAGATGGAGAGCGGGAATAAGATCGAATATCACGGGAAAAAATACTAGAGCTCTAACGAATGTTCAAATTTCGAGAACGAAATTTTCAACCGAGCAAAAGTCACAAAAGTTCCGTCGAGATTTTTCTTGCCAACTGGGCGCCGGCGGTAAACCGTCAACCTTTCTTACCGCCGGGGGACTCGTAGAGCTTCCTGACAACATATATAATGTGGCAACGAATTTCAGAGAACGACTAGTTTTTCAGCCCAAGCGATTATAGACCTCTCAAGATGACTCTAACAAAACAAACGAACAGTTTTTCAATCGAGCTCGAGTATGAAACCGAGTTCAGACCTCTGAATGAGACAGGCGAACGAGTCTGATGTCTGCGGATCGATTCCTGTAATTACAAGCTCTGCAGCCCTCCATACAGCCTGCGTTTAGTGCAGGAAACCGAGAGTACCTCTCAGGATGACACGAATAATACAACAGTTTCGCGGATCTCGTTCGAGCAGCAGACCGAGTTCCGAGCTCTCGGTTCGACAAACGGACGCGCCTGATGTCTCGAAATCGATTTATGTGACCAGCAGAACTGTAGCCCTCCCCCAGCACGACTTAAATACAGAAAACCCAGAGCACTTCTTAAGATGACTCGAACAATACCACTAGGTTCGCGAACCTAGCTCGGGGAGCAGGCCGAGTTCAGAGCTCTTGATTCAACAGACGAACGCGCCTGATAATTATCAATCGATTTCTGTGATTATCAGCTCTATGGCTTCCCTACAGATCGAGTTAAGTACGAAAAACCGAGAGCGTCTGCTACAATGACTCGAATAATCCGAATAGGTTTCCGACCCTAGCTCGGCTAGCAGACCGAGTTCAGACCTCTGGATTCAACAGGCGAACGCGCCTGATCATTCTGAGTGCATTAGCTGTGCTGACCAGCTCTGTAGTTGTCCTGAAGCTCGAGTTATCTTGAGAAAACCGAGAGCGCGTATCAAGATGACTCGAAACGGCCGTTCCCGCCTGCCTGCTTTTTGGCCTTCAAAGTTACCCGATCGAGCTGAGATCAAGATGGCGAGCGGGAATAAGATCGAATATCATGGGAAAAAATACTAGAGCTCTAACGAATGGTCAAATTTCGAGAACAAAATTTTCAACCGACCAAAAGTCAGTAAAAGGTCCGTCGAGATTTTCCTTGCTAACTAGCTCTCCAGCTCCCCGGAATTACTCTTCAAGCTTCCAGCAACTGGCGCTGGCGGTGAACCGTCAACCTGGTCACCGCCGGGAACCTCGTAGAGCTCCTTGCACGCGTAAGAGTGCTCAGCATCAAAAGAGAGGGCTTCTGAAAGCATTTCTCGAAAAAGAGAAAATATGATTTTTTGCGTGTCGACATGAAGATGGTTCCTGAGAGTGTTTTGATAGTAAAAAGGCGCCTACAGAGCTCATACTAAGACAGAGAGGCCCTCACAGTCGTTTACAGGTGCGAAAAATCTGGTTTCTCAAAATAAATTGTCAAATATATTTCAAATATTCGCAAAACCACCCAAAAGTTGCCACATTGTCCGCCTCGGCCGGGTGGGCCCACTGGGCGCCGGCGGTAAACCGTCAACCTTTCTCACCGCCGGGGGACTCGTAGAGCTTCCTGGCAATATATAATGTGGGAAAGAATTTTAGAGAACGACTAGTTTCCCGCCCAAGCGATTATAGACCTCTCAAGATGACTCTAACAAAAGGAACAAACATGTTCCCAATCGAACTCGAGTATGAAACCGAGTTGAGACCTCTGAATGCGACAGGCGGACGCGTCTGATGTCTGCGGAACGATTCCTGTGATTAACAGCTCTGCAGCCCCCCATACAGCCTGAGTTAAGTGCAGAAAACCGAAAGTACCTTCGAATAATACAACAGTTTCGCGGATCTTGTTCGAGCAGCAGACCGAGTTTCAAGCTCTCGGTTCGACGAACGGGCGCGCCTGATGTCTCGAAATCGGTTCCTGTGACCAGCAGCACTGTAGCCCTCCCGCAGCACGATTTAAGTACAGAAAACCGAGAGCACTTCTCAAGATGACTCGAACAATAACAATAGGTTCGCAAACCTAGCTCGGGGAGCAGGCCGAGTTCAGAGCTCTTGATTGAACAGACGGGCGCGTCTGATAATTCCCAATCGATTTCTGTGATTATCAGCTCTGTGGCTGTCCTACAGATCGAGTTAAGTACGAAAAATCGAGAGCGTCTGCTACAATGACTGGAATAATACGAATAGGTTTGCGACCCTAGCTCGGCTAGCAGACCGAGTTCAGACCTCTGGATTGGACAGGCGAACGCGCCTGATCATTCTGAATGCATTAGCTGTGCTGACCAGCTCTGTAGTTGTCCTGAAGCTCGAGTTATCTTGAGAAAACCGACAGCGCGTATCAAGATGACTCGAAACGGCCGTTCCCGCCCGTGTGCTTTTTGGCCTTCAAAGTTACCCGATCGAGCTGAGATCAAGATGGCGAGCGGAAATAAGATCGAATATCATGGGAAAAAATACTAGAGCTCTAACGAATGTCAAATTTCGAGAACAAAATTTTCAACCGACCAAAAGTCACCAAAAGGTCCGTCGAGATTTTTCTTGCCAACTAGCTCTCCAGCTCCCCGGAACTGGGCGCCGGCGGTAAACCGTCAACCTTGGTTACCGCCGGGGAACTCGTAGAGCTTCCAAGCTCAACTTAAGTTGAGAAAACCGATAGCACCTACCAACATTCTGACTTATAGTGAATATGTTTTGAACTCTGGCGACAAGCGGACGCGTCTGATCAGACCGAGTTCACACCTCTCAATGCGACAGGCGGACGCGTCTGATGTCTGCGAATCGACTCATGTGATTACCAGCCCTGACGCCCCCCTACAGCCCGAGTTAAGTCTGACAGCACCTCTCAGGATAACTCGAATAATATAATAATTTCGCAGACCTATTTCGAGCAGCAGACCAAGTTCTGGGCTCTCGAATCGACCACCGAACGCGCCTGGTGTGTGCATATCGATTTCTATGACCCGCAGCACTGTAGCCCTCCCCCAGCACGAGTTGAGTGCAGAAAATTGAGAGCACTTTTCACGATGATTCGGGCAATACGAATAGTTTCGCGAACCTAGCTCGGGCAGCAGGCCGAGTTCAGAGCTCTCGATACAACAGACAAACGCGTCCGATAATTCTCAATCGATGTCTGTGACTGTAGGCTCTGTAGCTGCCTACAGCTCGAGTTAACTACAGAAAATACCGAGAGTGTTTCTCAAGATGACTCGAATACTACGAATAGGTTTGCGGACCTAGCTCGGCTAGCAGACCGAGTTCAGACCTATGGATTCAACAGGCGAACGCGCCTGATGATTCTGAGTGCGATAGGTGTGCTTACCAGCACTGTAGCTGCCCTACAGCTCGAGTTAAGTAGAAAATACCGACAAAGCGTATCAAGTTGACTCGAATAATACGAATAGGTTTGCGGACCTAGCTCGGCTAGCAGACCGAGTTCAGACCTATGGATTCAACAGCCGAACCCGCCTGATGATTCTGAGTGCAATAGGTGTGCTTACCCGCACTGTAGCTGCCCTACAGCTCGAGTTAAGTAGAAACTACCGAGAACGCGTATCAAGTTGACTCGAATAATACGAATAGGTTTTCGGACCTAGCTCGGCTAGCAGACCGAGTTCAGACCTATGGATTCAATAGGCGAACGCGCCTGATGATTCTGAGTGCGATAGCTGTGCTTACCAGCTCTGTAGCTGTCCTAGAGCTCGAGTTAAGTACAAAATACCGACAACGTGTATCAAGATGACTCGAAACGGCCGATCCCGCCAGTGTGCTTTTTGGCAGTAAAAGTTACCCGATCGAGCTGAGATCAAGATGGCGAGCGGGAATAAGATCGAATATCACGGGAAAAAATACTAGAGCTCTAACGAATGGTCAAATTTCGAGAACAAAATTTTCAACCGACCAAAAGTTGTGAAAAGTTCAGTTCTTTTTTTTCGAGCCAACTAGCTCTCCAGCGCGCCGGAATTACTCTTAGCTTCCAGCTATAACTGGCGCCGGCGGTGAACCGTCAACCTGAACACCGCCGGGAACCTCGTAGAGCTCCTGGCACGCGTGAGAGTGCTCAGCATCAAAAGAGAGGGCTTCTGGAAGCATTTCTCGAAAATGAGAAAATGTGATTTTTTCTATGTCGACATGAAGTTCGTTTCGCCAAGTGTTTTGATAGTAAAATCGCATCTACAGAGCTCATATTAAGACGCAGAGGCCCTCATAGTCGTCTACAGGTGCGAAAAATCTGCTTTCTGAAAATAAATGGTCAAATATCTTTCAAATATTCGCACAACCATCCCTAGGATGTCCTAGGGTTTGCTACGGATCTGAGCCAGATCCCTAGGACTTCCTAGGGTTCGCTAGGTATGCCCTCGGGATGTAGGCGGCTTAGGGCGCCAGGTATTCCAACACTACCCCTTCTTTCTCTTCGGGAAATTGTTTCGCCCCTCCCCCGAACTGGCCCTGGGGTGCGTTCTGACCAGAGTTTCACAGGGAACCCAGAACCTCTCTCAGCCACTGATGTTGCTCACCCATGTTGTGTATTGACCTTGCTCACACATTGATGTTGCTGACCCATTCATGTTGCTCACACGTGGTGTAGTTCGCCCATTGGCGTTGCTCACCCATGCCCGCACATCTTGATGCTGCTCACGCACGTTTTGTATTCCGAGGCTTGTCATAAATTCTAGACGCTTCGCGTGTCCCCACCAGCCCATCCCGAAACGATGTCCAGGCGAGTTGAGGTGATCAGGGAAGCGCGGCAGCAAAGAGGAGGACGGCCGAACCGTGCAAAGGAGTGAGGAGGAGAAGGAGGACCCAAAAGTTGTCACTTTGTTCGTTCTGGCCGGGTCGGCCAACTGGGCGCCGGCGGTAAACCGTCAACCTTTCTTACCGCCGGGGGACTCGTAGAGCTTCCTGACAATATATAATGTGGGAAAGGATTTAAGAGAACGACTAGTTTTTCAGCCCAAGCGATTATAGACCTCTCAAGATGACTCTAACAAAACAAACGAACAGTTTTCCAATCGAGCTCGAGTATGAAAACTGAGTTCAGACCTCTGAATGCGACAGGCGGACGCGTCTGATGTCTGCGGATCGATTCCTGTGATTAACAGCTCTGCAGCCCCCCATACAGCCTGAGTTAAGTGCAGAAAACCGAGAGTACCTCTCAGGATGACTCGAATAATACAACAGTTTCGCGGATCTCGTTCGAGCAGCAGACCGAGTTCCGAGCTCTCGGTTCGACGAACGGACGCGCCTGATGTCTCGAAATCGATTCCTGTGACCAGCAGCACTGTAGCCCTCCCCCAGCACGATTTGAGTACAGAAAACCGAGAGCACTTCCCAAGATGACTCGAACAATACCAATCGGTTCGCGAACCTAGCTCGGGGAGCAGGCCGAGTTCAGAGCTCGTGATTCAACAGACGAACGCGTTTGATAATTCTCAATCGATTTCTGTGATTATCAGCTCTGTGGATGCCCTACAGATCGAGTTAAGTACGAAAAACCGAGCGTCTGCTACAATGACTCGAATAATACGAATAGGTTTGCGACCCTAGCTCGGCTAGCAGACCGAGTTCAGACCTCTGGATTCAACAGGCGAACGCGCCTGATCATTCTGAATGCATTAGCTGTGCTGACCAGCTCTGTAGTTGTCCTGAAGCCGAGTTATCTCGAGAAAACCGACAGCGCGAATCAAGATGACTCGAAACGGCCGTTCCCGCCTGCCTGCTTTTTCGCCTTCAAAGTTACCCGATCGAGCTGAGATCAAGATGGCGAGCGGGAATAAGATCGAATATCATGGGAAATAATACTAGAGCTCTAACGAATGGTCAAATTTTGAGAACGAAATTTTCAACCGACCAAAAGTCAGCAAAAGGTCTGTCGAGATTTTTCTTGCCAACTAGCTCTCCAGCTCCCCGGAATTACTGGCGCCGGCGGTGAACCGTCAACCTGGTCACCGCCGGGAACCTCGCAGAGCTCTTTTCACGCGTAAGAGTGCCCGGAGTCGAAAGAGAGAGCTTCTGAAAGCGTTTCTCGAAAAAAAGAAAAATTCATTTTTTCGTGTCGACATAAAGATGGTTCCGCCAAGTGTTTTGATAGTAAAAGTGCGCCTACAGAGCTCATACTAAGACAGAGCGGCCCTCATAGTCGTTTACAGGTGCGAAAAATCTGCTTTCTCAAAATGAATTGTCAAATATCTTTCAAAAAATTGCAAAACCACCCAAAAGTTACCACTTTGTCCTTTCTGGCCGGGTCGATCAACTGGACGCCGGCGGTAAACCGTCAACCTTTCTTACCGCCGGGGGACTCGTAGAGCTTCCTGATAATATATAGTGTGGAAAAGAATTTCAGAGAACGACTAGTTTTTCAGCCCAAGCCATTATAGACCTCTCAAGATAACTCTAACAAAACAAACGAACAGTTTTCCAATCGAGCTCGAGTATGAAACCGAGTTCAGACCTCTGAATGCGACAGGCGGACGCGTCTGATGTCTGCGGATCGATTCCTGTGATTACCAGCTCTGCAGCTCCCCATACAGCCTGAGTTAAGTGCAGAAAACCGAGAGTACCTCTCAGGATGACTCGAATAATACAACAGTTTCGCGGATCTTATTCGAGCAGGAGACCGAGTTCCGAGCTCTCGGTTCGACGAACGGACGCGCCTGATGTTTCGAAATCGATTCCTGTGACCACCAGCACTGTAGCCCTCCCCGAGCACGATTTAAGTACAGAAAACCGGGAGCACTTCTCAAGATGACTCGAACAATACCAATAGAATCGCGAACCTAGCTCGGAGAGCAGGCCGATTTCAGAGCTCTTGATTCAACAGACGAACGCGCCTCATAATTCTCCATCGATTTCTGTGATTATAAGCTCTGTGGCTGCCCTACAGATCGAGTTAAGTACGAAAAACCGAGAGCGTCTGCTACAACGACTCGAATAATACGAACAGGTTTGCGACCCTAGCTCGGCTAGCAGACCGGGTTCAGACCTCTAGATTCAACAGACGAACGCGCCTGATCATTCTGGATGCATAAGCTGTGCTGACCAGCTCTGTAGTTGTCCTGAAGCTCGAGTTATCTTGAGAAAACCGACAGCGCGTATCAAGATGACTCGAAACGGCCGTTCCCGCCTGCCTGCTTTTTGGCCTTAAAAGTTACCCGATCGAGCTGAGATCAAGATGGCGAGCGGGAATAAAATCGAATATCATGGGAAAAAATACTAGAGCTCTAACAAATGGTTAAATTTTGAGAACAAAATTTTCAACCGACCAAAAGTCATCAAAAGGTCCGTCGAGATTTTTCTTGCCAACCGTCAACCTTTCTTACCGCCGGGGGACTCGTAGAGCTTCCTGACAGTATATAGTGTGGGAAAAATCCAGAGAACGAGTAGTTTTCGGCCCAAGCGATTTCAGACCTCTGAAGATGACTGAAAAAACAAACAGTTTCGCACCCAGTTCGAGTATCAGACCGACTTTAGACCTCTCAATGCGACAGGCGGACGCGTCTGATGTCTGCGAATTGACTCATGTGACTACCAGCCCTGCAGCCCCCCTACAGCCCGAGTTAAGTGCAGAAAACCGGCAGCATCTCTCAGGATGACTCGAATAATACAATAGTTTCGCGGACCTGTTTCGAGCAGCAGACCAAGTTCTGAGCTCTCGAATCGACCAACGAACGCGCCCGATGTGTGCAAATCGATTGCTATGACCCGCAGCACTAGCCCTCCCCCAGCACGAGTTGAGTGCAGAAAATTGAGAGCAATTTTCACGATGATTCAGACAATACGAATAGTGTCGCGAACCTAGCTCGGGCAGCAGGCCGAGTTCAGAGCTCTCGATACAACAGACAAACGCGCCCGATAATTCCCAAACGATTTTTGTGACTATAGTCTCTGTAGCTGTCCTAAGGCTCGAGTTAAGTACAGAAAACCGAGAGCGTTTGTCAAGATGACTCGAATAATACGAATAGTTCTGCGGACCTAGCTCGGCTAGCAGACCGAGTTCAGACCTCTGAAGTCAAGAGGCGAACGCGCCTGATCATTCTGAATGCGATGGATGTGCTTACCAGCTCTGTAGCTGCCCTGCAGCTCGAATTGAGTACAAAATACCCACCACGCGTATCAAGTTGACTCGAATAATAGGAATAGGTTTGCGGACCTAGCCCGGCTAGCCGACCGAGTTCAGACCTATCGATTCAACAGGCGAACGCGCCTGATGATTCTGAGTGCGATAGCTGACTGTAGCTGCCCTAAAGCTCGAGTTAAGTAGAAAATACCGACAACACGTATCAAGTTGACTCGAATAATACGAATAGGTTTACGGACCTAGCTCGGCTAGCAGACCGAGTTCAGACCTCTGGATCCAACAGGCGAACGCGCCTGATGATTCTGAGTGCGATACGTGTGCTTACCAGCACTGTAGCTGCCCTACAGCTCGAGTTAAGTAGAAAATACCGACAACGCGTATCAAGATGACTCGAAACGGCCGTTCCCGCCGGGACGCTTTTTGGCAGTAAAAGGTACCCGATCGAGCTGAGATCAAGATGGCGAGCGGGAATAAGGTTGAATATCACGGGAAAAAATACTAGAGCTCTAACGAATTGTCAAATTTCGAGAACAAAATTTTCAACCGACCAAAAGTCAGCAAAAGGTCCGTCGAGATTTTTCGTGCCAACTAGCTCTCCAGCGCTCCGGAACTGGGCGCCGGCGGTAAACCGTCAACCTTCCTTACCGCCGGGGGACTCGTAGAGCTTCCTCAGCATATATAATGTCGAAAAAAATTGCAGAGAACGAATAGTTTTTCAGCCTAAACGATTTCAGACCTCTCGATGCAACAGCCAAACGCCCCTCATGCTTCTGGATCGTTTTCTGTGCGCACGAGCTCCGTAGCTCTCCTACAGCCCGAGTTACGTGCGAAAATCGACAGCACCTCTCAAGATCACTCGAACAATACAAATAGTTTCGTGAATCTAGCTCGAGTATCAGACCGAGTTCAGACATCTGAATGCAACAGGCGGACGCGCCTAATGTCTCCGAATCGATTCCTGTGATTACCAGCCCTGCAGCCCCCTTACAGCCCGAGTTAGGTGCAGAAAACCGACAGCACCTCTGAAGATGACTCGAACAATACGAATAGTTTCGCGGACGTAGCTCGGGCAGCAGGCCGAGTTCAGGGCTCTGAATGCGACAGCTGGACACGACTGATGTCTTCGAATCGATTCCAGTGATTACCAGCCCTGCAGCCCCCTTACAGCTCGAGTTAATTAAGTGCAGAAAACGGACAGCACCTCTCAAGATGACTCGACGAATACGAACAGCTTTGCGAACCTAGCTAGCTCGGGCAGCACACCGAGTTCCGAGCTCTGGATTCGGCAGGCGGGCGCGCCTGATGTCTCTGAATCGATTCCAGTGAGTACGAGCCCTGTAGCCCCCCTAAAGCCCGAGTTAAGTGCAGAAAACTGTGAGCACCTCTCAAGATAACTCCAACAACACGAATAGTTTCGCAAACCTAGCTCGGGCAGCAGAGCGAGTTCAGACCTCTAGATGGAATAGACGAACGCGCCTGATGATTCGCAATCGATTTCTGCGAGGATGAGCTCTGTAGCTGCCCTACAGCTCCAGTTAAGTACCAAATACCCAGCGGGGCATGTTGTACTTAACTCGAGTTCAGAGATCAGAGCTCTGGATTCAACAGACAACGGCCACTGATCATTTTGACCCATATTCTGTACGTATGAGCTCAGTAGCTGTCCTGTAGCTCGAGGTAAATACGAAAACCGAGAGCGTCTGTCAAGATCACTCGAATAATACGAATAGGTGTGCGGGACCTAGCTCGGCTAGCAGACTCAGTTGAGACCTCTGGGTTCAACAGGCGAACGCGCCTCATCATTCTGAATCGACTAGCTGTGCTTACCAGCGCTGTAGCTGTCCTGAAGCTCGAGTTATCTTGATAAAACCGACAGCGCGGATCAAGATGACTCGAAACGGTCCATCCCGCCGAAGTGCTTTTTGGCAGTAAAAGGTACCCGATCGAGCTGAGATCGAGATGACGAGCTTTGCGGACCTATTTCGGGCAGCAGGCCGAGTTCAGAGCTTTTCATTGGACAGACGAACGCGCCTGATGATTCCCAATCGATTTCTGTGACTATAAGCTCTGTAACTGACCTACAGCTTGAGTTAAGTACAGAAAACCAAAAGCGTCTGCTACGCTGACTGGAATAATACGAAAAGATTTGCAGATCTAGCTCGGCTAGTAGACCAAGTTCAGACCGATTCGCGCCTGATCATTCTGAATCGATTAGCTGTGCTAACCAGCTCTGTGGCTGTCCTGAAGCTCGAGTGCGCGTATGAAGATAACTCGAAACGGCCGATCCCGCGGGGTGCTGCTTTTGGGCAGTAAAAGCTACCCGATCGAGCTGAGATCAAGATGGCGAGCGAGAACAAAATTTTCAACCGACCAAAAGTCACCAGAAGGTCCCTCGAGATTTTTCTTGCCAACTAGCTCTCCAGCGCCCCGGAATTACTCTTAAGCTTCCAGCAATAACTTGCTAAGAGAAGCTCTACGAGTTACTTGTTGCATCTCCAGAATGTTTCTCATTAAACTGGCGCCGGCGGTGAACTGTCAACCTGGTTACCGCCGGGAACCCCGAGAGCTCATTTAGGCATAAGATTGCTCAGAATCGAAAGAGAGAGCTTCTGGAAGCATTTCTCGAACCAAGAAAAATTGATGTTTTTCGTGTCGAATATGAAGATGGTTGCTCGAAGTGTTTTCATGGGAAAAGTGCGCCTACAGAGCTAATACTGGAACCGGCGGTAAACCGTCAGCGCCATGATCCACTGCATAGAATAAATTTCGAATTTTCAAAACGAATTTTTAAATCTCTCGCAATCTTTGAAAAACCGACCCGAGGTCCCCACATTCGTCGCCCGGGCCCGGTTGAATTCCTCTAGCTCATCGATGTCGAAGAGCTCTACGAGTTTCTAAGACAGAGGCTCTAATAGTCGTTTACAGGGCGAAAAGACTGCTCCCTTAAAACGAATTTTCAAATATCTTTAAACTGGAACCGCGCTAAACCGTCAACCTGGTCACCGCCGGGAACCTCTAGAGCTCTTTTCTTGCACGGCGATCGTCGGACACATCAGAAAACTTCTGGAGCGGGAAAGAAAAAAACTCGAAAAAACACGTTTTTTGAATATCTTCAAAAATGATTGCACTTGGTAGCGTCCACTTGTAAGCGTCCAAAACCCGCATAGCGAAGCCAAGCGCGGAACGCCGTACGGGGACCTCTGCCAGGCCGCCTGAAACAATGCGCGGAACGCTGGAAACCTCGCAGGAGACGCTTGCAGGGGCGTCGTTTACGATGCGTGGGGCCCTATAAAGCGCGCAAGGAAGATTTGCCTAGGGGCCTCGAGGATCTGCCGAAGCTCTTCCGAAGCTCTGCCGAAGCGCTTCGCGCATCCTGGAGCCTCGCGTATTGGGAAACGCTAGGAAGCCGCGCTCCCGGACCCGCTGCCGGTTCCGGCAACCTGCTGCGAGAAACATGGACCGGCGGAGGTGGGCGTGTGCTCCTCACCACCCACCGCCTGCTTCTTATCTGAAACCCTCAGCTCTCCAGGGAGCTATCCGGTTTCAACTGTGTTCTGGCGGTAAACCGTCAACCAGGATACCGTCGGGACCCTCGTAGAGCTCTCAATAGGAAAGTCAGATCCGAGATTCGAGATAATAGCAGTTTCGAAGATAAAAGAATCTTGTTTTCGGTCTTAGAGAATTCAAGTTGCCCGCAGTCTTTTGATCGATATAATGTTCGCGGGGGGGAAAGCAGCGTTTCTGGAACGCCGCCAGGAACGCTTCCACGTGTGCCTGAACGCGTGGGGGCTCGTGTGGAAGCTTGCCGGAAGCTCTCCCGGACCCGCTGCCGGGCCCGGCAAGTCGCTGCGAGATCGTTGACCGGCGGAGATGGGCTGCTGGCGGGCACAACCATCGTCCGGCTTGAAATCTAAAACCCTTCAGCTCTCAGAGAGCTCTTCGGAAAAACCCGAAGAGCGAAGAGACCTGTCGGTGAGGGGGAAGCTGCGTTTCTGACACGCTGCCAGGAACGCTTCCACGTGTGCCTGCACGCGTGGGGGCTCGCGTGGAAGCTTGCCGGGGGCTCTCCCGGACCCGCTGCCGGGCCCGGCAAGGCGCTGCGAGGATCGTGGACCGGCGAAGATTGGCTGCTGGCGGGCACCACCACCGTCCGGCTTCTAATCTAAAACTCTTTAGCTCTCAGAGAGCTCTCCGGGAATTGTCCGCCCAGACCGAATTGGCCAACTAGCCGCACCCCGCGCCGGAACTGGGCGCCGGCGGTAAACCGTCAACCTTTCTTACCGCCGGGGGACTCGTAGAGCTTCCTGACAATATATACTGTGGGGAAAAACTCCAAAGAACGACTATTTTTTAAGCCCAAGCGATTTCAGACCTCTCAAGATAACGCTAACAAAAAAACAAACAGTTTCGCAACCCAGTTCGAGTATCAAACCGAGTTCAGACCTCTGAATGCGACAGGCGGGCGCGTCTGATGTCTGCGAATCCACTCATGTGATTCCCAGCCCTGAAGCCCCCCTACAGCCCGAGTTAAGTGCAGAAAACCGACAGTATCGACTCGAATAATATAATAGTTTTGCGAACCTAGTTCGAGCAGCAGACCGAGTTCCGAGCTCTGGAATCGACCGAAAGACGCGCCTGATGTGTTCAAATCGATATATGTGACCTGCAGCACTGTAGCCCTCCCCCAGCACGAGTTGAGTGCAGAAAATTGAGAACACGTCTCAAGATCATTCGGACAATACGAACAGTTTCGCGAACCTAGCTCGGGCAGCAGGCCGAGTTCAGAGCTCTCGGTTCAATAGACGAATGCGATTGATGATTCCCCATCGATGTCTGTCACAATGTGCTCTGTAGCTGCCCTACAGCTCGAGTTAAGTAAAGAAAACCGAGAGCGTCTATCAAGATGACTCGAATAATACGAATAGGTTCACGGACCTAGCTCGGCTAGCAGACCGAGTTCAGACCTCTGGATGCAACAGGCGAGCGCGCGCGATGATTCTGAGTGCGATAGCTGTGCTTACCAGCACTGTAGCTGCCCTAAAGCTCGAGTGAAGTACAGAAAACCGAGAGTGTCTATCAAGATGACTCGAATAATAGGAATAGGTTTGCGGACCTAGCTCGGCTGGCAGACCGAGTTCAGACCTCTGGATTCAACAGGCGAACGCGCGTGATAATTCTGAGTGCGATAGCTGTGCTTACCAGCTCTGTAGCTGCCCTACAGCTCGAGTTAAGTAGAAAATACCGACAGCGCGTATCAAGATGACTCGAAACGGCCGTTCCCGCCGGGACGCTTTTTGGCGTTCAAAGTTACCCGATCGAGCTGAGATCAAGATGGCGAGCGGGAATAAGATCGAATATCATGGGAAAAAATACTAGAGCTCTAACGAATTGTCAAATTTCGAGAACAAAACTGGGCGCCGGCGGTAAACCGTCAACCTTTCTTACCGCCGGGGGACTCGTAGAGCTTCCTGACAATATATACTGTGGGGAAAAACTCCAAAGAACGACTATTTTTTAAGCCCAAGCGATTTCGGACCTCTCAAGATAACGCTAACAAAAAAGAAACAGTTTCGCAACCCAGTTCGAGTATGAAACCGAGTTCAGACCTCTGAATGCGACAGGCGAGCGCGTCTGATGTCTGCGAATCCACTCATGTGATTCCCAGCCCTGAAGCCCCCCTACAGCCCGAGTTAAGTGCAGAAAACCGACAGTATCGACTCGAATAATATAATAGTTTTGCGAACCTAGTTCGAGCAGCAGACCGAGTTCCGAGCTCTGGAATCGACCGAAAGACGCGCCTGATGTGTGCAAATCGATATATGTGACCTGCAGCACTGTAGCCCTCCCCCAGCACGAGTTGAGTGCAGAAAATTGAGAGCACGTCTCAAGATCATTCGGACAATACGAACAGTTTCGCGAACCTAGCTCGGGCAGCAGGCCGAGTTCAGAGCTCTCGGTTCAATAGACGAACGCGACTGATGATTCCCCATCGATGTCTGTCACAATGAGCCCTGTAGCTGCCCTACAGCTCGAGTTAAGTACAGAAAACCGAGAGCGTCTATCAAGATCACTCGAATAATACGAATAGGTTTGCGGACCTAGCTCGGCTAGCAGACCGAGTTCAGACCTCTGGATTCAACAGGCGAACGCGCGTGATGATTCTGAGTGCGATAGCTGTGCTTACCAGCACTGTAGCTGCCCTAAAGCTCGAGTTAAGTACAGAAAACCGAGAGTGTCTATCAAGATGACTCGAATAATACAAATAGGTTTGCGAACCTAGCTCGGCTGGCAGACCGAGTTCAGACCTCTGGTTTCAACAGGCGAACGCGCGTGATAATTCTGAGTGCGATAGCTGTGCTTACCAGCTCTGTAGCTGCCCTACAGCTCGAGTTAAGTACAAAATACCGACAACGCGTATCAAGATGACTCGAAACGGCCGTTCCCGCCGGGACGCTTTTTGGCCTTCAAAGTTACCCGATCGAGCTGAGATCAAGATGGCGAGCGGGAATAAGATCGAATATCATGGGAAAAAATACTAGAGCTCTAACGAATGGTCAAACTGGGCGCCGGCGGTAAACCGTCAACCTTTCTTACCGCCGGGGGACTCGTAGAGCTTCCTGACAATATATACTGTGGGGAAAAACTCCAAAGAACGACTATTTTTTAAGCCCAAGCGATTTCAGACCTCTCAAGATAACGCTATCAAAAAAAGAAACAGTTTCGCAACCCAGTTCGAGTATCAAACCGAGTTCAGACCTCTGAATGCGACAGACGGGCGCGTCTCATGTCTGCTAATCCACTGATGTGATTCCCAGCCCTGAAGCCACCCTACAGCCCGAGTTAAGTGCAGAAAACCGACAGTATCGACTCGAATAATATAATAGTTTTGCGAACCTAGTTCGAGCAGCAGACCAAGTTCCGAGCTCTGGAATCGACCGAAAGACGCGCCTGATGTCTGCAAATCGATATATGTGACCCGCAGCACTGTAGCCCTCCCCCAGCACGAGTTGGGTGCAGAAAATTCAGAGCACGTCTCAAGATCATTCGGACAATACGAATAGTTTCGCGAACCTATCTCAGGCAGCAGACCGAGTTCAGAGCTCTCGGTTCAATGGACGAACGCGACTGATGATTTCCCATCGATGCCTGTCACAATGAGCACTGTAGCTGCCCTACAGCTCGAGTAAGTACAGAAAACCGAGAGCGTCTATCAAGATGACTCGAATAATACGAATAGGTTTGCGGACCTAGCTCGGCTAGCAGACCGAGTTCAGACCTCTGGATTCAACAGGCGAACGCGCCTGATGATTCTGATTGCGATAGGCGTGCTTACCAGCACTGTAGCTGCCCTACAGCTCGAGTTAGGTACAGAAAACCGAGAGCGTCTATCAAGATGACTCGAATAATACGAATAGGTTTCCGCACTTAGCTCGGCTAGCAGACCGAGTTCAGACCTCTGGTTTGAACAGGTGGACGCGCCTGATCATTCTGAGTGCGATAGCTGTGCGTACCAGCTCTGTAGCTGCCCTACAGCTCGAGTTAAGTACAAAATACCGACAACGCGTATCAAGATGACTCGAAACGGCCGTTCCCGCCCGTGTGCTTTTTGGCCTGCAAAGTTACCCGATCGAGCTGAGATCAAGATGGCGAGCGGGAATAAGATTGAATATCACGGGAAAAAATACTAGAGCTCTAAAACGAATGTTAAAAATTTGAGAACAAAAAATTCTTTGAGAACAAAAAATTTTCAACCGACCCCAAAGCATCAACGGTCCGTCGAGATTTTTCTTGCAACTAGCTCTCCAGCTCCCCGGAATTACTCTAAGCTTCCAGCAATAACTTGCTCAGGGAAGCTCTACGAGTTATTTCGAGAACAAAATTTTCAACCGACCAAAAGTCAGCAAAAGGTCCGTCGAGATTTTTCTTGCCAACTAGCTCTCCAGCGCTCCGGAATTACTCTTAGCTTCCAGCTATAACTAGCTAAGGGAAGCTCTACGAGTTATTTTCAACCGACCAAAAGTCACCAAAAGGTCCGTCGAGATTTTCTTGCCAACTAGCTCTCCAGCGCTCCGGAATTACTCTTAACGGCGGTAAACCGTCAACCTTTGTTACCGCCGGGGGGACTCGTAGAGAGCTTCCTGACAACATATTACGTCGAAAAAAAGAGCCCAACTCGAGTATCAAGAGTTCAGACCTCTGAATGCCGACAGACGGACGAGTCTGATGTCTCCGAAACGATCCCTGTGATTCCCGCCCGGCAGCATCCCTACAGCCCGAATTAAGTGCAGAACGCCGACAGTAGCTCTCAAGATGACTGACAGAATACGAACAGTTTCGTGATTCTGGATCGCGCAACAGACCGAGTTCAGAGCTCTGGATTCAACAGGCGAACGCGCCTGATGATTCTGAGTGCGGTAGGTTGCTCACCAGCATTGTAGCTGCCCTACAGCTCAAGTTAAGTTGAAAATAACGACAACGCGTATCAAGTTGACTCGAATAATACGAATAGGTTTGCGGACCTAGCTCGGCTAGCAGACCGAGTTCAGACCTCTGGATCCGACAGGCGAACGCGCCTGATGATTCTGAGTGCGATAGGTGTGCTTATCAGATCTGTAGCTGCCCTGCAGCTCGAATTAAGTACAAAATATAGACAACGCGTATCAAGTTGACTCGAATATTACGAATAGGTTTGCGGACCTAGCTCAGCTAGCAGACTGAGTTCAGCCCTATGGATTCAACAGGCGAACGCGCCTGATGATTCTGAAAGCGATAGGTGTGCTTACCAGCACTGTAGCTGCCCTACAGCTCGAGTTAAGTCGGAAATACCGACAACGCGTATCAAGTTGACTCGAATAATACGAATAGGTTTGCGCACCTAGCTCGACTAGCAGACCGAGTTCAGACCTATGGATTCAACAAACGAACGCGCCTGATAATTCTGACTGCGATAGCGGTGCTTACCAGCTCTGTAGCTGCCCTACAGCTCGAGTTAATTAGAAAATACCGACAACGCGTATCAAGTTGACTCGAATAATACGAATAGGTTTGCGAACCTAGCTCGGCTATCAGACCGAGTTCAGATCTCTCGATTCAACAGGCGAACGCGCCTGATCATTCTGAGTACGATAGCTGTGCTTACCAGCTCTGTAGCTGGTCTACAGCTCGAGTTAAGTACAAAATACCGACAGCGCGTATCAAGATGACTCGAAACGGCCGATCCCGCCAGTGTGCTTTTTGACCTTCAGAGTTACCCGATCGAGCTGAGATCAAGATGGCGAGCGGGAATGAGATCGAATATCACGGGAAAAAATACTAGAGCTCTAACGAATGGTCAAATTTCGAGAATATAATTTTCAACTGACCAAAAGTTGTGAAAACTTCAGTTCTTTTTTTTCGAGCCAACTGGGCGCCGGCGGTAAACCGTCAACCTTGGTTACCGCCGGGGAACTCGTAGAGCTTCCAAGCTCGACTTAGGTTGAGAAAACCGAGAGCACCTACCAACATTCTGACTCATAGTGAATATTTTTGCCCTCTGAATGCGACAAGCTGACGCGTCTGATCAGACCGAGTTGAGACCTCTCAATGCGACAGGCGGACGCGTCTGATGTCTGCGGATCGATTCCTGTGATTACCAGCTCTGCAGCCCCCCATACAGCTTGAGTTAAGTGCAGAAAACCGAGAGTACCTCTCAGGATGACTCGAATAATATCATAGTTTCGCAGACCTGTTTCGAGCAGCAGACCAAGTCTGAGCTCTCGAATCGACCAGAGAACGCGCCTGATGTGTGCGAATCGATTTATATGACCCGCAGCACTGTAGCCCTCCCCCAGCACGAGTTGAGTGCAGAAAACTGAGAGCAGTTTTCACGATGATTCTGACAATACGAATAGTTTCGCGAACCTAGCTCGGGCAGCAGGCCGAGTTCAGAGCTCTCGATACAACAGACAAACGCGCCCGATAATTTTCAATCGATGTCTGTGACTATAGGCTCTGTAGCTGCCTACAGCTCGAGTTAATTACAGAAAATACCGAGAGCGTTTGTCAAGATGACTCGAATAATACGAATAGATTTGCGAACCTAGCTCGGCTAGCAGACCGAGTTCAGACCTCTGGAGTCTTAAGGCGAACGCGCCTGATCATTCTGAGTGCGATAGGTGTGCTTACCAGCACTGTAGCTGCCCTGCAGCTCGAATTAAGTACAAAATACCTACCACGCGTATCAAGTTGACTCGAATAATACGAATAGGTTTGCGCACCTAGCTCGGCTAGCAGACCGAGTTCAGACCTATGGATTCAACATGCGAACGCGCCTGATCATTCTGAGTGCAATAGGTGTGCTTACCAGCACTGTAGCTGCCCTACAGCTCGAGTTAAGTAGAAAATACCGACACCGCGTATCAAGTTGACTCGAATAATACGAATAAGTTTGCGGACCTAGCTCGGCTAGCAGACCGAGTTCAGACCTATGGATTCAACAGGCGAACGCGCCTGATAATTCTGAGTGCGTTAGCTGTGCTTACCAGCTCTGTAGCTGTCCTACAGCTCGAGTTAAGTACAAAATACCGACAACGCGTATCAAGATAACTCGAAACGGCCGATCCCGCCACTGTGCTTTTTGACAGTAAAAGGTACCCGATCGAGCTGAGATCAAGATGGCGAGCGGGAATAAGATCGAATATCACGGGAAAAAATACTAGAGCTCTAACGAATAGTCAAATTTCGAGAACGTACTTTTCAACTGAGAAAAAGTTGTGAAAAGTTCAGTTCTTTTTTTTCGAGCCAAACTAGCTGAGGGAAGCTCTACGAGTTTCTAGCTCTCCGGCGCGCCGGAAGTACTCTTAGCTTCCAGCTATAACTAGCTAAGGGAAGCTCTACGAGTTACTCTTAAGCTTCCAGCAATAACTGGGCGCCGGCGGTAAACCGTCAACCTTGGTTACCGCCGGGGAACTCGTAGAGCTTCCAAGCTCGACTTCAGTTGAGAAAACCGAGAGCACCTACCAACATTCTTACTCATAGTGAATATTTTTTGACCTCTGAATGCGACAAGCGGACGAGTCTGATCAGACCGAGTTCAGACCTCTCAATGCGACAGGCGGGCGCGTCTGATGTCTGCGAATCGACTCATGTGATTACCAGCCCTGCAGCCCCCCTACAGCCCGAGTTACGTGCAGAAAACCGACAGCTTCTCTCAGGATGACTCGAATAATATAATAGTTTCGCAGACCTGTTTCGAGCAGCAGACCAAGTTCTGAGCTCTCGAATCGACCAACGAACGCGCCTGCTGTGTGCAAATCGATTTCTATGACCCGCAGCACTGTAGTCTGAGTGCAGAAAATTGAGAGCACTTTTCACGATGATTCGGACAATACGAATAGTTTCGCGAACCTAGCTCGGGCAGCAGGCCGAGTTCAGAGCTCTCGATACAACATACAAACGCGCCCGATAATTCTCAATCGATTTCTGTGACTGGGCTATGTAGCTGCCTACAGCTCGATTTAAGTACAGAAAATACCGAGAGCGTTTGTGAAGATGACTCGAATAATACGAATAGATTTGCGGACCTAGCTCGGCTAGCAGATCGAGTTCAGACCTCTGGAGTCAAGAGGCGAACGCGCCTGGTGATTCTGAGTGCGATAGGTGTGCTTACCAGCACTGTAGCTGCCATGCAGCTCGAATTAAGTAGACAATACCGACACCGCGTATCCAGTTGACCGGAATAATACGAATGGTTTGCGGACCTATCTCGGCTAGCAGATCGAGTTCAGACCTATGGATTCAACAGGCGAACGCGCCTGATGATTCTGAGTGCGATAGGTGTGCTTACCAGCACTGTAGCTGCGCTACAGCTCGATTTAAGTAGACAACACCGACAACGCGTGTCAAGTTCACTCGAATAATACGAATAGGTTTGCGGACCTAGCTCGGCTAGCAGACCGAGTTCAGACCTCTGGATTCAACAGACGAACGCGCCTGATGATTTTGAGTGTGATAGCTGTGCTTACCAGCTCTGTAGCTGTCCTACAGCTCGAGTTAAGTACAAAATACCGACAACGCGTATTAAGATGACTCGAAACGGCCGTTCCCGCCAGTGTGCTTTTTGGTCTTCAAAGTTACCCGATCGAGCTGAGATCAAGATGGCGAGCGGGAATAAGATCGAATATCATGAGAAAAAATACTAGAGCTCTAACGAATTGTCAAATTTCGAGAACATAATTTTCAACCGACCAAAAGTTGTGAAAACTGGGCGCCGGCGGTAAACCGTCAACCTTTCTTACCGCCGGGGGACTCGTAGAGCTTCCTGAGAATATATAATGTGGAAGAGAATTTCAGAGAACGACTAGTTTTTTAGCCCCAGCGATTATAAACCTCTCAAGATGACTCTAACAAAACAAACGAACAGTTTTCCAATCGAGCTCAGTATAAAACCGAGTTCAGACCTCTGAATGCGACAGGCGGACGCGTCTGATGTCTGCGGATCGATTCCTGTGATTACCAGGTCTGCAGTCCCCATACAGCCTGAGTGAAGTGCAGAAAACCGAGAGTACCTCTCAGGATGACTTGAATAATATAACAGTTTCGTAGATCTCGTTCGAGCAGCAGACCGAGTTCCGAGCTCTCGGTTCGACGAACGGACGCGCCTGATGTCTCGAAATCGATTCCTGTGACCAGCAGAATTGTATCCCTGCCCCAGCACGATTTAAGTACAGAAAACCGAGAACACTTCTCAAGATGATCGAAACAATACCCAATAGATTCGCGACCTGTCGGCGGAGCGCCGAGTTCAGAGCTTCGATTCGACAGGCGACACGCCCTGTAATTCTTCAATCCATTTCTTGATGATCAGCTCTTGTGGTGCTGCCCTACAAGATGCGAGTTAAGTTACGAAAAACGAGAAGCGTCTGACAACGACGACTCGAATAGTCGAAATAGTGACTACCTGTCACTCTTGTTGCACACCCGAGTTCAGACCTTTGATTCAACAGGCGAAGACGAACGCGCATGATCAATTTCTGAATGCATTAGCTGTGCTGACCAGCTCTGTAGTTGTCCTGAAGCTCGAGTTATCTTGAGAAAACCGACAGCGCGTATCAAGATGACTCGAAACGGCCGTTCCAGCCTGCCTGCTTTTTGGCCTTCAAAGTTACCCGATCGATCTGAGATCAAGATGGCGAGCGGGAATTAGATCGAATATCATGGGAAAAAATACTAGGGCTCTAACGAATTGTCAAATTTCGAGAACAAAATTTTCAACCGACCAAAAGTCAGCAAAAGGTCCGTCGAGATTTTTCTTGCCAACTGGGCGCCGGCGGTAAACCGTCAACCCTGGTTACCGCCGGGGAACTCGTAGAGCTTCCAAGCTCGACTTAAGTTGAGAAAACCGAGAGCACCCACCAACATTCTGACTCATAGTCAATATTTTTTGACCTCTGAATGCGACAAGCGGACGCGTCTGATCAGACCGAGTTCTGACCTCTCAATGCTACAGGCGGGCGCGTCTGATGTCTGCGAATCGACTCCTGTGATTACCAGCCCTGCAGCCCCCCTACAGCCCGAGTTAAGTGCAGAAAGCGGACAGCATCTCTCAGGATGACTCGAATAATACAATAGTTTCGCATACCTGTTTCGAGCAGCAGATCAAGTTCTGAGCTCTCGAATCGACCAACAAACGCGCCTGATGTGTGCAAATCGATTTCTATGACCCGCAGCACTGTAGCCCCCCCCCAGCACGAGTTGAGTGCAGAAAATTGAGAGCACTTTTCACGATGATTCGGACAATACGAATAGTTTCGCAAACCTAGCTCGGGCAGCAGGCCGAGTTCAGAGCTCTCGATACAACAGAGAAACGCGCCCGATAATTCTCAATCGATTTCTATGACTCTAGGCCCTGCACCTGCCTACAGCTCGAGTTAAGTACAGAAACTACCGAGAGCGTTTGTCAAGATGACTCGAATAATACGAATAGGGTTGCGGACCTAGCTCGGCTAGCAGACCGACCTCTGGCTTCAACAGGCGAATGCGCCGCATGATTCTGAACGCGATAGGCGAGCTGGCCAGCTCTGTAGCTGCCCTACAGCTCAAATTAAGTAGAAAATACCGACAACGCGTATCAATGTGACTCGAATTATGCGAATAGGTTTGAAGACCTAGCTCGGCTGGCAGACTGAGTTCAGAACTATCAATTCAACAGGCGAACGCGCCTGATAATTCTGAGTGCAATAGGCGTGCTTACCAGCACTCTAGCTGCCCTACAGCTCGAGTTAAGTAGAAAATACCGACAACGCGTATCAAGTTGACTCGAATAATACGAATAGGTTTTCGGACCTAGCTCGGCTAGCAGACCGATTTCATACCTATGGATTCAACAGAACGCGCCTAATGATTCTGAGTGCGATAGGTCTGCTTACCAGCACCGTAGCTGCCCTACAGCTCGAGTTAAAGAGAAAATACCGACAATGCGTATTAATGTGACTCGAATGATACGAATAGGTTTGCGGACCTAGCTCGGCTAGCAGACAGAGTTCAGACCTATGGATTCAACAGGCGAACTCGACCTGAGTGCGATACCTGTGCTTACCAGCTCTGTAGCTGTTCTACAGCTCGAGTTAAGTACAAAATACCGACAACGCGAATCAAGATGACTCGAAACGGCCGATCCCGCCATCGTGCTTTTTGGCCTTCAAAATTACCCGATCGAGCTGAGATCAAGATGGCCAGCGGGAATAAGATCGAATATCACGGGGAAAAATACTAGAGCTCTAACGAATTTCGAGAACATAATTTTCAACTGACCAAAAGTTGTGAAAACTTGAGCTCTTTTTTTTCGAGCCAACTAGCTCTCCAGTGCGCCGGAATTACTCTTAGCTTCCAGCTATAACTAGCTAAGGAACTGGGTGCCGGCGGTAAACCGTCAACCTTTCTTACCGCCGGGGGACTCGTAGAGCTTCCTGACAATATATAATGTGGGAAAGAATTTCAGGAAACGACTAGTTTTTCATCCCAAGCGATTATAGACCTCTCAAGATGACTCTAACAAAACGAACAGTTTTCCAATCGAGCTCGAGTATCAAACCGAGTTCAGACCTCTGAATGCGACAGACGGACGCGTCTGATGTCTGCGGATCGATTCCTGTGATTACCAGCTCTGCAGCCCCCCATACAGCCTGAGTTAGATGCAGAAAACCGAGAGTACCTCTCAGGATACTCGAATAATACAACAGTTTCGCGGATCTCGCTCGAGCAGCAGACCGAGTTCCGAGCTCTCGCTTCGACGGACGGACGCGCCTGATATCTCGAAATCGATTCCTGTGACCAGCAGCACTGTAGCCAACCCCAGCACGATTTAAGTACAGGAAATCGAGAGCACTTCTCAAGATGACTGGGAGAATACCAATAGGTTCGCGAACCTAGCTCGGGCAGCAGGCCGAGTTCAGAGCTCTTGATTCAACAGACGAACGCGCCTGATAATTCTCAATTGATTTCTGTGATTATCAGCTCTGTGGTCGCCCTACAGATCGAGTTAAGTACGAAAAACCGAGAGCGCCTGCTACAATGACTCGAATAATGCGAATAGGTTTGCGACCCTAGCTCGGCTAGCAGACCGAGTTCAGACCTCTGGATTCAACAGGCGAACGCGCCTGATCATTCTGAATGCGATAGGTGTGCTTACCAGCTCTGTAGCTGACCTACAGCTCGAGTTATCTTGAGAAAACCGACCAGGCGCGTATTAAGATGACTCGAAACGAGCGTCCCCCTGCCTGCTTTTGGCCTTCAAAGTTTACCCGATCGAGCTGCGATCAAGATCGCGAGCGGGAATAAGATCGAATATCATGGGAAAAAAAACTAGAGCTCTAACGAATGTTCAAATTTTGAGAACAAAATTTTCAACCGACCACCAAAAGGTCCGTCGAGATTTTTCTTGCCAACTAGCTCTCCAGCTCCCCGGAATTACTCTTAAGCTTCCAGCAATAACTTGCTAAGGGACTGGGCGCCGGCGGTAAACCGTCAACCTTTCTTACCGCCGGGAGACTCGTAGAGCTTCCTGACAATATATAATGTAGAAAAGAATTTGAGAGAACGACTAGTTTTTCAGCCAAAGCGATTATAGACCTCTCAAGATGACTCTAACAAAACACACGAACAGGTTTCCAATCAAGCTCGAGTATGAAACCGAGTTGAGACCTCTGAATGCGACAGGCGGACGCGTCTAATATCTGCGGATCGATTCCTGTGATTACGAGCTCTGCAGCCTCCTATACAGTCTGAGTTAAGTGCAGAAAACCGAGAGTACCTCTCTGGATGACTCGACTAATACAACAGTTTCGCGGATCTCGTTCGAGCAGCAGACCGAGTTCCGAGCTCTCCGTTCGACGAACGGACGCGCCTGATGTCTCGAAATCGATTCCTCTGACCAGCAGCACTGTAGCCTCCCCCAGCACGATTGAACTACAGAAAACCGAGAGCACTTCTCAAGATTACTCGAACAATACCAATAGGTTTGCGAACTTAGCTCAGAGAGCAGGCCGAGTTCAGAGCTCTTCATTCAAAAGACAAACGCGCCTGATAATTCTCAATCGATTTCTGTGATTATCAGCTCTGTGGTCGCCCTACAGATCGAGTAAGTACGAAAAACCGAGAGCGTCTGCTACAATGACTCGAATAATACGAATAGGTTTGCGACCCTAGCTCGGCTAGCAGACCGAGTTCAGACCTCTGGATTCAACAGGCGAACGCGCCTGATCATTCTGAATGCATTAGCTGTGCTGACCAGCTCTGTAGTTGTTCTGAAGCTCAAGTTATCTTGAGAAAATCGACAGCGCGTATCAAGATGACTCGAAACGGCCGTTCCCGCCTGCCTGCTTTTTGGCCTTCAAAGTTACCCGATCGAGCTGAGATCAAGATGGCGAGCGGGAATAAGATCGAATATCATTGGAAAAACTACTAGAGCTCTAACGAATGGTCAAATTTTGAGAACAAAATTTTCAACCGACCAAAAGTCACCAACAGGTCCGTCGAGATTTTGAATTGCGAAATGGGCGCCGGCGGTAAACCGTCAACCTTTCTTACCGCCGGGGGACTCGTAGAGCTTCCTGACAATATATAATGTGGGCAAGAATTTCAGAGAACGACTAGTTTTTCAGCCGAAGCGATTATAGCCCTCTCAAGATCACTCTAACAAAACAAAAGAACAGTTTTCCAATCGAGCTCGAGTATGAAACCGAGCTCAGACCTCTGAATGCGACAGGCGGGCGCGTCTGACGTCTGCGGATCGATTGCTATGATTACCAGCTCTGCAGCCCCCCATACAGCCTGAGTTAAGTGCAGAAAACCGAGAGTACCTCTCAGGATGACTCGAATAATACAACAGTTTCGCGGATCTCGTTCGAGCAGCAGACCGAGTTCCGGGCTCTCGGTTCGACGAACGGACGCGCCTGATATCTCGAAATCGATTCCTGTGATCAGCAGCACTGTAGCCCTCCCCGAGCACGATTTAAGTACAGAAAACCGAGAGCACTTCTCAAGATGACTCGAACAATACCAATAGGTTCGCGAACCTAGCTCGGGCAGCAGGCCGAGTTCAGAGCTCGTGATTCAACAGACGAACGCGCCTGATAATTCTGAATCGATTTCTGTGCTTATCAGCTCGTGGCTGCCCTACAGATCGAGATAACTACGAAAAACCGAGAACGTCTGCTAGAATCACTCGAATAATATGAATAGGTTTGCGGCTCTAGCTCGGCTAGCAGATCGAGTTCAGACCTCTGGATTCAACACGCGAACGCGCCTCATCATTCTGGATGCATTAGCTGTGCTTACCAGCTCTGTAGTTGTCCTGAAGCTCGAGTTATCTTGAGAAAACCGACAGCGCGTATCAAGATGACTCGAAACGGCCGTTCCCGCCGGGACGTTTTTTGGCCTTCAAAGTTACCCGATCGAGCTAAGATCAAGATGGCGAGCGGGAATAAGATCGAATATCATGGGAAAAAAATACTAGAGCACTATCTTCAGCGCCCCGGAACTGGCGCCGGCGGTGAACCGTCAACCTGGTCACCGCCGGGAACCTCGTAGAGCTCCCCTCAGAAGTAAGAGTGCAGAGAATCGACACATAATCAAAAAATGGAGATTTTTCGAAAATCTTGAAATTCGATTTTTTCGATGTTCATATTCGCTCAGTTCCCGGAAGTCAGCTCATGCAAAAATGCTTCGGCGGAGCTTAGCTGCTGCCAGAGAGGAGTTCATATGCCAATACTCGGCGTAAAAATCTGCTTTCTCAAAATGAATTGTCAAATATATTTCAAATATTGACAAAACCACCCAAAAGTTGTCACATTGTCCGCCTCGGCCGGCTGGGCCAACTGGGCGCCGGCGGTAGACCGTCAACCTGGTTACCGCCGGGGACCTCGTAGAGCTCTTTGCCTTGCCCAGCTCCTCGGAACACGTGAAG
The DNA here is from genome assembly GCA_963575745.1 of Prorocentrum cordatum. Taxonomy (NCBI): domain Eukaryota; class Dinophyceae; order Prorocentrales; family Prorocentraceae; genus Prorocentrum; species Prorocentrum cordatum. The sequence continues at coordinate 59,735 of CAUYUJ010002963.1, forward strand.
CAAGCTTTTGCGAGAGCCAAAAAAAAAACACAAAAAACAAAAAAAAACTATCGCATACAAATAGTTTTGCAAACTTAGCTCGAGAAGCAGAATCTATTGAGAGCTCTAGATGCTTCGGCCAAACGCCCTTGATGATTCTGTATCGGTTTCTGTGCGTACCACCTCTGTAGCTGTGCTATATATAGCTAGAGTTAAGTGCAGAATACCGACAGCGCCTCTAAAGAGAACTTGAGAAATACAAATAGCGTTCTGGACCAAGCTCGACTAGCAGAACGAGTTCAGGCCTCTCGATGCCACAGACGCAAGCGCCTGGTGATACTGAATCAGTTTTGTGTGCGCACCAGCTCTGTAGCTCCTCTGAATCTTGAGTTGAGTACAGAAAACCGGCATCACTGGTGAAGATGACGTTCACGGACCTAGCTCGAGTAGCACACCGAGTTCAGGCCTCTGAATGCAACAGGCGAACGCGCCTGATCATTCGAAATCGGGTTCTCTAAGTATCAGCTCTGTAGCTCTAAAAATGCGTGTCAAGATGACTCGGAACGGAGTTGGTTCCAGCAAGTCTTTTGATGGTAATATTGCAGCTACGGACCTGAGAATTTAACTGGCAGACGCGACATAACCCACTACACTGAGAATAATACCGATTCTAAAAATGAATTGTCAAGTATCTTTCAACTCAAAGCAAAACCGACCCAAGATTATCACATTGTCTCTTTTGGTCGGGTCGGCCAACTAGCTTCACCCCGCGCCGGAATTCCTCAATCTCATCGATGCCGAAGAGCTCTACGAGGTATTTTTGGACTGCCAATGTGAAGTCGGTCCCTGGCTTCGCCCGGGAGAATTTTTCGAAGGAATGAACTAGAATTTGTGAGGTAATTTCTGTAATGCCAAGCTTCGCTCTGCGCAAATAGCAGCCAAAACACGCCGGCGGTGAACCGTCAACCTGATCACCGCCGGGAACCTCGTAGAGCTCTTTTTGCGCGAAAGAGTGCTGAGAGTCGAAAGAGAGAGCTTCTGGAAGCATTCCTCGAAAAAGGGAAAAATTGTTTTTTTTTCGTGTCGACATGAAGATGATTCCTCCAAGTGTTTTAATAGTAAAAGTCCGCCTACAGAGCTCATACTAAGACAGGCAGACCCTTATAGTTCTTCACAGGTGCGCAAAACCTGCTTCCTCAAAACCAATTGTTAAATATCTTTCAAAAAATTGCAAAACCACCAAAAGTTATCACTTTCTCCTTTCTGGCCGAGTCGACCAACTTGGAACCGGCGGTAAACCGTCAACCAGATTACCGCCGGGAACCTCGTAGAGCTCTTTCCTTGCACGGCAATCGTCGGAACACATGAAGAAAGCTTCTGGAGCGAGAAAGAAAAAAACTCGAAAAATCACGTTTTTCTGTTTTTACTCAACGTCGGTTCCGCCAAGTGTTTTGATAGTAATACTGCACCTACAGACCTGAGAATTTGACTGGCAAACGCGGAATAACGAACTACAGGTGCGAAAAATCTGATTCCTGAAAATGAATTGTCAAATATCTTTCAAATCTTAGCAACACCCACCCAAAGTTCTCAAATTCTCTCTTTTGGTCGGGTCGGCCAACTAGCTTCACCCCGCGCCGGAATTCCTCTAGCTCATCGATAACGAAGAGCTCTACGAGGTACTAGCTCCACCCGCGCCGGAATCGATGCCGAAGAGCTCTACGAGATACGAATTGTTAGAACTGCAAAATCGTGAGCCAGGCCGCAGAAGGTACTTGTAAGCGCCCACTATGCATCCACTTGTAAGCGTCCAAAACCCGGATAGCGAAGCCAAGCGCGGAACGCCGTACGGGGACCTCTGTCAGGCCGCCTGAAATGATGCGCAGGACGCTGGAAATCTCGTAGGAGACGCTTGCAGGGGCGCCGTTTACGATGCGTGGGGCCCTGCAAAGCGCGCAAGGAAGACTTGTAAGCGTCCATTGTAAGCGTCCAAAACCGGGATAGCGAAGCCAAGCGCGGAGCGCCGCACGGGGACCTCTGCCAGGCCGCCTGAGACGATGCTCGGAGTGCTGGAAACCTCGCAGGAGACGCTTGCAGGGGCGCTGTTTACGATGTGTGGGGCCCTGCAATGCGCGCAAGCAAGATTTCCCTAGGAGCCTGGAGGAACTGCCGAAGCTCTTCCGAAGCTCTGCCGAAGCGCTTCGCGCACCCTGGAGCCACGCGTATTGGGAAACGCTAGGAAGCCACGCTCCCGGACCCGCTGCGAGCTCCGGCAACCTGCTGCGGGGATCGTGGACCGGCGGAGATGGGCGTGCCCCCCTCACCACCCACCGCCGGCTTCTTATCTGAAACCCTCAGCTCTCCAAGGAGCTATCCGGGAACTGGGCGCCGGCGGTAAACCGTCAACCTTTGTTACCGCCGGGGGACTCGTAGAGCTTCCTGACAACATATACTGTCGGAAAAAATACCGAGTTCAGACCTCTGAATGCGACAGACGGACGCGTCTGATGTCTCCGAATCAATTCCTGTGATTACCCGCCCCGCAGCCTCCCTACAGCCCGAATTAAGTGCAGAACGCCGACAGTAGCTCTTAAGATGACTAGAAGAATACGAACAGTTTCGTGATTCTGGATCGCGCAACAAACCGAGTTCAGAGCTATGGATTCAACAGACGAACGCGCCTGATGATTCTGAGTGCGCTAGGTGTGCTTACCAGCACTGTAGCTGCCCTACAGCTCGAGTTAAGTAGAAAATACCGACAACGCGTATCAAGTTTACTCGAATAATACGAATAGGTTTGCGGACCTAGCTCAGATAGCAAACCGAGTTTAGACCCCTGAATGCGACAGACGAGACGGACGCGTCTGATCATTCTGAGTGCGATAGCAGTGCTTACCAGCACTGTAGCTGCCCTACAGCTCGAGATAAGTAGAAAATACCGACAACGCGTATCGAGTTGACTCGAATAATACGAATAGGTTTGCGGACTTAGCTCGGCTGACAGACCGTGTTCAGACCTCTGGGTTCAACAGGCGAACGCGCCTGATCATTCTGCATGCGTTAGCTGTGCTTATCAGCTCTGTAGCTACCCTAGAGCTCGAGTTATGTTCATAAAACCGTCAGCGCATATCAAGATGACTCGAAACGGCCGATCCCGCCAGAGTGCTTTTTGGCCTTCAAAGTTACCCGATCGAGCTGAGATCAAGATGGAGAGCGGGAATAAGATCGAATATCACGGGAAAAAATACTAGAGCTCTAACGAATGTTCAAATTTCGAGAACAAAATTTTCAACCGACCAAAAGTCACCAAAAGGTCCGTCGAGATTTTTCTTGCCAACTAGCTCTGGGACGCGCCGGAATTACTGGGCGCCGGCGGTAAACCGTCAACCTTGGTTACCGCCGGGGGACTCGTAGAGCTTCCTGACAATATTAATGTGGAAAAGAATTTCAGAGAACGACTAGCTTTTCAGCCCAAGCGATTATAGACCTCTCAAGATGACTCTCACAAAACAAACGAACAGTTTTCCAATCGAGCTCGAGTATGAAACCGAGTTCAGACCTCTGAATGCGACAGGCGGACGTGTCTCATGTCTGCGGATCGATTTCTGTGATTACCAGCTCTGCAGCCCATACAGTATGAGTTAAGTGCAGAAAACCGAGAGTACCTCTCAGGATGACTCGAATAATACAACAGTTTCGCAGATTTCGTTCGAGCAGCAGACCGAGTTTCGAGCGATCGGTTCGACGAACGAACGCGCCTGATGTCTCGAAATCGATTCCTGTGACCAGCAGAGCTATAGCCCTCCCCCAGCACGATTTATGTACAGAAAACCGAGAGCACTTCTCAAGATGACTCGAACAATAAGAATGGGTTCGCGAACCTAGCTCGGGGAGAAGGCCGATTTCAGAGCTCTTGATGCAACAGACGAACGCGCCTGATAATTCTCTATCGATTTCTGTTAGTATGAGCTCTGTGGCTGCCCTATAGATCGAGTTAAGTACGAAAAACCGAGAGCGTCTGCTACAATGACTCGAATAATACGAATAGGTTTTGCGACCCTAGCTCGGCTAGCAGACCGAGTTCAGACCTCTGGATTCAACAGGCGAACGCGCCTGATTATTCTGAACGCATTAGCTGTGCTGACCAGCTCTGTAGGTGTCCTGGAGCTCGAGTTATCTTGAGAAAACCGACAGTGCCTATCAAGATGACTCGAAACGGTCGTTCCCGCCCGTGTGCTTTTTGGCCTTCAAAGTTACCCGATCGAGCTGAGATCAAGATGGCGAGCGGGAATAAGATCGAATATCATGGGGAAAAATACTAGAGCTCTAACGAATGGTCAAATTTTGAGAACAAAATTTTCAACCGACCAAAAGTCACCAAAAGGTCCGTCGAGATTTTTCTTGCCAACTAGCTCTGGGACGCGCCGGAATTACTCTTAGCTTCCAGCTATAACTGGGCGCCGGCGGTAAACCGTCAACCTTTCTTACCGCCGGGGGACTCGTAGAGCTTCCTGACAATATATAATGTGGAACGAATTTCAGAGAACGACCAGTTTTCAGCCCAAGCGATTATGAACCTCCAAAGATGACTCTAACAAAACAAACAAACAGTTTTCCAATCGAGCTCGAGTATGAAACCGAGTTCAGACCTCTGAATGCGACAGGCGGACGTGTCTCATGTCTGCGGATCGATTTCTGTGATTACCAGCTCTGCAGCCTATACAGTATGAGTTAAGTGCAGAAAACCGAGAGTACCTCTCAGGATGACTCGAATAATACAACAGTTTCGCAGATTTCGTTCAAGCAGCAGACCGAGTTTCGAGCGATCGGTTCGACGAACGGACGCGCCTGATGTCTCGAAATCGATTCCTGTGACCAGCAGAGCTATAGCCCTCCCCCAGCACGATTTATGTACAGAAAAACGAGAGCACTTCTCAAGAAGACTCGAACAATACGAATGGGTTCGCGAACCTAGCTCGGGGAGAAGGTCGATTTCAGAGCTCTTGATGCAACAGACGAACGCGCCTGATAATTCTCAATCGATTTCTGTTAGTATCAGCTCTGTGGCTGCCCTATAGATCGAGTTAAGTACGAAAAACCGAGAGCGTCTGCTACAATGACTCGAATAATACGAATAGGTTTCCGACCCTAGCTCGGCTAGCAGACCGAGTTCAGACCTCTGGATTCAACAGGCGAACGCGCCTGATCATTCTGAACGCATTAGCTGTGCTGACCAGCTCTGTAGATGTCCTGAAGCTCGAGTTATCTTGAGAAAACCGACAGCGCCTATCAAGATGACTCGAAACGGCCGTTCCCGCCCGTGTGCTTTTTGGCCTTCAAAGTTACCCGATCGAGCTGAGATCAAGATGGCGAGCGGGAATAAGATCGAATATCATGGGAAAAAATACTAGAGCTCAAACGAATTGTCAAATTTCGAGAACAAAATTTTCAACCGACCAAAAGTCACCGAAAGGTCCGTCGAGATTTTTCTTGCCAACTAGCTCTGGGACGCGCCGGAATTACTGGGCGCCGGCGGTAAACCGTCAACCTTTCTTACCGCCGGGGGACTCGTAGAGCTTCCTGACAGTATATAGAGTGGAAATAATCCAGAGAACGACTAGTTTCCATGACTCTAACAAAAAAACAAACAGTTTCGCAATCCAGTTCGAGTATCAGACCGAGTTCAGACCTCGCAATGCGACAGGCGGACGCGTCTGATGTCTGCGAATCGACTCATGTGATTACCAGCCCTGCAGCCCCCCTGCAGCCCGAGTTAAGTGCAGAAAACCGAGAGCATCTCTCAGGGTGACTCGAATAATAGAATAGTTTCGCGGACCTGTTTCGAGCAGACCAAGTTCTGAGCTCTCGAATCGACCAACGAACGCGTCTGATGTGTGCAAATCGATTTCAATGACCCACAGCACTGTAGCCCTCCCCCAGCACGAGTTGAGTGCAGGAAAATGAGAGCACTGTTTACGATGATTCGGACAATACGAATAGCTTCGCGAACCTAGCTCGGGCAGCAGGCCGAGTTCAGAGCTCTCGATACAACAGACACACGCGCCTGATAATTATCAATCGATTTCTGTAACTACAGGCTCTGTAGCTGCCCTACATACAGCTCGAGTTGAGTACAGAAAACCGAGAGCGTTTGTGAAGATGACTCGAATAATACGAATAGATTTGCGAACCTAGCTCGGCTAGCAGACCGATTTCAGACCTCTGGATTCAACAGGCGAACGCGCCCGATGATTCTGAGTGCGATGCGTGTGTTTACCAGCACTGTAGCTGCCCTACAGCTCGAGTTAAGTAGAAAATACCGACAACGCGTATCAAGTTGACTCGAATAATACGAATAGGTTTGCGGACCTAGCTCGGCTAGCAGACCGAGTTCAGACCTATGGATTGAACAGGCGAACGCGCCTGATGATTCTGAGTGCGATAGGTGTGCTTACCAGCACTGTAGCTGCCCTACAGCTCGAGTTAAGTAGAAAATACCGACAACACGTATCAAGTTGACTCGAATAATACAAACAGGTTTGCGGACCTAGCTCGGCTGACAGACCGAGTTCAGACATCTGGGTTCAACAGGCGAACGCGCCTGATCATTCTGCATGCATTAGCTGTGCTTACCAGCTCTGTAGCTGCCCTAGAGCTCGAGTTATGTTCAGAAAACCGACAGCGCGTATTAAGATGACTCGAAACGGCCGTTCCCGCCACCGAGCTTTTTGGCCTTCAAAGTTACCCGATCGAGCTGAGATCAAGATGGCGAGCGGGAATAAGATCGAATTTCACGGGAAAAAATACTAGAGCTCTAACGACTGTTCAAATTTTGAGAACAAAATTTTCAACCGAGCAAACGTCGTCAAAAGTTCCGTCGAGATTTTTCTTGCCAACTAGCTCTGGGGCGCGCCGGAATTACTGGGCGCCGGCGGTAAACCGTCAACCTTTCTTACCGCCGGGGGACTCGTAGAGCTTCCTGACAATATATACTGCGCAAAAAACTCCAAAGAACGACTATTTTTTAGGCCGAAGCGATTTCAAACCTCTCAAGATAACGCTAACAAAAAAAACAAACAGTTTCGCAACCCAGTTCGAGTATCAAACCGAGTATAGACCTCTGAATGCGACAAACGGGCGCGTCTGATGTCTGTGAATCCACTCATGTGATTCCAGCCCTGAAGCCCCCTACAGCCGGAGTTACAGAAAACCGACAATATCGACTCGAATAATATAATAGTTTTGCAAACCTAGTTCGAGCAGCAGACCAAGTTCCGAGCTCTGCTGGAATCGACCGAAAGACGCGCCTGCTGTACGCAAATCGATATACGTGACCCGCAGCCCCCCCTACAGCAAGAGTTAGGTGCAGGAAATCGACAGCATCTCTCAGGATGACTCGAAGAATACGAATAGTTTCGCGAACCCAGCTCGGGCAACAGGCCGAGTTCAGAGCTCTCGGTTCAATAGACGAACGCGACTGATGATTACGAATCGATGTCTCTCACAATAAGTCTGTAGCTGCCCTACAGCTCGAGTTAAATACAGAATACCGAGAGCGTCTATCAACATGACTCGAATAATACGAATAGGTTTGCGAACCTAGCTCGGCTAGCAGACCGAGTTCAGACCTCTGGATTGAACAGCCGAACGCGCGTGATAATTCTGAATGCGATAGGTGTGCTTACCAGCTATGTAGCTGCCCTGAAGCTCGAGTTAAGTACAGAAAACCGAGAGCGTCTATCAAGATGACTCGAATAATAGGAATAGGTTTGCGGACCTAGCTCGGCTAGCAGACCGATTTCAGACCTCTGGATTGAACAGGCGAACGCGCCTGATGATTCTGAGTGCGATAGGTGTGCTTACCAGCTCTGTAGCTGCCCTAAAGCTCGAGTTATGTTCAGAAAACCGTCAGCGCAAATCAAGATGACTCGAAACGGCCGGTCCCGCCACCGAGCTTTTTGGCCTTCAAAGTTACCCGATCGAGCTGAGATCAAGATGGCGAGCGGGAATAAGATCGAATATCACGGGAAAAAATACTAGAGCTCTAACGAATGTTTGAATTTCGAGAACAAAATTTTCAACCTCCAAAAGTCACCAAAAGGTCCGTCGAGATTTTTCTTGCCAACTAGCTCTCCAGCTCCCCGGAACTGGGCGCCGGCGGTAAACCGTCAACCTTGGTTACCGCCGGGGGACTCGTAGAGCTTCCTGACAACATATACTGTCGGAAAAAAATTGCAGAGGACGAATAGTTTTTCAGCCGATTTCGAGTATCAGATCGAGTTGAGACATCTGAGTGCGACAGACGGACGCGTCTGATCTCGCCGAATCGATTCCTGTGATTACCCGCCCTGCAGCCTCCCTACAGCCGAATTAAGTGCAGAACGCAGACAGTAGCTCTCATGATGACTGAAGAATACGAACAGTTTCGTGATTCTGGATTGCGCAACAGACCGGGTTGAGAGCTCTAGATTCAACAGGCGAACGCGCCTGATGATTCTGAGTGCGGTAGGTGTGCTTACCAGCACAGTATCTGCCCTACAGCTCGAGTTAAGTAGGAAATACCGACAACGCGTATCAAGTTGACTCGAATAATACGAATAGGTTTGCGGACCTAGCTCGACTAGCAGACCGAGTTTCGACCTATGGATTCAACAGGCGAACGCGTCTGATCATTCTAAGCGCGATAGGAGTGCTTACCAGCACTGTAGCTGCCCTAGAGCTCGAGTTAAGTAGAAAATACCGACAACACGTATCAAGTTGACTCGAATAATACAAACAGGTTTGCGAACCTAGCTCGGCTGAGAGACCGAGTTCAGACCTCTGGGTTCAACAGGCGAACGCGCCTGATCATTCTGCATGCGTTAGCTGTGCTTACCAGCTCTGTAGCTGACCTAGAGCTCGAGTTATGTTCAGAAAACCGTCAGCGCATATCAAGATGACTCGAAACGGCCGATCCCGCCAGAGTGCTTTTTGGCCTTCTAAGTTACCCGATCGAGCTGAGATCAAGATGGTGAGCGGGAATGAGATCGAATATCACAGGAAAAAATACTAGAGCACAAACGAATTGTCAAATTCCGAGAACGAAATTTTCAACCGAGCAAAAGTCAGCAAAAGTTCCGTCGAGATTTTTCTTGCCAACTGGCGCCGGCGGTGAACCGTCAACCTGGTCACCGCCGGGAACCTCGTAGAGCTCCTAACACGCGTAAGAGTGCTCAGTATCAAAAGAGGGAGCTTCTGGAAGCATTTCTCGGAAAAGAGAAAACATGATTTTTTTTCACGTCGACATATAGTTGGTTTCGCCAAGTGTTTTGATAGTAAAAGTGCATGTAGAGAGCTCATACTGGGCGCCGGCGGTAAACCGTCAACCTTTCTTACCGCCGGGGGACTCGTAGAGCTTCCTGACAATATATAATGTGGAAAAGGATTTCAGAGAACGACTAGTTTTTCAGCCCATAGACCCCTCAAGATGACAGTTTTCCAATCGAGCTCGAGTATGAGACCGAGTTCAGATCTCTGAATGCGACAGGCGGACGCGTATGATGTCTGCAGATCGATTCCTGTGATTACCAGCTCTGCAGCCACCAATACGGCCTGAGTTAAGTGCAGAAAACCGAGAGTACCTCTCAGGATGACTCGAATAATACAACAGTTTTGCGGATCTCGTTCGAGCAGCAGACCGAGTTCCGAGCTCTCGGTTCGGCGAACGGGCGCGCCTGATGTCTCGAAATCGGTTTCTCTGACCAGCAGCACTGTAGCCCCCCCCCCCAGCACGATTTAAGTACAGAAAACCGAGAGCACTTCTCAAGATGACTCGAACAATACCAATAGTTTCGCGAACCTAGCTCGGGGAGCAGGCCGAGTTCAGAGCTCTTGATTCAACAGACGAACGCGCCTGATAATTCTCAATCGATTTCTGTGATTATCAGCTCTGTGGCTGCCCTACAGATCGAGTTAAGTACGAAAAACCGAGAGCGTCTGCTACAATGACTCGAATAATACGAATAGGTTTGCGACCCTAGCTCGGCTAGCAGACCGATTTCAGACCTCTGGATTCAACAGGCGAACGCGCCTGATCATTCTGAATGCATTAGCTGTGCTGACCAGCTCTGTAGTTGTCCTGAAGCTCGAGTTATCTTGAGAAAACCGACAGCGCGTATCAAGATGACTCGAAACGGCCGGTCCCGCCGGGACGCTTTTTGGCCTTCAAAGTTACCCGATCGAGCTGAGATCAAGATGGCGAGCGGGAATAAGATCGAATATCATGGGAAAAAATACTAGAGCTCTAACGAATGGTCAAATTTCGAGAACGAAATTTTCAACCGACCAAACGTCACCAAAAGGTCCGTCGAGATTTTTCTTGCCAACTAGCTCTGGGACGCGCCGGAATTACTCTTAGCTTCCAGCTATAACTAGCTAAGGGAAGCTCTACGAGTTACTCTTAGCTTCCAGCTATAACTAGCTAAGGGAAGCTCTACGAGTTACTAGCTCTGGGACGCGCCGGAATTACTCTTAGCTTCCAGCTATAACTAGCTAAGGGAAGCTCTACGAGTTACTGGGCGCCGGCGGTAAACCGTCAACCTTTGTTACCGCCGGGGGACTCGTAGAGCTTCCTGACAACATATACTGTCGGAAAAAATTGCAGAGAACGAATAATTTTTCAGCCCAACTCGAGTATCAGACCGAGTTCAGACCTCTAAATGCGACAGATGGACGCGTCTGATGTCTCCGAATCGATGCCTCTAAATACCCGCCCTGCAGCCTCCCTACAGCCCGAATTGAGTGCAGAACGCTGACAGTAGCTCTCAAGATGACTGGAAGAACGAACAGTTTCGTGATTCTGGATCGCGCAACAGACCGAGTTCAGAGCTCTGGATTCAACAGGCGAACGCGCCTGATGATTCTGAGTGGGGTAGCTGTGCTTACCAGCACAGTATCTGCCCTACAGCTCGAGTTAAGTAGAAAATACCGACAACGCGTATTAAGTTGACTCATATAATACGAATAGGTTTGCGGACCTAGCTCGACTAGCAGACCGAGTTTCGACCTATGGATTCAACAGGCGAACGCGTCTGATCATTCTGAGTGCGATAGGAGTGCTTACCAGCACTGTACCTACAGCTCGAGTTAAGTAGAAAATACCGACAACGCGTATCAAGTTGACTCGAATAATACAAACAGGTTTGCGGACCTAGCTCGGCTGACAGATCGATTTCAGACCTCTGGATTCAACAGGCGAACGCGCCTGATCATTCTGCATGCGTTAGCTGTGCTTACCAGCTCTGTAGCTGCCCTAGAGCTCGAGTTATGTTCATAAAACCGTCAGCGCATATCAAGATGACTCGAAACGGCCGATCCCGCCAGAGTGCTTTTTGGCCTTCACAGTTACCCGATCGAGCTAAGATCAAGATGGCGAGCGGGAATAAGATCGAATATCACAGGAAAAAATACTAGAGCTCTGACGAATTGTCAAATTTTGAGAACAAAATTTTCAACCGACCAAAAGTCACCAAAAGTTCCGTCGAGATTTTTCTTGCCAACTAGCTCTCCAGCGCGCCGGAATTACTCTTAGCTTCCAGCTACTGGGCGCCGGCGGTAAACCGTCAACCTTTCTTACCGCCGGGGGACTCGTAGAGCTTCCTGAAAATATAAAGTGTTGGAAAAAACTCCAAAGAACGACTAGTTTTTCAGCCCAAGCGATTATAGACCTCTCAAGATAACGCTAACAAAAACCAAGCGGTTTCGCAACCCAGTTCGAGTATCAAACCGAGTTCAGACCTCTGAATGCGACAGGCGGCCGCGTCTGATGTCTGCGAATCCACTCATGTGATTCCCAGCCCTGCAGCCCCCCTACAGCTCGAGTTAAGTGCAGAAAACCGACAGTACCGACTCGAATAATAGAATAGTTTTGCGGACCTAGTTCGAGCAGCAGACCGAGTTCTGAGCTCTGGAATCGACCGACAAACGCGCCTCATGTGTTCAAATCGATATGTCTGACTCGCAGCACTGTAGCCGGCCCCAAACACGAGTTAAGTGCAGAAAACCGAGAGCACTTCTCAAGATGACTCAGACAATACGAATAGTTTCGCGAACCTAACTCGTGCAGCAGACCGAGTTCAGAGCTCTCGGTTCAGTAGACGAACGCGACTCATGGTTCCCCATCGATGTCTGTGACAATGAGCCCTGTAGCTGCCCTACAGCTCGAGTTAAGTACAGAAAATCGAGAGCGTCTGCCAAGATGACTCGAATGATACGAATAGGTTTGCGAACCTAGCTGGGCTAGCAGACCGAGTTCAGACCTCTGGATTCAACAGGCGAACGCGCGTGATGATTCTGAGTGCGATAGGTGTGCTTACCAGCACTGTAGCTGCCCTACAGCTCGAGTTGAGTAGAGAAAATCCAACAACCACCGTATCAAGTGGACCTCGAATAATTACGGAATAAGCTCTTCCGGACCTAGCTCGGCTGACAGACCGAGTTCAGACCTCTGGGTTCAACAGGCGAACGCGCCTGATCATTCTGCATGCATTAGCTGTGCTGACCAGCTCTGTAGTTGTCCTGAAGCTCGAGTTATCTTGAGAAAACCGACAGCGCGTATCAAGATGACTCGAAACGGCCGGTCCCGCCTGCCTGCTTTTTGGCCTTCAAAAATACCCGATCGAGCTGAGATCAAGATGGCGAGCGGGAATAAGATCGAATATCATGAGAAAAAAATACTAAAGCTCATAACGAATTGTCCCCCCCCCCCACAAAAAAAACAAAAAATTTTTCGAGAACAAAAATTTTTTCAACGACCAAAAGTCACCAAAAGGTCCGTCGAGATTTTTCTTGGCCACTAGCTCTCCAGCACAAAATATATTAATGGTGGAAACGGACTTTCATGAGAACGACCTAGTTTTCCGCCCCATAGGGACCCCTCAAGAGCACAGTTTTCCAATCGAGCTCGAGTATGAGACTGAGTTCAGATCTCTGAATGCGACAGGCGGACGCGTCTGATGTCTGCAGATCGATTCCTGTGATTACCAGCTCTGCAGCCACCAATACGGCCTGAGTTAAGTGCAGAAAACCGAGAGTACCTCTGCGGATCTCGTTCGAGCAGCAGACCGAGTTCCGAGCTCTCGGTTCGGCGAACGGGCGCGCCTGATGTCTCGAATCGGTTTCTCTGACCAGCAGCACTGTAGCCCCCCCCCCCAGCACGATTTAAGTACAGAACCGAGAGCACTTGTCAAGATGACTCGAACAATACCAATAGGTTCACGAATCTAGCTCGGGGAGCAGGCCGAGTTCAGAGCTCTTGATTCAACAGACGAATGCGCCTGATAATTCTCAATCGATTTCTGTGATTATCAGCTCTGTGCCTGCCCTACAGATCGAGTTACGAAAAACCGAGAGCGTCTACTACAATCATTCGAATAATACGAATAGGTTTGCGACCCTAGCTCGGCTAGCAGACCGAGTTCAGACCTCTGGATTCAACAGGCGAACGCGCCTGATCATTCTGAATGCATTAGCTGTGCTGATCAGCTCTGTAGTTGTCCTGAAGCTCGGGTTATCTTGAGAAAACCGACAGCGCGTATCAAGATGACTCGAAACGGCCATTCCCGCCTGCCTGCTTTTTGGCCTTCAAAGTTACCCGATCGAGCTGAGATCAAGATGGCGAGCGGGAATAAGATCGAATATCATGGGAAAAAATACTAGAGCTCTAACGAATTGTCAAATTTCGAGAACGAAATTTTCAACCGACCAAAAGTCACCAAAAGGTCCGTCGAGATTTTTGTTGCCAACTAGCTCTCCAGCTCCCCGGAACTGGCGCCGGCGGTAAACCGTCAACCTGGTCACCGCCGGGAGCCTCGTAGAGCTCATCTGACTGGTGAGAGTGCAGACAATCGACGTAGAGTGAAACAATAGAGATTCTTCGAAAATCTTCATTTTCGATTTTTTCGATGTTCATATTCGCTCAGTTCCCGGAAGTCAACACATGCAAAAATGGATCGGCATAGCGAGCTGCTGTCAGAGAGGATTTTATGTGCCAATGCGACGTGCAAAAATCTGCTTTCTCAAAATAAATGGTCAAATATCTTTCAAATTTTCGCAAAACCGACCAAAAGTCACCAATTTGTCCTTTCTGGTCGGGCGGTCGAACTAGCTCCACCTCGCGCCGGAATTCCTCTAGCTCATCGATGCCGAAGAGCTCTACGAGGTATTACTCTTAAGCTCCCAGCAACTGGCGCCGGCGGTGAACCGTCAACCTGGTCACCGCCGGGAACCTCGTAGAGCTCCTAGCACGCGTAAGAGTGCTCAGCATGGAAAGAGAGAGTTCTAGAAGCATTTCTCGAAAAAGAGAAAACTATTTTTTTTTCGTATCGACATGAAGATGGTTCCGCCAAGTGTTTTGATAGTAAAAATGCATCTAGAGAGCTCATATTAAGACGGGAGGTCCCTCGAAGTCGTTTACAGGTGCGAAAAATCTGCTTCCTCAAAATGAATGGCCAAATATCTTTCAAAAAATCGCAAAACCACCCAAAAGTTGCCACATTGTCCGCCTCGGCCGGGTGGGCCAACTAGCTCCACCCCGCGCCGGAATTCCTCTAGCTCATCGACTGGGCGCCGGCGGTAAACCGTCAACCTGGTTACCGCCGGGGACCTCGTAGAGCTCCTAGCCACGTGTCATAAGTCCATGCATATCTCTGGAATGCGTACGGTGAATATATTTCCAATAATAGAATGAACACATACATGTATGAGTTTCAGTGCGTCTTCCAGCGCGCGAGATCGATGCTGCCGTGGCAGCGCACATGTATGTAGACATGTACAGATGGACAAGCATGCGAAAATAGGATCGACGTCAGCAGGCGCGGCAACGCACCGGGCACGAGCGCGCGCACGCACATACGCGCGCACGCGAATAAATACAATCTCACGCGCGCACGTACTCACAACCACGCGCGCTCACTCGCGCACCGGCACCCCCTCACGCACACTCATGCACACACACACACGCGCACACACACACACACACACACACACACACGCACACACACACACAATCACACACACACGCACACACACACACACACACATGCCTGCCAGACACACACACACACACAAACGCAAACATCTACAGATACAGACGCACCGACGCCTTCGCACTCACAAACCGATCCCCCCACTGCTCAGCGCTCTCAATCCCCCGCGAAATCCTCGCGCCCCCGCGCACCCCGCCACCCCCCTGCCCGCCGGCGCTCTGGAGGGGGGAGGCACCGCCCCATGTCGGGGCCGGCCCTCCCTCC
>CAUYUJ010002963.1:80000-83595 GCA_963575745.1 Prorocentrum cordatum
CCTCGCCAAGGCCGCAGCCTCCCGCCCCTGCTGCAACCGATTCTGGACCTCGGCACCCTCCAGCCGGTGCGACCGATCGCGCGTCGCCTGGAGCGCGAGCCGGCAGCGTTGCGCCAGGGCCCTCATCTATGCTCGCGAGAACCGAAGCACGCGTGGGCACGCACATACCCGAACAGCCCAAAGTGGTCTGACACATGGAATTCGCAGCCCTCGAAGAACACTTTCCCCGTCCCTACCAAATGCACCTCCGCCCAAAGCTCCGCCCCGAACATGACCCGGTCCCGTCTCTGTCCGACAGCCCCCCTCTCGCCGAGACCCGAGTAAAACTTGTTCCCGGGGCAGCCCCAAGAACGACCCTCGTACCAGGTGTCCTTCAAACGCAGCTGCTCCACGGCGGCCTGCACCTGGGAGTCCGTGCTGTTCATGTCGCCCACAATGAGCAGCCGGTCGCAACCTTCCGCGCAAGTCCTCGTAATCTTCCGAAGTATCGCGTGACGCCGCTCCATGCCGCACCCGCGGGCAAGTGGACCGCGGCCACGTTCACCCACCCCGCGCCGCCCGCGCCCCCGCCTACGGGAACTTCGACCCGGCACAGCACGCACGGGTCCTCCCCTGACAAAGCCTTGCCTTCCGCACGCAGACCGCGCCTCACGAACAGGTGCACGTACCCCCTGGACTCGTGCGCATGGGCCACGCCAACCAATTGGAATTCCGCCTCCAGCTCCTTGTACGCCTCCTCGCCCTCGCATTCCTGCAGAGCAACGATATCAACCCCGCGCGCCTGCCTCCAACGGAGCACTTCGCCCAGGACCGCCGCGCGCTGGTCGCGGTCGCTCCAGGAGGGCGGCGCCACGGCCGAGCGATGCCCACCAGCGATATTCCACGTGGCAAACGACAACGTCGACGCGCCCTCCAGGCCCTCCTCTTCGCCAGCCTCACCCGCCGCTTCCCCGGGCACAGCCGCCCTCGGCAAGCTCGCGCCCGTCGCGCTGGGCGCCGAAGCACCCGCGCGAGGCACGACGCCGAACGCGCCCAGAACGTCGCGGCATTCCTGCTCCGAAAGCAACAACTCCATGACATCCCGCGCCCCCCGCGCGCCGACGCCAGCCCGGAACGACGCGAACGCGCCCCGCAGCACGCGACACACGTCAGGCACGAAGGACTCCGCCGACGCATCCAGCACGCCCGCATTCGCCAAGCGCCCGGCACGGCCCAGCAGAAGCCCGAGCGCGCAGGCGATCCTCTGCGAGGGACCACGAACGCGCGGCGCGTCCCCGAACTCCACCGCCGGCGGGCGCCGCCCAGCACTGGCACCGAGCGGCCGCAGCAGTGCGTCGATATTCCGGGCGATTCGCCCTGCCACGTCCTCCCTGCGGGCCCGATCGTGCACGCGCACTGCGAGAGACTCGGCTCGCCCGAGCGCCTCCCCCGGCCGACCAGACGTACACTCACAAACATCCAATCCTGCGCGACACCAGATCCGCTCAGTGGGTCCACGGCGACGACCATTAGCAACTCCTGCTTGTCACTCACGGAGTTCGCATCCCACACGCTCGTCCAATTGGGCGCAATCCGGGCAAAATGCTCCGGGGTCTCCTCCGCACCAACGTGCCGGCCTACCTTTGCCGAAGCCACAGTCGTCGGCAGCCCCAACCCCGCGCACAACTGCCTCACCACCTTCAAGAAGAACTCCAGCGCCTGGCCCTCCAGCCTGCCCTCTGCCAGCGCGCTCTCCGCTCGCACGTTCACGACCCACTTGTCCATGCGCAGCGCGCTGCCACCGCGGACGTCCCCGAACGCGTCCTTCATCCTCTTCGCCGCCTTATCCAAACTCTTATGCAGGCGCGGCGGCACCAGCGCGCCCATGGCCTCCTTCACGGCGCTCATATGCAGCGGGCCCATGCTCGGCGCCACGGAATCGAACACTCGCTCATCCCACGCGCCAGACGCCTCCCACCGCTCCACAATCAAGTCGACCACGCCGTGCAGGAACCCCTCGCTGTCACCCGAACCCGAAGACTCATGCGTCAGGCGTCCGGCAGCAGCCGTCAGACGTTCGCGCAAAGCCTCCCGGGATGCACAAGCAGCGAGGTCACCTACATCAACAAGCAGATCCCGCGCGGCGCCCTTCTCCTCCCGCGTCGCGAAGCGCACCCGCCTCCGGTCCAGAAGTCTTTCGGCCACGGCACGGAGGCGCCGCGCCGCGACGTCGTCCTCTCCAGCCTCGGCAGCAACGGCGCTGTCGAGCTCGGACGCGAACGGCGGCCCCTCCTCACCCCACATCCAAGTGTCCTCATCCACCACTCTGCCCGCCCCTCTCAACCTCTCCGCCTGAGCCGCGGCAACGGTCTTCAAACGACCCAGCAATGTCTCCGCCGCGCGTTTCTCCTCCACAGTCCAGCAGTCCGCCTCGCAGTACCCGTATTTCCGCAACGTGCGGGAAGCGCGAGCCTCCAGTCGCAACTCGAAGCGTCGCCGCTCCCGGAACGCCGTCGTATGCCTGGCCCGCATGAAGTCCGCATACTCCGGCAGGTCTTCCTCGAACACTAAGTCCCAGGGATGCTTGACGCGCGTCGTGGCGACGAAACCGATCCCTGCAACAGCCGCGGTTTTCGCTGACAGGTGCACGCGGACTTTCGCCAACGTCATCCCCTGCGCCTTCCAGTGCGTCAACGCCCATGCCAGCTGCAACGGGTAGTTCTCGCGCCACACGCCCTCCTCCATGGTGGAAGACACTGTCTGCCTCCAAATGGGAACCCAGTTCCGCCGCTCCTCGTCTCCCGGGAAAAACGACCGCGGCCGACCCTGCCCGTCTGTCCCTAGATCGATATCATCGAACTCGACGAACACGCAGAGGGGCGCCTGCAAATCCGGCCGAGCGCCATTGTGCGGGTCGGCACCCTCGGGCCACATGTAGCCGCGCAGCGTGCCCATCGCCCCGTTCATGAGCCCCGCCTCAACCCAGAGGTTCTGAGTCAACAGCACGCGGGCCCCTTCGCAGACGTACAGCTCGTTCTCGAGTCCGCGGAAGTCCTCGGACGCCATCTGGTCTGGCCTAGACTTCTGCTTTTTCTCCTTTTTGTCGTGGTAGGCACGCAACGCCGCGATGGGCTACCACTCGCAGCGGCTACCTGGTACAACCTCTCCATGTTCACTCTATCGGCGCCACATGCACCCGAGGCCCGATCCTTCCTGCCGTCCATCAGCAGCGGGGCCGTCTCGAAGGCCGCCAGCTCCTCCCTCCCCTCCTTGGTCATTTGCAGCACCGACCTGTTCCGGCGCTTCAACACGCATGATCCCGCTGCTCCCAAGTGCACTGCGCCATGCCTTTCGTGACCTCCAAAAAGCGATCAGCATCCTGCCTGTACTCCGCCTGCCGCTCCTTCGACAGCCCCTCTTTCTCACCGCGCCACCGGTGCACGCGCCGGAGCACGGCCACGTCCTGGAACGTATCGCGCACGAACCTCCCATTATTCACTAACCTGTCCGTGCTCCAGGCGTCGTCGGGGGTCCGCTCCGCCCCCCTGGGCTTGTTCTTCGCAGACCCCCCATACGCGCCCATCCGGTACAGGGGGTCATCGCCGATTGGCGGCGC
>CAUYUJ010002964.1:0-80000 GCA_963575745.1 Prorocentrum cordatum
GGCAGACCGCGCGCGGGTACAACATAAACGCGCCTTTTTGTTGTACCCCGAACGCCGCTGGCGTTTCCCCAACAGGAGCACGGCAGATCTCACAGGCGCGCGGCCGACCCCAAATGAGCACGGCCGACCACAGGAGCACGGCAGACCCCAAATGAGTACGGCAGACCCCAAAAGAGCACCGTAGACGCCTCAGGAGCACGGCTGACCACACGGCAGACCCCATATGAGCACGGCAAATCCCAAATGAGCACGGCAGACCACAAGAGCACGGCAGACCACACAGGAGCACGGCAGACTCCACAGGAGCACGGCAGACCACAAAGGAGCACGGCAGACCACACAGGAGCCCGGCAGACGCCACAGGAGCACGGCAGACGCCACAGGAGCACGGGGGAACCCACAGGAGCATGGCAGACCGCGCGCGGGTACAACATAAACGCGCCTTTTTGTTGTACCCCGAACGCCGCTGGCGTTTCCCCAACAGGAGCACGGCAGATCTCACAGGCGCGCGGCAGACCCCAAATGAGCACGGCCGACCACAGGAGCACGGCAGACCCCAAATGAGTACGGCAGACCCAAAAGAGCACCGTAGACGCCTCAGGAGCACGGCTGACCACACAGGAGCACGGCAGCCTGGGCCGGTTCCGGCGCCGGCCGGCGCCGGAAAATTGAATTCCGAGGCGGTGCCGAAAAAAGGCCACTCCAAGACACATTTTTCTTTCGAATATATTGATTTTCTGCTCCCGGCGCCCGGGAACCCCTTCCGGGCCGCTTCTGGCACCCGGGCCGGCGCTCGAGCCAAACGCCCGGGCCAGCACCCGGGCCAGCGCCCGGGCCGGTTCCGGCGCCGGCCGGCGCCGGAAAATTGCATTCCGAGGCGGTGCCGAAAAAAGGCCACTCCAAGACATATTTTTCTTTCGAAAATATTGATTTTCTGCTCCCGGCGCCCGGGAACCCCTTCCGGGCCGCTTCCGGCACCCGGGCCGGCGCTCGAGCCGATCGCCTGGGCCAGCACCCGGGCCAGCGCCCGGGCCGGTTCCGGCGCCGGCCGGCGCCGGAAAATTGAATTCCGAGGCGGTGCGGAAAAAAAGGCCACTCCAATACATATTTTTCTTTCGAAAATATTGATTTTCTGCTCCCGGCGCCCTGGAAACCCCTTCCGGGCCGATTCCGGCACCCAGGCCGGCGCTCGAACCGAACGCCCGGGCCGGCACCTGGGCTGGCGGCCGAGCCGGATCCAGCGCTGGCGTCTGCTCTGGCCGTCGCCGGAAAAATTGAATTCCGAGGCCGCGCTAACAAAACTCATCCAAACAGATTTTTCGAAAGTGCATCATTTCTGCTCCCGGCGCTCGGAGGCTTCTGCGTCTCAAGGAGAGGCGGAGCAGACGTTAAAGGAGGTAAAAGCAAGCACACGAACGCTATGGACGCGCGATGCGCTGCCACAAGCCAGCTTCCCGCAAGATCGGTCCAGAGTGGGAGGGGGCGGAGCTGGGCGGGTGATGGACCACCAGAGCACTGCTCCAGCCTTCCCTCAGCCCTGGGTCTGCTGACCACACAGGAGCACGGCAGACCACACAGGAGCGCGGCAAACCACAAAGGAGCAAGGCAGACCCCAAATGAGCACGGCAGTCCACAAGTTCGCACGGCAGACCGCACAGGAGCACGGCAGACCGCACATGAGCACGGCAGACCAAGAAGGAGCACGGCAGACCACACAGGAGCACGGCAGACCACACAGGAGCACGGAAGACCACACAGGACACGGCAGACCCCACGGGAGCACGGCAGACCACACAGGAGCACGGCAAACCACACAAGAGCACGGCAGACCATACAGGAGCACGCCAGACCACACAGGAGCACGGCAGACCACACGTTCGCACGGCAAAATCCACAGGAGCACGGCAGACCCCAAAGGAGCACGGCAGACCACAGGAGCACGGCAGACCGTCTTCGAGGCCTCTTGGGCCGTCTTGGGGCCCTCTTGGAGCCATCTTAGCCGTCTTGGAGGCCATCTTGGCCGTCTTGGAAGACATCTTGGGCGTCTTGGAGGCCTCTTGCGGCGTGTTAGGGCCCTCTTGGGACCGTCTTGGGGACTTCTTGGGCCGTTTCGGGGCTATCTTGAAGGCCTCTTGGGCGATCTTAAAGCGATCTTGGGGGCCTCTTGGGCCGTCTTGGGCCGTCGGAACGCGGCAGGCCATCATTTAGTCTGTTCTGTTGCGTTTATGGGTTTCTCTGACGTTCTCGCCAATACGGTCTCTGACGCACGTGGTGGATAAAAACGGCGCTTCCCGTTCTTGTCCGGTCAGGTTCCCCAAAATGGCAATTTCGCTCGAGACATCCTCGAAAAATCGAGGTGTTGGAGGCTATCGTTTAAGACGTCTTATGTTAAAAATGACGGTTTCGCTCGAGACATCCTCAAAAATCGGGATGTTGAGAAATATCAAAAATGACGGGAAGCGTCTTCGAGGTACGAGAAGCAAGCGGGACGTTCTGGCTGAATCCTTGAGTAAATATATATATCTTTATATCTATGGGTTGCGGGGCTGCACGGGGTTTTTCATTGGCGGATGACGGGAAGTGTCTTCGAGGTACGAGAAGCAAGCGGGACGTTCTGGCTGAATCCTTGAGTAAATATATACATATCTTTATATCTATGGGTTGCGGGGCTGCACGGGTTTTTTCATTGGCGGATTCCCCAAAATGGCCATTTCGCTCGAGACATCCTCGAAAAATCGAGGTGTTGGAGGCTATCGTTTAAGACGTCTTATGTCAAAAATGACGGTTTCGCTCGAGACATCCTCAAAAAATCGGGATGTTGAAAAATATCAAAAAATTTTGTTATGATGAAAAATGAGCGTTTCGCTCGAGACATCCTCGAAAAAATGAGATGCCGACAGAGGTGTTCTACAACCTCTTATGTTAAAAATGACGTTTTCGCTCGGGACGTCCTCAGAAAATGAGCAGGAGCACGGCAGGCGGAAAAAAAGGAGCACGGCAGACCACACAGGAGCACGGCAGACTCCACAGGAGCTCGGCAGACCACAAAGGGAACACGGCAGACCACACAGGAGCCCGGCAGACCCCACACGAATACGGCAGACCCCAAAGGAGCACGGCAGACCACACAGGAGCACGGAAGACCACACAAGAGCACGTCAGACCCAACAGGAACACGGCAGACCCAAAACGAGCACGGCAGAGCCGACAGGAGCACGGCAAACCCCGCAAGAGCACGGCAGACCGCACAGGAGCACGGCAGACCACACAGGATCACGGCAAACCCCACAGGAGCACGGCAGTCTACACAGGAGCACGGCAGTGGTGTTGCTGGTTTGGTCCCCTCGGGATACCGCATTGACGTGTTGCTGGTTTGCCCCCCCCCAGGATACCTTCTTGACGTGTTGCTGGTTTGTCCCCTCAGCACCTTCTTGACGTGTTGCTGGTTTGCCCCCTCAGGATGACTTCTTGGCGAGTGGCTGGTTTTGCCTCAGGGTAACTTATTGAAGTGTTGGTGCTCGACCACCTCAGCACCTTCTTGGCGCGTTGCTCGTTTGCCCCCCTCAGGATAACCTTTGACGTGTTGCTGGTTTGCCCCGTCAGGATACCTTCTTCACGTGTTGCTGGTTTGCCCCCACAGGAGCACGGCAGACCACACAGGAGCACGGCAGACCCCACACGAGCACGGCAGACCAAAGAGACGACACAAGGAGCACAGCAGATCCCGCAGGAGCAGGGCAGACACCACACGAGCACGGCAGATCCCAAAAGAGCACGGCAGACACAGAAGCACTGCAGACCACACAAGAGCACCGCAGACCTCACAGGAGCACGGCAGACCCCACAGGAACACGGCAGACCCCACAGGAGCACGGCAAACCACAAAGGAGCACGGCAGACCACAGAAGCACGGCAAACCACACAGGAGCACGGCAGACCACACAGGAGCACGGCAATCCCCACAGGAGCACGGCAGACCGCGCGCAGGTACAACATAAACGCGCCTTTTGTTGTACCCCGAACGCCGCTGGCGTTTCCCCCACAGGAGCACGGCAGACCACACAAGCTGGCGGGAAACCCCAAATGAGCACGGCAGCCCACAGGAGCACGGCAGACCACACAGGAGCACGGCAGACGCCACAGGAGCCCAAACGCGCCACAGTGAGCACGGGCAAACCTCCATGATCACATCAGCAACTCAGCTGAGACACGGCAGACACCACAGGAGCACGGCTGACCCAAGGGCGCACGGACAGACCATAGAAGAGCACGGCAGACCAACAGGAGCACGGCAGACCACACAAGAGCAACGGCAGGCCACACAGGAGCACCGGCAGAACCACACAGGAGCACGGCAGACCACAAAGGAGCACGGCAGACACAACAAAGAGCACGGCAGACCCCACAAGAGCACGGCACAGACCCCACAGGAGCACGGCACAGACCCCACACGGGTATGGGGGAGCAGACCCTATAAAGGAGACGGCAGACCACACAGGAGCAAGAAACCACAGGACACGGCAGACCGCGGCAGGAGCACGGCAGACCCCACAGTAATGCAAGGCCAGACCCACCCAAGGAGCACGGAGAACACCGGAGGCACGGCAGACCACACAGGAGTACGGCAGACCCCACATGAGCACGGCAAATCCCACATGCGCACGGCAGACCACAAGAGCACGGCAGACCACACAGGAGCACGGCAGACTCCACAGGAGCACGGCAGACCACAAAGGAGCACGGCAGACCACACCGGAGCCCGGCAGACGCCACAGGAGCACGGCAGACGCCACAGGAGCACGGCGGAACCCACAGGAGCACGGCAGACCGCGCGCGGGTACAACATAAACGCGCCTTTTTGTTGTACCCCGAACGCCGCTGGCGTTTCCCCAACAGGAGCACGGCAGATCTCACAGGCGCGCGGCAGACCCCAAATGAGCACGCCCGACCACAGGTGCACGGCAGACCCCAAATGAGTACGGCAGACCCCAAAAGAGCACCGTAGACGCCTCAGGAGCACGGCTGACCACACAGGAGCACGGCAGACCACACAGGAGCCCACGGCAAACCACAAAGGAGCTAAGGCAGACACCAAAATTTGAACACGGCAGTCCCACACGTTCGACGGCAGACCGCACAGGAGCACGGGCACAGGAGACCACATGAGCACGGGGCAGACCATGAAGGAGCCACGGACAGACCACACAATGAGCACGGCAGACCACACAGGAGCACGGCAGACCACAAGGACACGGCAGACCCCACGGGAGCACGGCAGACCAACACAGGAGCACGGCAAACAACAAGACGCCACGGGCAGGGACCAAACAGGAGCACGCCAGACCACACAGGAGCACGGCAGACCACACGTTCGCACGGCAAACTCCACAGGAGCACGGCAGACCCCAAAGGAGCACGGCAGTGGTACGTGGCACTGCTGTGGTATGCCGTACTAAAAACGTGGAATATCTCATAAGCCCAGGGGACAAAAGCACGCTTCCCGTTCGTTGGCGGATGACGGGAAGCGTCTTCGAGGTACGAGAAGCAAGCGGGACGTTCTGGCTGAATCCTTGAGTATATATATATATATATATATATATCTTTATATCTATGGGTTGCGGGGGCGCACGGGGCCGTTCGTTGGCGGATTCCCCAAAATGGCCATTTCGCTCGAGACATCCTCGAAAAATCGAGGTGTTGGAGGCTATCGTTTAAGACGTCTTATGTTAAAAATGACGGTTTCGCTCGAGACATCCTCAAAAAATCGGGATGTTGAAAAATATCATTTTTTTTGTTATGCATGAAAAATGAGCGTTTCGCTTCAGACATCCTCAAAAAAAATGAGATGCCGACAGAGTGTTTTAGAACCTCTTCTTGTTAAAAATGACTTTTTCGCTCGGGGACGTCCTTCAGAAAAATGAGGCAGGTGGTCTCCGTGCTCCTGTGGTGGAGCACGGCACCCCACGGCCATTTCGCTCGAGACATCCTCAAAAAATCGGGGTGTGGTCTGCCGTGCTTCTGTGTGGTCTGCTGTGCTCCTGTGGTCTGCCGTGGGAGCACGGGAGCACGGCAGACCGCGCGTCTGCCGTGGGAGCACGGGAGCACGGCAGACCGCGCGTAGGAACCGAGAGGAGCACGGCAGACCAAGACGAGGAGCATGGCAGACCAGGTTAGGAACCGAGAGGAGCACGGCAGACCAAGACGAGGAGCACGGCAGACCAGGCACCAAGAGCGCCCTCAAGACGACGGAAAGGATGACCAAGACGAGGAGCACGGCAGACCAAAACGAGGAGCACGGCAGACTATGCCCTAAGAGTGCCCTCAAGCGGCGAACAACGGCTAGGACCCCATAGGAGCACGGCAGCCACAGAAGAGCCACGGCAGACCACACAGAAGCACGGCCAGACCACACAAAGAGACGGCAGGCACACAGGAGCACGGCAGACCACACAGGAGCGCGGCAAACCACAAAGGAGCAAGGCAGACCCAAAATGAGCACGGCAGTCCACACGTTCGCACGGCAGACCGCACAGGAGCACGGCAGACCGCACATGAGCACGGCAGACCAAGAAGGAGCACGGCAGACCACACAGGAGCACGGCAGACCACACAGGAGCACGGCAGACAACACAGGACACGGCAGACCCCACGGGAGCACGGCAGACCACACAGGAGCACGGCAAACCACACAAGAGCACGGCAGACCATACAGGAGCACGCCAGACCACACAGGAGCACGGCAGATCACACGTTCGCACGGCAAACTCCACAGGAGCCACACCCTTGAATTGACATTTGCAGATGTGTCGCACGATTGATGGGAAGCCGTCGCGAGACGAGGCAAAACGTGGAATAACTCATAAGCCCAGGGGACAAAAGCACGCTTCCCGTTCTTGTCCGGTCAGGTTCCCCAAAATGGCCATTTCGCTCGAGACATCCTCGAAAAATCGAGGTGTTGGAGGCTATCGTTTAAGACGTCGTATGTCAAAAATGACGGTTTCGCTCGAGACATCCTCAAAACATCGGGATGCTGAAAAATATCAAAATTTTTTGTTATGCATGAAAAATGAGCGTTTCGCTCGAGACATCCTCGTAAAAATGAGATGCCGACAGAGGTGGTTTAGAACCTTTTATGTCAAAAAAGGCGTTTTCGCTCGGGACGTCCTCAGAAAATGAGCAGGTGGTCTGCCGTGCTCCCGTGTGGAGCACGGCAGACCACGGCCATTTCGCTCGAGACATCCTCAAAAAATCGAGGTGTGGTTTGCCGTGCTCCTGTCTGGTCTGCCTTGCTCCTGTGGTCTGCCCTGCTCCTCACAGGAGCACGGCAGACCGCGCGTAGGAACCGAGAGGAGCACGGCAGACCAAGACGAGGAGCACGGCAGACCAGGATTAGGAACCGTCAGGAGCACGGCAGACCAAGACGAGGAGCACGGCAGACCAGGCACCAAGAGCGCCCTCAAGACGACGGAAAGGATGACCAAGACGAGGAGCACGGCAGACCAAGACGAGGAGCACGGCAGACTATGCCCTAAGAGTGCCCTCAAGACGGCCGAACAACGGCAGACCCCATAGGAGCACGGCAGACCACAGAAGAGCACGGCAGACCAACAGGAGCACGGCAGACCACACAAGAGCACGGCAGGCCACACAGGAGCACGGCAGACCACACAGGAGCACGGCAGACCACAAAGGAGCACGGCAGACCACACAAGAACACGGCAGACCCCACAAGAGCACGGCAGACCCCACAGGAGCACGGCAGACCCCACAGGAGCACGGCAGAGCAGACCCAAAAGGAGCACGGCAGACCACACAGGAGCACGGCAGGCCACACAGGAGCACGGCAGAACACACAGGAGCACGGCAGACCCCACAGTAGCAAGGCAGACCCCAAAGGAGCACGGCAGACCACCGGAGCACGGCAGACCACACAGGAGCACGGCAGACCCCACATGAGCACGGCAAATCCCAAATGAGCACGGCAGACCACAAGAGCACGGCAGACCACACAGGAGCACGGCAGACTCCACAGGAGCACGGCAGACACAAAGGAGCACGGCAGACCACACAGGAGCCCGGCAGACGCCACAGGAGCACGGCAGACGCCACAGGAGCACGGCGGAACCCACAGAGCACGGCAGACCGCGCCGCGGAGTACAAAATCAACGCCCTTTTTGTTGTACCCCGAACGCCGCTGGCGTTTCCCAAAAAGGAGCACGGCGCAGATCTCACAGCGCGCGCGGCGACCCCAACATGAGCACGGCCGGACCACAGGGCACGGCAGACCCAAATGAGTACGGCAGACCCCAAAAGAGCACCGTAGACGCCTCAGGAGCACGGCTGACCACACAGGAGCACGGCAGCCTGGGCCGGTTCCGGCGCCGGCCGGCGCCGGAAAATTGAATTCCGAGGCGGTGCCGAAAAAAGGCCACTCCAAGACATATTTTTCTTTCGAAAATATTGATTTTCTGCTCCCGGCGCCCGGGAACCCCTTCCGGGCCGCGCACGGCACCCGGGCCGGCGCTCGAGCCGAACGCCTGGGCCAGCACCCGGGCCAGCGCCCGGGCCGGAAGGGGCGCCGGCCGGCGCCGGAAAATTGAATTCCGAGGCGGTGCGGAAAAAAGGCCACTCCAAGACATATTTTTCTTTCGAAAATATTGACTTTCTGCTCCCGGCGCCCTGGAACCCCTTCCGGGCCGATTCCGGCACCCAGGCCGGCGCTCGAACCGAACGCCCGGGCCGGCACCTGGGCTGGCGGCCGACGCGCGATGCGCTGCCACAAGCCAGCTTACCGCAAGATCGGTCCAGAGTGGGAGGGGACGGAGCTGGGCGGGTGAAGGACCACCAGAGCACTGCTCCAGCCTTCCCTCAGCCCTGGGTCTGCTGACCACACAGGAGCACGGCAGACCACACAGGAGCGCGGCAAACCACAAAGGAGGAAGGCAGACCCTAAATGAGCACGGCAGTTCACACGTTCGCACGGCAGACCGCACAGGAGCACGGCAGACCGCACATGAGCACGGCAGACCAAGAAGGAGCACGGCAGACCACACAGGAGCACGGCAGACCACACAGGAGCACGGCAGACCACACAGGACACGGCAGACCCCACGGGAGCACGGCAGACCACACAGGAGCACGGCAAACCACAAAAGAGCACGGCAGACCATACAGGAGCACGCCAGACCACACAGGAGCACGGCAGACCACACGTTCGCACGGCAAACTCCACAGGAGCACGGCAGACCCCAAAGGAGCACGGCAGACCACAGGGGCACGGAAGACCGCACAGGAGCACGGCAGACCACACAGGAGCACGGCAAACCAAGAAGGAGCACGGCAGACCACAGGAGCACCGCAGACGCCACAGAAGCACGGCAGATCGTCGTCGTCGTCATCGTCGTCGTCGTCTTCGTCAATAACGATCTCGAAAATTACGACAAAAAAAGATGACAGAAAACGACCACAAACATAACACAAAAACCAACCGAACACGGAATCCAACAACAAAAAAACAATCAGAAAAACGACCGCAATCATAAAATGATAACGACGGCGACAGCGAGAACGGCAACAGCGGACGATTATAATGAAAACAACGACCACGACAAAGGAAAGGCACGCGACGACGACGACGGACAAACAAAAGACAAGACAGGCTGGAACAGAAAAAGTAGGCTGGGCGACAACGGGTGGGGCCCGCGTGGCCGAGAGAAAAGCACGGTGTCGACACCATGATGTGGCCAGGGCAGCAGACTACCTCGACAGACCAGCGCGGCAGGCCACCATTTAGTCTGTTCTGTTGCGTTTATGGGTTTCTCTGACGTTCTCGCCAATACGGTCTCTGACGCACGTGGTGGATAAAAAACGGCGCTTCCCGTTCTGCCGTGCTCTTGTGTGGTTTGCCGTGCTCCTGTGTGGTCTGCCGTGCTCCCGTGGGGTCTGCCGTGTCCTGTGTTGTCTGCCGTGCTCCTGTGTGGTCTGCCGTGCTCCTGTGTGGTCTGCCGTGCTCCTTCTTGGTCTGCCGTGTTCATGTGCGGTCTGCCGTGCTCCTGTGCGGTCTTCCGTGCGAACGTGTGGACTGCCGTGCTCCTGTGTGGTCTGCCGTGCTCTTGTGGTCTGCCGTGCTCATTTGGGATTTGCCGTGCTCATGTGGGGTCTGCCGTACTCCTGTGTGGTCTGCCGTGCTCCGGTGGTCTGCCGTGCTCCTTTGGGGTCTGCCTTGCTATGTGGGGTCTGCCGTGCTCCTGTGTGGTCTGCCGTGCTCCTGTGGTTTGCCTTGCTCCTGTGTGGTCTGCCGTGCTCCTTTTGGGTCTGCTGTGCCGTGCTCCTGTGGGGTCTGCCGTGCTCCTGTGGGGTCTGCCGTGCTCTTGTGGGGTCTGCCGTGCTCTTGTGTGGTCTGCCGTGCTCCTTTGTGGTCTGCCGTGCTCCTGTGTGGCTGCCGTTGCTCCGTGTGGGCTGCCGTGCTCTTGTGTGGTCTGCGTGTCCTGGTTGGTGCTGCCGTGATCTTCTGTGGTCTGCAGTGCTCCTATGGGGTCTGCCGTGTTCGGCCGGTTTCTTGAGGGCACTCTTAGGCATAGTCTGCCGTGACTTCCTCGTTCTTGGTGAGCCGTGCTTTTCTCGTCTTGGTCATCCTTTCCGTCGTCTTGAGGGCGCTCTTGGTGCCTGGTCTGCCGTGCTCCTCGTCTTGGTCTGCCGTGCTCCTCTCGGTTACAGTGCCTGGTCTGCCGTGCTCCTCGTCTTGGTCTGCCGTGCTCCTCTCGGTTCCTGCGCGCGGTCTGCCGTGCTCCTGTGGGGAGCACGGCAGACCACAGTTTGCCGTGCTCCATGGGGTCTGCCGTGTTGTTCGGCCGTCTTGAGGGCATCTTGGCATAGTCTGCCGTGCTCCTCGTCTTGGTCTGCCGTGCTCCTCGTCTTGGTCATCTTTTCCGTCGTCTTGAGGGCGCTCTTGGTGCCTGGTCTGCCGTGCTCCTCGTCTTGGTCTGCCGTGCTCCTCTCGGTTCCTAAGCCTGGTCTGCCGTGCTCCTCGGGCGCGCGCAGAGGGCCTGGACGCGGTCAGTCCGCAGGTGGGCAGGTTTTGTGTGGCGCAGTACAAGCATGCGCAGACGGACGAACGATACGTCCATGATGCCTGTGCCGTCTGCTGTCGAAAGACGCCCAAGTGCGACTTGAATCGAGTTCACATCCCATCGTCGAGCAGCGCAAAGTGCCCGGAGTGGTTATCGTGGTCCGAAGAGTTCTGGAATGAAAACAAGGAGACGTGGTACGAGCAGGTCGACAAGCTCCTCAGCATCGAACAGTATTTGAAAAAGTTCTTCAAGGTGTCTGAGCGAGCCCAGGAAGCGCGAGAGAGCGTGGAGGCGTGCAGCCGCGGGGAGCCGCACGAGCTCGGGTTCACGAAGGTGGAGGACGCAAAGAACTGGGTCGACCGCGTGCGCCTTTGGGAAGACAATCTGAGGAGAGACATGCGGGAGCACTCCGTTGTCTCTCCAGGTGGCGCTCTCTCTCGTTGTCCCAGCTTCTGTTGTCGTGGTGGCTCCTGTGGTCTGCCGTGCTCCGGTGTTCCTGCTCCTGCTCCTGTGGTCTGACGTGCTCTTATGCCCACTCGTGCTGTGTTGCTGTGCCGTGATCGTGTCTGCTGCCGTGGATTGCGTGCTATAGTCGTCTGCCGTGCTCCTGCTGTCTGGCGCGCTCGGCCCCCGTGCCCACGTTGGTTGGGAAAGTTGTCATGTTGTCTTGACAGCACCCCAGGTGATCCGAATCATCGGTGGGTATTGTACAAGTCCGCAGTATGCACGGATGCGCCCGAGGGCAGCGGCGGAGATCTTCGCGTGAGCATGTGCAAGGAGTGCGCCGAAGCATTGTCGAACACGCACACAGACAGCCGCGGGCGGTGCCGCCCGCGCGTACGCAAGCCCAGCGAGGCTCTCGCGAATGGCATGTGGCGTGGTCCTGACCCGGAAGAGCTGACGAACTTAACGTACACCGAGTGCAAGGTGATCAACCTGGCGAGGGTGTACGTCAGCGTGAAGCGCGTGTTGTTGGACAGGGCGTCTTTCGCCAGGACGAGTGCCGACGAGGCGCCGCGCTATCGCCGGAAGAACGTTGTTGCGTACCCGCAGAGCCCCGACGCGGCTCTGACTGCCATCGGACTGTCGCCGATGGCCCTGGCGCACACTCTGATCGTCCAGTTCGTGGGAAGCCGCGCTGACGGCATCTGGCATCATCCTGACTTGCAAGTTTCCGTGGCGCGACTTCGAGCAGCATTTCGTTGGTTGTGCTCCAACAGCTGGAACCACATGGAAGCCACGCGACACCATGCCGCATGTGCGGATTCTGGCTTACTCCACGAGTCGATCGAGGAGTTGCTGGACGCGTACGCGACGAGCGTTGGTGGATCCTCGGGCGTTCCGCGCGAGCTCGTCGACTCGGCGACGTCGATCAGCGGCTCAAGAGCTTCGGTGCAGTCTAAAGGACCAGCTGACTGCACGGAAGAAGGTGAACGCGACACGGAGGAGAACGGGCCCGAGGAGGCGGAAAACGCCGCCGTCGTGAACGGCGGTTTAGCAGACGTCGACTCCCTGCAGCTGTGGACACAGGTTATCAAAAACTTTAAGGCGGCACAGCGGTTTAAAGAGGAATTGGCCGCTCTAGACCCCGCCGAATTATCTGCTCGCGCCGAGAAGAAGAGAATGCACGGTGTGAGCATGGCCCAGGCCATCGAAGACCTGGAGAAGCTGTCGAATGAGAAGATGCGAAAACGTTTGGAAGAGTGGGCGCGGTCGGAGACCGACGACAGGGCGCCCTTGAAGATCACGCACGAGACCACGTTCTTGTCTGCTCGCACGCCGAACTTTTGGGCGTCCTGCTTCGTTCGGTTGTTCCCTCGGGGAGACTGTCAGGAAACATGCCCAGAACGTAAAGCGGGGGATAGTACCGTATCGTTCTTGTCTTCCAATAAGTGGATCCAGTGCTTACTTAAACGAGCAGATTGTGATTACTGGCGGAAGGACCTGGAGTTCGTCGCATCCGTGGTCAACATCTTTATGCGTCGAGATCAGATGAGCAAGGTGGAAGCGTGCATGAGGGAGACGCCCGGCGGCGGCTTCATGGGCATAACTCCCGGTGAGATGCAAAGGATGAACGAGATCACAGCGGAAGGTTTGGTTGCCGCCGCGATCGCGATGGGAGGTGATGCGAAGGGCATGAGCGATCTTCTGAGGAATAAAAAGTTGACCCAACCAGTCCGCACAGCCGCTGAAAAAATGCAGGCCGTGTCCCGGAAAGTGCGTGGATCTGCCGAAGAGCGGGACTCGTACAGGTGGAATTTCCGAGCTCTTCAGATAAACTCGGGCTGCTCGACTTTGTTCTTTACGCTGAATCCCCACGACATTCGCAGTCCGCTGACGGTGCTACTGGTGCAGGACGGCACGGAGATGCAGAGGCGATTCTCCCTGAACATGAGCGACAAGCAGGCGGAGGATTGGATGAAAGAATTTCAAGCAGAGCACCCTCGTCTTCTCCACCGTCGCGTGGCGCAAGACCCTTACTATGCCCAGAAAGTTTTCCACTCGACCGTCAAAGACGTGATGCGCTATATATTCAACTGCGCTGATGGACCCTCGAACCTGCCTCCGGATGGCATCGCGGCGAGCGAGGTGCCCGGTGCATTCGGGTACGTGCGCTCCTATCTCGGAGTTGTTGAGGAACAGATGCGGAAGGCGCTGCACATACACATGCTCGTGCAGATTCTTGGCTTCTCGCATCCCGACGATATCTTCAAGAAGAACTCTTTCCTCGACGAATATAAGCGTCTCTACTACTATCACGCCTCAGTCATGTTCCGCAGCCAGGAAGCCGTAGCGCATCATTTCGCCGTTCCTGTGGCGATGAGAACCACCGCCGGGCTGCCGTTGTTCACGGTGACTCTGAAGCAGCGGAGCATGATCGGCAGCGCTCGCGTTGAGGAGAGCAACCTCGCGCAGACCGTGGCGCGCGGACTCGACGCGCCGCCTGCTCTATCCAGGAGCGTGCCTGAGTATCCCTTCTTCGTGGGTTCGTATCACGGCGACGAGAACGTGTCCGGTAGCGACTGGGGCAGCCGCGCTGTTGTTGAGATTTGTTCAAGGAGTCGCAAGACGGGCAACCACGTGTGCAAGCCGTCCGTCTGTCACAAGGGGCGTCTCGGAAAGCGTGGTTTTTGCCGCATGTTCTATTGGCATCTCGTGAAGGTGGAGGACCCGAAGACGGGGCGCCTCGTCGCCAAACGACAGCATGGCTTGCAGCTGCATCCTCGATGGGATGGCGTTGGGCCTCCGCCGATTCTAGGGTATCCACACGTTGGGTTGCCGGCTCTGGAGACGACGCACCAGTGGCACTTCAAGCTTTCCTACCCGATCATTCTCGGCCCGCAGTGCAATCACGACATCCAAGTGCTCCCGCGGTTGTGCGCTCTGAAGAGCAGCAGCCCAGACGCCGCGCCCGATGAGGCAGAGGTTGCCACCGCCAGAGCGGGAATGATAGAGCAGCAGGCGGCGAATGAGTTTTACTGTTCGTCATACTCTAGCAAGTCCGCGCCGCACGCGGAGGGACTCGTGCTGACTCTTGCAGTCTCGCTCCATCAGAAAGAGCAAGACGCGAAGGAGGCTGCTGGCCGCGGCGACGAGCCTGAGAACGTGCACGAGAAGGCGAAGCGGATTCTCCACAGGCTGTTGTCGGCGACGAACAACAGGATGCACAGAGGGTTTCCAGAGATGCTCAGTTACCTGCTTGAGGAGCCGACCCTGTACTCTAGCCACGAGTTCGTTACCGTCTTGACGCCAGGCCTCAGCATGCTGATCTCGAAAAGGTTGAGCGAGGTCGCAACCGGTGCAGAGACGAGTGGACCCCCCACTGCCGCGCGTCCGTACTCTACGAAACTCTACCGAAGGCCGTTCCTGACGGAGTACGATTACCTCTACCGCCCCGACGAGCTGGAGGATTTCCCATTGTACTTTTTCCTCGCGGCTTGCGAAGCTCGGCAAGCTCGCCCTGACGGACATCGCCCCGTGAACACTCTGGCGTGGCACGTCGCGGCCGACGGTAAGCGTCAGTTCTCTGCAGAAAAGCTATACAGCCGGGAGCACGAAAAAGTGCCTCTGCGCGGAGATCCTTCGGAGCATCACCCCCTCGGGCCTGAGCTATACAAGTACGCGTACTACGTGACCGTCCGCTTGAGCATCGCGTGGCGGATACCTGTTCTTCGCGGATTTCCCCCTCCGTGCCCGGAGGCAAAGAAAGACGGAGATGACGAAGCGAAGAGATTAGAAGACGAGGTTAAGTACGCGGTGTACGTGCAACTGCTCTTTCGACCTTTCCGAACAGTGGAGGACGTGCTGCGTCGCGCCCCGCCCGCGCCGTGGACGCACATACCTGCGGAGTACTACGGCGCATTTTTGAATGAGTTCGAGGATTGGCGCAGCACTCAGGAGTCCATCGCTTCTCGAGCACGTAGTGATACGCCACCTCTCAGCAGGGAATGGTGGGCTTGTCGCGTGTGTGAATGCCTGAGGAATTACGACCTCGTCGCAAAGCGCCACGTATCGGTTGTTGATCGTGTGCCGACAGGGGACGCTCTCCGTGGTTATCCCGACGCTGCTGCCGATATCGATGGCCCAGATCCGAACAGGGCCGACGACGAGGAGATGTTGATGGAGTCCGATTCGGACGAGAGTCGCGGCGATGCTGCGATGGAGGACGATGCCCCCAGTGATGCGGCAGTTCCTCGCGCGTCGGGTCGCGAAGCAGATCCAGACAGCCAGCTTTGCGGAACCGTGGAGATTGACTTGAACGAACTGGTCAACTCGGATACTCTGGCGAAAAGCAGATCCAACGAGGCAAAATATCTCCGTGGCTTTATCGAAGAGGAAAAGAAGTGCGTTTCGGGGCGCACAGCTGCCGCTGACGGCGACGGTGCGTTCCAAGAGTGCTCGTTGTCAGCACGAAAGTCGCTCATCGTCTCTGACATGCAGCAGAAATTTTTCAAGATCGTCAACGAGGGCGAGGATAATGTCGAGATGGTCAGGCAAGTCGAGAAGACGAAGTCAGATGTGCTACAGCAACGCATCGACGCGGCGATGGCGAGTATTCCCGTAGCACTTGAGCGCAAGGTGCCCTTGTTGGCCCGCAAGTCATCGACGTCTGTTGTAGAGGCTGCGCTGTTCTTGTTGAGCCAAAAGGTTCTCGACATCCCTGATGTGGGCGGTATCAACGTGAAGCAGGCGCGGGCGCTTCTGTGGAATGCGTTGTGGCTGCAAGACGTGATGAATCGGGAATGGTCCCTGGACGACCCGTCCGGATCGCAGTGCTCTTCGAGCTCCTCTTTGGCGGACGGCTTTCAGCTCGCGCTCATGGGCCCTGGCGGCACCGGTAAAACTGCGGTGCTCCGCGTTACGGAGGCATTGGTCTTTTATTTTTTGGGAGCCGAATCCGTGCGAAAGTGTGCTCCATCCAACTCGGCGGCCCGGCTCATCGGCGGCGACACCATACACGCTGTGTGTAAGCTCCCGTTCGGGAACATTTCTGTCAGGGACCGGAAAGCCCGTTTGAGCGTTGCTGCGCTGGAGAAGCACAGACAACGCTGGAAGAAAGCTCGCGCGTGCTTCATTGACGAAGTCTCTATGGTCTCCAGTGACCAGCTCCATGCCTCCGAGGTCCGCATCAGGGAAGCGAAGGATGACAGGAAACCCTTCGGGGGCCTCGGTATGATACTTTCTGGAGACTTTTTGCAGTTGCCCCCCGTGGATCCAGGAGACGCGCAGAAGAGTTTAGCGACTCCTCTGAAGGAGACTGGCGCCCTGGACGCGGCCCCTGAGAACCCCGACGCAAAGGATCAGGACGTGAAGCGAAAGAAGCTCGCCGATGCCGCTCAGGGGGCTCAGTTGTGGCAACGGGTACGGCATGTCGTGTGCCTTGACGTGAACATTCGCGCCCCGGGCAAGCTCAGCAAGTTACTCGCGGAGATGCGAGACGGCAAGGGTATCTCTTCCGAGTGTTGGCAGATGTACCTGGATCGCATCATGGAGCGGAACGACCAGAGACTTTCCGAGGGGAGTTCTCCTTTCAGTAAATACGACTGGCAGTTCATTGTTCATCGCCACAAGATCCGCGTGCATCGCTCGCTCGTGAACGCCAAGGCAGCTACGTCTTGTGGGCATAAGCCGCTATTCATCGCACAGGCCAGGGATGAGGCGGCGCATTCGAAAGATGATCGCAAAATGCCACACGTCAGGGAAGAGCTTTTGCGCAGAGCGTCGCCCCGAGACACTCAAAGCTTGCCAGGCATACTTCCACTGTACGTCGGGATGCGTTTGACGTTCCAGGAGAAGGACGGGGTGTTCTGGAAATGATCCCTGTCCGTGCTCCTTCCTTCTCCTTCTCTCCAGCGGCCTCGTCTTTTTCCGCTCCTTGCACCCTCGCACGGGGGAGGCAGCAGGGGCGCGGCAGACCGCAGGAGCACGGCAGTCCACAGGAGCATTATGCGGCAGCCGTCCTGCGGTGGTATGCTGTGTTTCTGTGGTTTGTCATGTTTGTCTTCCGAAGGGGTTAGCAACGCGTCAAGAAGTTATCCCGAAGGGGCAAACCAGCAACACGTCAAGAAGGTGCTGAGGGGGGCAAACCAGCAACACGTCAAGAAGTTATCCTGGGGGGCAAACCAGCAACACGTCAAGAAGTTATCCTGGGGGGGGCAAACCAGCAACACGTCAAGAAGTTATCCTGAGGGGGCAAACCAGCCACAGGTCCCAAAGATGCTGAGGGGGGCAAACCAGCAACACGTGAAGAAGTTATCCTGACGGGGCAAACCAGCAACACGTCAAAGGTTATCCTGAGGGGGGCAAACGAGCAACACGCCAAGAAGGTGCTGAGGTGGTCGACCACCAACACTTCAATAAGGTACCCTGAGGCAAAACCAGCCACTCGCCAAGAAGTCATCCTGAGGGGGCAAACCAGCAACACGTCAAGAAGGTGCTGAGGGGACAAACCAGCAACACGTCAAGAAGGTATCCTGGGGGGGGCAAACCAGCAACACGTCAATGCGGTATCCCGAGGGGACCAAACCAGCAACACGTCAAGATGTGCTGAGGGGGCAAACCAGCAACACGTGAAGAAGTTATCCTGGGGGGTAAACCAGCAACACGTCAAGAAGTTATCCCGGGGGCAAACCAGCAACGCGTCAAGAGGTTACCCTGAGGGGGGGGGGGGGCAAACCAGCAACACGCCAAGAAGGGCTGAGGGGGCAAACCAGCAACAGATCCAGAAGTTATCCTAGGGGCAAACCAGCAACACGTCAAGAAGTTGGCCTGAAGGAGGCAAACCAGCAACACGTCAAGAATTTATCCTGAGGGGAGCAAACCAACAACACGTCAAGAAGGTGCGGAGGGGGCAAACCAGCAACACGTCGAGAAGTTATCCTGTGGGCAAACCAGCAACACGTCAAGAAGTTATCCTGAGGGGCAAACCAGCAACACGTCAAGAAAATGCTGAGGGGGCAAACCAGCAACACGTCAAACCACACAGAAGCACGGCAGACTATACAGGAGCACGGCAGATACTTTCATGCACGTCTTTGGGTCAAAAGCCGTACTCACACCAAATGCACTAAGATTTCGGACAATGAGCAAAGTGCACTTGACAGCCCGCATCGCAATCGCGCTATCCGCTCACCAGGGCAACCAGCGCACGGCTTCAGTGTTGTTAAGGTAAGGTAACACAGGTACAAAGTGGTTGTGATTCTTTTTGTCCCATGGGCTTATGGGATATTCCACGTTTTTAGTACGGCATACCACAGCGTTTTTAGAAGCCGTTTTTAGTACGGCATACCACAGCCATGGCAGTATCCCAAGACAGCGTTTTTAGAGCCAGGGTGGCAGACCACACAGGAGCACGGCATACCCCGCATGAACACGGCAGACCACACAGGAGCACGACAGACCACAGGAGCACGGCAGACCACACAGGAGCACGGCAGACCACACAGGAGCACGGCAGACCACACAGGAGCGCGGCAGACCACACAGGAGCACGGCAGACCGCACAGGACCACGGGAGCATTGCAGAGCACACAGAAGCACGGCAGACCTCACGGGACCCCCGCAGACTTCAAGGAACACGGCAGACCACACAGACGCACGGCAAGCCACACACGAGCACGGCAGATACCAAAGGAGCACAGCAGACACCAAAGGAGCACGGCAGACCCCAAAAGAACCGGCAGACCACCAGGGTACGGCAGACCACACTGGAGAACGGCAGACCCCACAGGAACACGGCAGACGCCTCAGGAGCACGGCAGGCCACACAGGAACACGGCAGATCCCACATGATCACGGCAGACCACACAGGAGCACGGCAGACCACAAAAGAAGCATGGCAGACTTCACAGGAGAACGGCAGACCACACAGAAGCACGGCAGACCCCACATGAGCACGGCAGAGTTCAAAGGAGCACGGCAGACCACGCAGGAGCACGGCAGACCCCACAAGAGCACGGCAGAAAACAAAAGGAGCACGGCAGACCACACAGGAGCACGGCAGACCGCACAGGAGCACGGCAGACTCCACAGGAGCAAAGCAGACCACACAGGAGCCCAGTAGACCAAAAAGAAGCACGGATGACCCCAAAGGAGCACGGCATACCCCAAAGGAACACGGCAAACCTCAAAGGAGCACGGCAGACCACGCAGGAGCACGGCAGACCCCACAGGAGCACGGCAGACTACAAAAGGAGCACGGCAGACCACACAGGAGCACGGCAGACCACACAGGAGCACGGCAGACACCACAGAAGCAAAGCAGACCACACAGGAGCCCAGGAGCCCGGTAGAC
This sequence comes from Prorocentrum cordatum, assembly GCA_963575745.1. Lineage (NCBI taxonomy): Eukaryota > Dinophyceae > Prorocentrales > Prorocentraceae > Prorocentrum > Prorocentrum cordatum. The sequence continues at coordinate 19,864 of CAUYUJ010002964.1, forward strand.
CATAAAGGAGCACGGAAGACCCCAAAGGAGCACGGCAGACCCCATAGGAACACGGCAGACCACAAGAGCACGGCAGACCACACAGGAGCACGGCAGATCACACAGGAGCACGGCAAACCACACAGGAGCACGGCAGACACACAGGAGCACAGCAGACCACAGGAGCACGGCAGACCACACAGGAGCACGGCAGACCCCACGGGAGCACGGCAGACCCCACAGGTGCACGGCAGACCACAGGAGCACGGCAGACACCACAGGAGTTGTCGTCTGCCGTGTTCATCTTGTCTTTTCAGTACCCGTGAGGACTGTCCGCGCCTCGGAATTATGAAAGGATGCGTGTGCACAGTTCGGCATATAGTTTTCTCGGAGAGCGAGACATTTCCAAAGCCGAACGAGGACGATAATGTGGTCCACTTGCGCTGCATGCCAATGTCGTTGTGGCTGCAGGCGGCGGATGTCTCGTGGACGTTGGATGAGTCACACTTCCCAGACGACATGCCAGTCACGACGGACCGCAAAGGATTGTTTCAGCTGCGTCCCACGTGTGAGTACTTAAGCGCGACTTGGGAGGAGGAGACATTCAGCGTACGCCGTACCACTTTCAAAGTTCTCCCCGCCGACACTATCATCGTCCACGGCGCACAGGGCGGTACGTTCGACGCGGCGATAGTGGACATGAAGAAGCCGCCGACAATGGATGCGGACACGCACTGGCTTGCCTGTTACGTTATGTTGTCGCGGCCGAGATCGTTAGAGGGTCTGCTGATTCTTCGTGCCGCCGAAAAACACGAGCTCGAAAGGCCGCCGCCTGCTTTCCTTACACGAGAGTTGGAGAGTCTGAAGGACCTGGAGGACTCAAGCCGTTCAAAACGTATTCGAAGCTTTAGTTTTTCTTATAAAAAACGGTATTAGCCACCAATAGCCATACATATCGTGCACTCACCTCCAACACCCTCCCCCCCGTTGCTCGCTGACAGGAGTGTGCGTTGGGCGAGCTCATCCAACGTATGAAGAACATGAACGACCTCCACATTCCTGACAGCATCCGCGCCGAGATCTGGAACAGCGTGTTGGCAAGGAACGGTGGCCCAAAACAGGCGGCGGCAGTCGCCGCGGCGAGAGCGAAGCGTCCGGAGGCCGCCTGTTCGCAGCAAGTGTCAACAGGCAAAAGGTTGGCACATGATTGCTGACGAACGAGCCGCAGGGACCACCTGCGCTTGCCGAGGGATCTCGGAGACGACTCCGCGCGAAGACTGCGGGTGGGCACCGGCAAATCTTTATCCCTGGCGAACTTTATCACCCGATAGAAGTGCACGGACCGGAAAATAAGGGAAGGTCGTCGACGACGGAGGCGCTGCCGGGAGACCAGCTAAGAGCGCCAGGGTGGGAAGACGCGAGCAGCTGTGCCCGGCCCTCGACGAGGGACGCAAGGCTGCCGCGGAGAGCATGAGAAAGCCGCGCCCCCACATGTGCACAGAATACACGCGTGTCTGCGCGATTGACAAAGAGTTTGGATGTCGCTCGTGTCCCGGCATTGGTCACAACAGAATTGCCACAAGTGGTTCTCTGCCAAGATAAACCTTGTGAATTCTGCCTCAGTTTCGGCGAGATAGTTGCTGCCGGTTCCCCTGAGTGCTCAGGATTTCAGAGGCGCAATGGCTGCCAGTACTGTGGTCGACATCGGTGCTGGAACTTCTCTCCGACGTGCCTTGGCAGCCGCGACGATTCCGTCAACGCGCAGAGTGCCGGGTTCGCCTCTGCTGACTCCTCACTTGCCCCCCCAGGCACGTGTTTGCAGTACAGCCACCGCTGCTGCGAAGACCGTGACGACGGATGTCAAAGCTGTATGAAGACTTGCCACCGCGACAACACTAGCCCCCTATGTCCTTATTTCGGTCGAGACCGCGGACAGCTCGCGAGGACACCGAACGCGGATGACATGCTCGACACGCAAAGGTTTCTTCGCGATCTTCGAGGTCGGAGGAGGCACCGTACGCAATTTCAGTGCAGCGCGATGGCAGAGCTGTGAGGAGAGTCGGATTGTGCACATCCCTGGGAGTAAGGGTATCATTTGTTGGGGCTGTCGCTGATGTTGACCATGACTGCAAACTGATTCGTGTACTCTTTAGAGCCGGGTGTTCAAAAGCAACGGACGTGGACGCTGTCAGGACAAGCTTGCAGGTGGAATTCCCGCGCGTGAGCGGGGTCGGCTGCTCTCCCACCGCTGATGCCTGCACGGGCAATTGCATGAAAGTCTACCCGCGGAACTATTTGAGTACAGATCACTGGTCCGCCGTGCTGCGGAGCATCGGGCAACATGCGCGTGCAGGGCCTCAGAATGTCGATGAGTCTCATTACTGTCTGCGCGTGATGGACCTCGCTTACGACGGAAGCGGCGTCGTTCTCGGGAACCCATCTGCCCCTCGACGGATCACCGTTGCCAGAGAGAATTCGAAACACTTTGTACCTGTGTTACACTTACCCTCACAACATATGAAGGCGGGCGTGGTTGCCCTCCGTGAGCGGATAGGCGCGATTGCGATGTGGGATGTCAAGTGCACTTTGCTGACTGTCCGAAATCTTAGTGCATTTGGTGTGAGTAAGGCTTTTTACCCAAAGACGTCGATAGGAGCGCCTACTCTTCGCCGCGCGTTCTGAGTTCGAGCGAACGTTATTGAAACGCGCGCTTAGCACGGTATGTCTGCTTTATCTACGGTGGTGATGCTTTCAACCCACTGGCGCTCCGTGGTGCCACCGTGACATGCATAATTGCGGCTTGCATTGCACACGACGGAATCTCAAAAAAAAAAAAAAAAATCATTGTTCTGTGCAGCGCGCCTCGTTGTGAGATTCTGTACCAGATATCGGAGCACCGCATACGATGCAGGAGCACGGCAGAACACACAGAACGCACAGGAGCGCGGGTGTATGCACAGGAGCATGGCAGACAGTACAGTAACACGGCGGAACATACTGAAGTACAGCAGAACGCACACAACACAACGGAGCACGGCATAACGGACAGGATCACGGCAAACTCCACAGGAGCACGGCATACCATACAGGACTACAGCAGACCACGCATGAGCACGGCAGACTACGCAGGAGCACGGCAGACCACAGGAGGACGGAGGATTACACAGGAGCAAGGCAGACCACAGGAGCACGGCAGACCCCAAAGGAGCACGGCAGACCACACAGGACACGGCAGACCCCACGGGAGCACGGCAGACCACACAGGAGCACGGCAAACCACACACGAGCACGGCAGACCAGACAGGAGCACGCCAAACCACACAGGAGCACGGCAGACCACACGTTCGCACGGCAAACTCCACAGGAGCACGGCAGACACCAAAGAAGCACGGCAGTGGTACGTGGCACTGCTGTGGTATGCCGTACTACAAACGTGGAATATCTCATAAGCCCAGGGGACAAGAGGACGCTTCCCGTTCTTGTCCGGTCAGGTTCCCCAAAATGGCCATTTCGCTCGAGACATCCTCGAAAAATCGAGGTGTTGGAGGCTATCGTTTAAGAAGTCTTTTTTTAAAAATGACGGTTTCGCTCGAGACATCCTCAAAAAATCGGGATGTTGAAAAATATCAAAAATTTTTGTTATGCATGAAAAATGAGCGTTTCGCTCGAGACATCCTCGGAAAAATGAGATGCCGACAGAGGTGTTTTAGAACCTCTTATGTCAAAAATGACGTTTTCGCTCGGGACGTCCTCAGAAAATGAGCAGGTGGTCTGCCGTGCTCCCGTGTGGAGCACGGCAGACCACGGCCATTTCGCTCGAGACATCCTCAAAAAATCGAGGTGTGGTCTGCCGTGCTCCTGTGTGGTCTGCCTTGCTCCTGTGGTCTGCCGTGCTCCCCACAGGAGCACGGCAGACCGCGCGTAGGAACCGAGAGGAGCACGGCAGACCAAGACGAGGAGCACGGCAGACCAGGCTTAGGAACCGAGAGGAGCACGGCAGACCAAGACGAGGAGCACGGCAGACCAGGCACCAAGAGCGCCCTCAAGACGACGGAAAGGATGACCAAGACGAGGAGCACGGCAGACCACGACGAGGAGCACGGCAGACTATGCCCTAAGAGTGCCCTCAAGACGGCCGAACAACGGCAGACCCCATAGGAGCACGGCAGACCACAGAAGAGCACGGCAGACCAACAGGAGCACGGCAGACCACACAAGAGCACGGCAGGCCACACAGGAGCACGGCAGACCACACAGGAGCACGGCAGGCCACAAAGGAGCACGGCAGACCACACAGGAGCACGGCAGACGCCACAGGAGCACGGCGGAACCCACAGGAGCACGGCAGACCACAGAAGAGCACGGCAGACCAACAGGAGCACGGCAGACCACACAAGAGCACGGCAGGCCACACAGGAACACGGCAGAACACACAGGAGCACGGCAAAGCATTCAGGATCAGTGCAGGTCGCAGGGGCGCCGCGTATCACAGGAGCACACCAGACCAACACGGCCAATCAGCACGGCAACGCCAGGAGTATAGCAGAGCACAGGAGCGCGCCTTAATTTTTTTCCAGTGCGCAATGCCGTGGGTGCTCTTGATAGCCCTCGACGATTAAGGTCGCTCTCTCACGTGCTCTATGTTGTTGGCACATGTTGTATTGGGCTCAATGTGGTTGCAAAGCTGCGGCAGGGTGTGCGCGGTGGAGGTGCTTCTATTAGCCCTGTGAGATCCAACTTTCTAGTAGGTGATCTCGGGGCGATTCTTACCGATGTTTATTTTCGGCATGCTCCGACTGGCGTTCTATATGATTTTATGTGGGTCTCTTGTTTGTCGAGCGCGTGCTGCTAAGACGATCAAGTATTGCAAAGGGTATCACAAGACCCGTCGTGGTGAGCAGCCCCCGAAGGCTCAGTCCGGTTATGACGGTTACTGCAAGTCTTGCTACAAGGAGAAGCATCCTACTCTGTACCGCCAGAAGCAGGAGAAGAGAAAGGGATGTTGTCGATTCTGCGGTGCGCAGCGCGAGCTCAGCGGTGGCATGTGTAAGCCGTGTTATCGGTCTCGCAGCTGCCCTGAGTGTACCTGGTGCAACGAGGAAGACGAACCAACGCTGTGCGTGGCCTGCGAGTCACGCGAGAAGCACCCGCAGGCCGCGGGAAAAAGATGTGCTATGGCGTGTCCGACGCACACTTCGCCTGAGGAACGCAATCTCAAGCTGTGCTCCGAGTGCTTTACATCTTCGATCCCTTGTTCGCACTGCGCTGCGCTGACTCCTGCTGGCTCCTTGACTCGGTCGAAGTGTAGCAACGAATCTTGCGACGCATCAGTGGTGTTCTGTAGCGCGTGTTCTGGCATGTCTAACGGGCAATCGAAAGCGAAGTGCCAGTCGTGCTGGGCCCAGGACGGTCGGTGCTGCGTGCACTGCGGTCGGATGCGAAGTCGAACTGAAGTGATATATCGGCGAGCTTGCAAGGCCTGTTTCGCTGCGCGCTCGTGCGCCGTCTGCCACGCTGTGCCGCCGGCGTCGCTGGAGACCCCGCAGTGCGAGATGTGCGACAACCTCGCTTTGTGGTGTCCTCAGTGCACAACACCAGAGCAGCGGGCGGCGGGCCTGTGTAAAACACATTGGGATTCCCCCGAGTGCGCATTCTGTTACAGGACCGAGGACTCCGCCACCAAGGAACCGCTGCAGGTGTCCATGATCGAATGCGGAACAGAGAGCTGCTCCAAAGTCGTGAGGAGCTGCTCTGTGTGCTCGTCGCATTTCAAGAAGAGCGCGGCGCTGTGCGACGTGTGCTGGAAGGCAGCTGGCTCCAAGTGCATCGGATGCTGTGTCAAACCAGCCCAGACCTCCAGGGTATATCAGCACTTTTGCCGGAAATGCTTCGGGGAGGAGAGGCTGGCAGACCTCGTCCGTGACGAGAGCAGGAAGTTCCTCGCCGACGAGCCGCGACCGCAGAGGCTCGACGACGACGTCGCCCGATCCGCACCCGCTTTGCAGGTACTCCTCGCTCTGGCAAAGCCCGAGCCCGGGTCCTTGCCGAAGTACGCGGAGACGCCCGAGTACCTGGACCCGAACCATTGCCGCTTCTGCAAGCAACCGTGGGGTGGCTCCGACGACGACGACAAGCGACGGCATCTGCTCGAGGAGTGCAGGCTTGATCTCCATCAACGAGACGGCGAAGACATTCTCCAGACGTACCGGAGGTCAGTGCTCGAACGGGCGCGCGCAGAGGGCCTGGACGCGGTCAGTCCGCAGGTGGGCAGGTTTTGTGTGGCGCAGTACAAGAATGCGCAGACGGACGAACGATACGTCCATGATGCCTGTGCCGTCTGCTGTCGAAAGACGCCCAAGTGCGACTTGAATCGAGTTCACATCCCATCGTCGAGCAGCGACAAGTGCCCGGAGTGGTTATCGTGGTCCGAAGAGTTTTGGAATGAGAACAAGGAGGCGTGGTACGAGCAGGTCGACAAGCTCCTCAGCATTGAACAGTACTAGAAAAAGTTTTTCAAGGTGTCTGAGCGAGCCCAGGAAGCGCGAGAGAGCGTGGAGGCGCGCAGCCGCGGGGAGCCGCACGAGCTCGGGTTCACGAAGGTGGAGGACGCAAAGAACTGGGTCGACCGCGTGCGCCTATGGGAAGACAATCTGAGGAGAGACATGCGGGAGCACTCCGTTGTCTCTCCAGGTGGCGCTCTCTCTCGTTGTCCCAGCTACTGTTGTCGTGGTGCTCCTGTGGTCTGCCGTCTCCGGTGCTCCTGCTCCTGCTCCTGTGGTCTGACGTGCTCTTATGCCCACTCGTGCTGTGTTGCTGTGCCGTGATCGTGTCTGCTGCCGTGGATTGCGTGCTATAGTCGTCTGCCGTGCTCCTGCTGTCTGGCGTGCTCGGCCCCCGTGCCCACGTTGGCCGGGAAAGTTGTCATGTTGTCTTGTGCGCACCCCAGGTGATCCGAATCATCGGTGGGTATTGTACAAGTCCGCAGTATGCACGGATGCGCCCGAGGGCAGCGGCGGAGATCTTCGCGTGAGCATGTGCAAGGAGTGCGCCGAAGCATTGTCGAACACGCACACAGACAGCCGCGGGCGGTGCCGCCCGCGGCTGCGCATGCCCAGCGAGGCTCTCGCGAATGGCATGTGGCGTGGTCCTGACCCGGAAGAGCTGACGAACTTAACGTACACCGAGTGCAAGGTGATCAACCTGGCGAGGGTGTACGTCAGCGTGAAGCGCGTGTTGTTGGACAGGGCGTCTTTCGCCAGGACGAGTGCCGACGAGGCGCCGCGCTATCACCAGAAGAACGTTGTTGCGTACCCGCAGAGCCCCGACGCGGCTCTGACTGCCATCGGTCTGTCGCCGATGGCCCTGGCGCACACTCTGATCGTCCAGTTCGTGGGAAGCCGCGCTGACGGTATCTGGCATCATCCTGACTTGCAAGTTTCCGTGGCGCGACTTCGAGCAGCATTTCGTTGGTTGTGCTCCAACAGCTGGAACCACATGGAAGCCACGCGACACCATGCCGCATGTGCGGATTCTGGCTTACTCCACGAGTCGATCGAGGAGTTGCTGGACGCGTACGCGACGAGCGTTGGTGGATCCTCGGGCGTTCCGCGCGAGCTCGTCGACTCGGCGACGTCGATCAGCGGCTCAAGAGCTTCGGTGCAGTCTAAAGGACCAGCTGACTGCACGGAAGAAGGTGAACGCGACACGGAGGAGAACGGGCCCGAGGAGGCGGAAAACGCCGCCGTCGTTAACGGCGGTTTAGCAGACGTCGACTCCCTCCAGCTGTGGACACAGGTCATCAAAAACTTCAAGGCGGCACAGCGGTTTAAAGAGGAATTGGCAGCTCTAGACCCCGCCGACTTATCTGCTCGCGCCGAGAAGAAGAGAATGCACGGTGTGAGCATGGCCCAGGCCATCGAAGACCTGGAGAAGCTGTCGAATGAGAAGATGCGAAAACGTTTGGAAGAGTGGGCGCGGTCGGAGACCGACGACAGGGCGCCCTTGAAGATCACGCACGAGACCACGTTCTTGTCTGCTCGCACGCCGAACTTTTGGGCGTCCTGCTTCGTTCGGTTGTTTCCTCGGGGAGACTGTCAGGAAACATGCCCAGAACGTAAAGCGGGGGATAGTACCGTATCGTTCTTGTCTTCCAATAAGTGGATCCAGTGCTTACTTAAACGAGCAGATTGTGATTACTGGCGGAAGGACCTGGAGTTCGTCGCATCCGTGGTCAACATCTTTATGCGTCGAGATCAAATGAGCAAGGTGGAAGCGTGCATGAGGGAGACGCCCGGCGGCGGCTTCATGGGCATAACTCCCGATGAGATGCAAAGGGTGAACGAGATCACAGCGGAAGGTTTGGTTGCCGCCGCGATCGCGATGGGAGGTGATGCGAAGGGCATGAGCGATCTTCTGAGGAATAAAAAGTTGACCCAACCAGTCCGCACAGCCGCTGAAAAAATGCAGGCCGTGTCCCGGAAAGTGCGTGGATCTGCCGAAGAGCGGGACTCGTACAGGTGGAATTTCCGAGCTCTTCAGATAAACTCGGGCTGCTCGACTTTGTTCTTTGCGCTGAATCCCCACGACATTCGCAGTCCGCTAACGGTGCTGCTGGTGCAGGACGGCACGGAGATGCAGAGGCGATTCTCCCTGGACATGAGCGACAAGGAGGCGGAAGACTGGATGAAAGAATTTCAAGCAGAGCACCCTCGTCTTCTCCACCGCCGCGTGGCGCAAGACCCTTACTATGCCCAACATGTTTTCCACTCGACCGTCAAAGACGTGTTGCGCTATATATTCAACTGCGCCGATGGACCTTCGAACCTGCCTCCGGATGGCATCGCGGCGAGCGAGGTGCCGGGTGTATTCGGGTACGTACGCTCCTATCTCGGGGTTGTTGAGGAACAGATGCGGAAGGCGCTGCACATACACATGCTCGCGCAGATTCTTGGCTTCTCGCATCCCGACGATATCTTCAAGAAGAACTCTTTCCTCGACGAATTTAAGCGTCTCTACTACTATCACGCCTCAGTCATGTTCCGCAGCCAGGAAGCCGTAGCGCATCATTTCGCCGTTCCTAAGGCGATGAGAACCACCGCCGGGCTGCCGTTGTTCCCGGTGACTCTGAAGCAGCGGAGCATGATCGGCAGCGCTCGCGTTGAGGAGAGCAACCTCGCGCAGACCGTGGCGCGCGGACTCGACGTGCCGCCTGCTCTATCCAGGAGCGTGCCTGAGTATCCCTTCTTCGTGGGTTCGTATCACGGCGACGAGAACGTGTCCGGTAGCGACTGGGGCAGCCGCGCTGTTGTTGAGATGTTTTCAAGGAGTCGCAAGACGGGCAACCACGTGTGCAAGCCGTCCGTCTGTCACAGGGGGCGTCTCGGAAAGCGTGGTTTTTGCCGCATGTTCTATTGGCATCTCGTGAAGGTGGAGGACCCGAAGACGGGGCGCCTCGTCGCCAAACGACAGCATGGCTTGCAGCTGCATCCTCGATGGGATGGCGTTGGGCCTCCGCCGATTCTAGGGTATCCACGCGTTGGGTTGCCGGCTCTGGAGACGACGCACCAGTGGCACTTCAAGCTTTCCTACCCGATCATTCTCGGCCCGCAGTGCAATCACGACATCCAAGTGCTCCCGCGGTTGTGCGCTCTGAAGAGCAGCAGCCCAGACGCCGTGCCCGATGAGGCAGAGGTTGCCACCGCCAGAGCGGGAATGATAGAGCAGCAGGCGGCGAATGAGTTTTACTGTTCGTCATACTCTAGCAAGTCCGCGCCGCACGCGGAGGGACTCGTGCTGACTCTTGCAGTCTCGCTCCATCAGAAAGAGCAAGACGCGAAGGAGGCTGCTGGCCGCGGCGACGAGCCTGAGAACGTGCACGAGAAGGCGAAGCGGATTCTCCACAGGCTGTTGTCGGCGACGAACAACAGGATGCACAAAGGGTTTCCAGAGATGCTCAGTTACCTGCTTGAGGAGCCGACCCTGTACTCTAGCCACGAGTTCGTTACCGTCTTGACGCCAGGCCTCAGCATGCTGATCTCGAAAAGGTTGAGCGAGGTCGCAACCGGTGCAGAGACGAGTGGACCCTCCACTGCCGCGCGTCCGTACTCTACGAAACTCTACCGAAGGCCGTTCCTGACGGAGTACGATTACCTCTACCGCCCCGACGAGCTGGAGGATTTCCCATTGTACTTTTTCTTCGCGGCTTGCGAAGCTCGGCAAGCTCGCCCTGACGGACATCGCCCCGTGAACACTCTGGCGTGGCACGTCGCGGCCGACGGTAAGCGTCAGTTCTCTGCAGAAAAGCTACACAGCCGGGAGCACGAAAAAGTGCCTCTGCGCGGAGATCCTTCGGAGCATCACCCCCTCGGGCCTGAGCTATACAAGTACGCGTACTACGTGACCGTCCGCTTGAGCATCGCGTGGCGGATACCTGTTCTTCGCGGATTTCTCCCTCCGTGCCCGGAGGCAAAGAAAGACGGAGATGGCGAAGCTAAGAGATTAGAAGACGAGGTTAAGTACGCGGTGTACGTGCAACTGCTCTTTCGACCTTTCCGAACAGTGGAGGACGTGCTGCGTCGCGCCCCGCCCGCGCCGTGGACGCACATACCTGCGGAGTACTACGGCGCATTTTTGAATGAGTTCGAGGATTGGCGCAGCACTCAGGAGTCCATCGCTTCTCGAGCACGTAGTGATACGCCACCTCTCAGCAAGGAATGGTGGGCTTGTCGCGTGTGTGAATGCCTGAGGAATTACGACCTCGTCGCAAAGCGCCACGTATCGGTTGTTGATCGTGTGCCGACAGGGGACGCTCTCCGTGGTTATCCCGACGCTGCTGCCGATATCGATGGCCCCGATCCGAACAGGGCCGACGACGAGGAGATGTTGATGGAGTCCGATTCGGACGAGAGTCGCGGCGATGCTGCGATGGAGGACGATGCCCCCAGTGATGCGGCAGTTCCTCGCGCGTCGGGTCGCGAAGCAGATCCAGTCAGCCAGCTTTGCGGAACCGTGGAGATTGACTTGAACGAACTGGTCAACTCGGATACTCTGGCGAAAAGCAGATCCAACGAGGCAAAATATCTCCGTGGCTTTATCGAAGAGGAAAAGAAGTGCGTTTCGGGGCGCACAGCTGCCGCTGACGGCGACGGTGCGTTCCAAGAGTGCTCGTTGTCAGCACGAAAGTCGCTCATCGTCTCTGACATGCAGCAGAAATTTTTCAAGATCGTCAACGAGGGCGAGGATAATGTCGAGATGGTCAGGAAAGTCGAGAAGACGAAGTCAGATGTGCTACAGCAACGCATCGACGCGGCGATGGCGAGTATTCCCGTAGCACTTGAGCGCAAGGTGCCCTTGTTGGCCCGTAAGTCATCGACGTCTGTTGTAGAGGCTGCGCTGTTCTTGTTGAGCCAAAAGGTTCTCGACATCCCTGATGTGGGCGGTATCAACGTGAAGCAGGCGCGGGCGCTTCTGTGGAATGCGTTGTGGCTGCAAGACGTGATGAATCGGGAATGGTCCCTGGACGACCCGTCCGGATCGCAGTGCTCTTCGAGCTCCTCTTTGGCGGACGGCTTTCAGCTCGCGCTCATGGGCCCTGGCGGCACCGGTAAAACTGCGGTGCTCCGCGTTACGGAGGCATTGGTCTCTTATTTTTTGGGAGCCGAATCCGTGCGAAAGTGTGCTCCATCCAACTCGGCGGCCCGGCTCATCGGCGGCGACACCATACACGCTGCGTGTAAGCTCCCGTTCGGGAACATTTCTGTCAGGGACCGGAAAGCCCGTTTGAGCGTTGCTGCGCTGGAGAAGCACAGACAACGCTGGAAGAAAGCTCGCGCGTGCTTCATTGACGAAGTCTCTATGGTCTCCAGTGACCAGCTCCATGCCTCCGAGGTCCGCATCAGGGAAGCGAAGGATGACAGGAAACCCTTCGGGGGCCTCGGTATGATTCTTTCTGGAGACTTTTTGCAGTTGCCCCCCGTGGATCCAGGAGACGCGCAGAAGAGTTTAGCGACTCCTCTGAAGGAGACTGGCGCCCTGGACGCGGCCCCTGAGAACCCCGACGCAAAGGATCAGGACGTGAAGCGAAAGAAGCTCGCCGATGCCGCTCAGGGGGTTCAGTTGTGGCAACGGGCACGGCATGTCGTGTGCCTTGACGTGAACATTCGCGCCCCGGGTAAGCTCAGCAAGTTACTCGCGGAGATGCGAGACGGCAAGGGTATCTCTTCCGAGTGTTGGCAGATGTACCTGGATCGCATCATGGAGCGGAACGACCAGAGACTTTCCGAGGGGAGTTCTCCTTTCAGTAAATACGACTGGCAGTTCATTGTTCATCGCCACAAGATCCGCGTGCATCGCTCGCTCGTGAACGCCAAGGCAGCTACGTCTTGTGGGCATAAGCCGCTATACATCGTACAGGCCAGGGATGAGGCGGTGCATTCGAAAGATGATCGCAAAATGCCACACGTCAGGGAAGAGCTTTTGCGCAGAGCGTCGCCCCGAGACACTCAAAGCTTGCCAGGCATACTTCCACTGTGCGTCGGGATGCGGTTGACGTTCCAGGAGAAGGACGGGGTGTTCTGGAAATGATCCCTGTCCGTGCTCCTTCCTTCTCCTTCTCTCCAGCGGCCTCGTCTTTTTCCGCTCCTTGCACCCTCGTACGGGGGAGGCAGCAGGGGCACGGCAGACCGCAGGAGCACGGCAGTCCACAGGAGCATTATGCGGCAGCCGTCCTGCGGTGGTATGCTGTGTTTCTGTGGTTTGTCATGTTTGTCTTCCGAGTCGTCCTCCAAAAAAGCGGGAATGCTGCCAGAGTCCAGTATCCCAAGACAGCGTTTTTAGAGCCAGGGTGGCAGACCACACAGGAGCACGGCAGACCCCGCATGAACACGGCAGACCACAAAGGAGCACGACAGACCACAGGAGCACGGCAGACCACACAGGAGCACGGCAGACCACACAGGAGCACGGCAGACCACACAGGAGCGCGGCAGACCACACAGGAGCACGGCAGACCGCACAGGACCACGGGAGCATTGCAGAGCACACAGAAGCACGGCAGACCTCACGGGATCCCCGCAGACTTCAAGGAACACGGAAGACCACACAGACGCACGGCAAGCCACACACGAGCACGGCAGATACCAAAGGAGCACAGCAGACACCAAAGGAGCACGGCAGACCCCAAAAGAACCGGCAGACCACCAGGGCACGGCAGACCACACTGGAGAACGGCAGACCCCACAGGAACACGGCAGACGCCTCAGGAGCACGGCAGGCCACACAGGAGCACGGCAGATCCCACATGATCACGGCAGACCACACAGGAGCACGCCAGACCACAAAAGAAGCATGGCAGACTTCACAGGAGAACGGCAGACCACACAGAAGCACGGCAGACCCCACATGAGCACGGCAGAGTTCAAAGGAGCACGGCAGACCACGCAGGAGCACGGCAGACCCCACAAGAGCACGGCAGAAAACAAAAGGAGCACGGCAGACCACACAGGAGCACGGCAGACCGCACAGGAGCACGGCAGACCCCACAGGAGCAAAGCAGACCACACAGAAGCCCAGTAGACCAAAAAGAAGCACGGATGACCCCAAAGGAGCACGGCAGACACCAAAGGAACACGGCAAACCTCAAAGGAGCACGGCAGACCACGCAGGAGCACGGCAGACCCCACAGGAGCACGGCAAACGACAAAAGGAGCACGGCAGACCACACAGGAGCACGGCAGACCACACAGGAGCACGGCAGACTCCACAGAAGCAAAGCAGACCACACAGGAGCCCAGGAGCCCGGTCGACCATAAAGGAGCACGGAAGACCCCAAAGGAGCACGGCAGACCCCATAGGAACACGGCAGACCACAAGAGCACGGCAGACCACACAGGAGCACGGCAGATCACACAGGAGCACGGCAGACCACACAGGAGCACGGCAGACACACAGGAGCACAGCAGACCACAGGAGCACGGCAGACCACACAGGAGCACGGCAGACCCCACGGGAGCACGGCAGACCCCACAGGTGCACGGCAGACCACAGGAGCACGGCAGACACCACAGGAGTTGTCATCTGCCGTGTTCATTTTGTCTTTTCAGTACCCGTGAGGACTGTCCGCGCCTCGGAATTATGAAAGGATGCGTGTGCACAGTTCGGCATGTAGTTTTCTCGGAGAGCGAGACATTTCCAAAGCCGAACGAGAACGATAATGTGGTCCACTTGCGCTGCATGCCAGTGTCGTTGTGGCTGCAGGCGGCGGATGTCTCGTGGACGTTGGATGAGTCACACTTCCCAGACGACATGCCAGTCACGACGGACCGCAAAGGATTGTTTCAGCTGCGTCCCACGTGTGAGTACTTAAGCGCGACTTGGGAGGAGGAGACATTCAGCGTACGCCGTACCACTTTCAAAGTTCTCCCCGCCGACACTATCATCGTCTACGGCGCACAGGGCGGTACGTTCGACGCGGCGATAGTGGACATGAAGAAGCCGCCGACAATGGATGCGGACACGCACTGGCTTGCCTGTTACGTTATGTTGTCGCGGCCGAGATCGTTAGAGGGTCTGCTGATTCTTCGTGCCGCCGAAAAACACGAGCTCGAAAGGCCGCCGCCTGCTTTCCTTACACGAGAGTTGGAGAGGCTGAAGGACCTGGAGGACTCAAGCCGTTCAAAACGTATTCGAAGCTTAGTTTTTCTTATAAAAAACGGTATTAGCCACCAATAGCCATACATATCGTGCACTCACCTCCAACACCCTCCCCCGCGTTGCTCGCTGACAGGAGTGTGCGTTGGGCGAGCTCATCCAACGCATGAAGAACATGAACGACCTCCACATTCCTGACAGCATCCGCGCCGAGATCTGGAACAGCGTGTTGGCAAGGAACGGTGGCCCAAAACAGGCGGCGGCAGTCGCCGCGGCGAGAGCGAAGCGTCCGGAGGCCGCCTGTTCGCAGCAAGTGTCAACAGGCACAATTGTGCACGATGCTGCTGACGACGAGCCTGCAGGACCACCTGCGCTTGCCGAGGGATCTCGGAGACGCCTCCGCGCGAAGACTGCGGTGGGCCCTGGCAAATCTTATCCTGGCGAACTTTATCCACCCGCTAAGAGTGCACGGACGGATAAAAGGGCAAGGGTCGTCGACGACGGAGGCGCTGCCGGGAGACCAGCTAAGAGCGCCAGGGTGGGGAGACGCGAGCAGCTGTGCCCGGCCCTCGACGAGGGACGCAAGGCTGCCGCGGAGAGTATGAGAAAGCCGCGCCTCCACATGTGCACAGAATACACGCATGTCTGCGCGATTGACAAAGAGTTTGGATGTCGCTTGTGTTCCCGCATGTGTCACACAGATTGCACAAGTGTTCTCTGCCAAGATAAACCTTGTGAATTCTGCCTCAGTTTCGGCGAGATCGTTGCTGCCGGTTCCCCTGAGTGCTCAGGATTTCAGAGGCGCCATGGATGCCATTCCTGTGGTCGAAATCGGTGCTGGAACTTCTCTCCGACGTGCCTTGGCAGCCGCGACGATTCCGTCAACGCACAGAGTGCCGGGTTCGCCTCTGCTGACTCCTCACTTGCCCCCCCAGGCACGTGTTTGCAGTACAGCCACCGCTGCTGCGAAGACCGTGACGACGGATGTCAAAGCTGTATGAAGACTTGCCACCGCGACAACACTAGCCCCCTATGTCCTTATTTCGGTCGAGACCGCGGACAGCTCGCGTGGACACCGAACGCGGATGACATGCTCGACACGCAAAGGTTTCTTCGCGATCTTCGAGGTCGGAGGAGGCACCGTACGCAATGTCAGTGGCAGCGCGAAGGCAGAGATGCTGAGGGACGTCGGATTGTGCACATCCCTGGAGAAGGTTATCATTACTTGGGTGTCGCTGATGGCCATGACTGCAACTGCTTCGTGTACTCTTTAGAGCAGTGTGTTGAAATCGCAACGGACGTGGACGCTGTCAGGACAAGCTTGCAGGTGGAATTCCCGCGCGTGTGCGGGGTCGGCTGCTCTCCCACCGCTGATGCCTGCACGGGCAATTGCATGAAAGTCTACCCGCGGAACTATTTGAGTACAGATCACCGGTCCGCCGTGCTACGGAGCATCGGGCAACATGCGCGTGCAGGGCCTCAGAATGTCGATGAGTTTCATTACTGTCTGCGCGTGATGGACCTCGCTTACGACGGAAGCGGCGTCGTTCTCGGGAACCCATCTGCCCCTCGACGGATCACCGTTGCCAGAGAGAATCGCAACCACTTTGTACCTGTGTTACCTTACCCTCACAATACTGAAGGCGGGCGCTGGTTGCCCTGGTGAGCGGATAGCGCGATTGCGATGTGGGCTGTCAACTGCACTTTGCTGACTGTCCGAAATCTTAGTGCATTTGGTGTGAGTAAGGCTTTTTACCCAAAGACGTCGATAGGAGCGCCTACTCTTCGCCGCGCGTTCTGAGTTCGAGCGAACGTTATTGAAACGCGCGCTTAGCACGGTATGTTTGCTTTATATACGGTGGTGATGCTTTAAACCCACTGGCGTTCCGTGGTGCCACCGTGACATGCATAATTGCGGCTTGCATTGCACACGACGGAATCTCAAAAACAAAAAAAAAAACATTGTTCTGTGCATCGCGCCTCTCTGTGAGATTCTGTACCAGATATCGGAGCACCGCATGCGATGCAGGAGCACGGCAGAACACACAGAACGCACAGGAGCGCGGCTGTATGCACAGGAGCATGGCAGACTGCACAGTAACACGGCGGAACATACTGAAGTACAGCAGAACGCACACAACACAACGGAGCACGGCATAACGGACAGGATCACGGCAAACTCCACAGGAGCACGGCATACCATACAGGACTACAGCAGAACACGCATGAGCACGGCAGACCACGCACGAGCACGGCAGACCACAGGAGAACGGAGGATTACACAGGAGCAAGGCAGACCACAGGAGCACGGCAGACCCCAAAGGAGCACGGCAGACCACACAGGACACGGCAGACCACACGGGAGCACGGCAGACCACACAGGAGCACGGCAAACCACACACGAGCACGGCAGACCATACAGGAGCACGCCAAACCACACAGGAGCACGGCAGACCACACGTTCGCACGGCAAACTCCACAGGAGCACGGCAGACACCAAAGAAGCACGGCAGTGGTACGTGGCACTGCTGTGGTATGCCGTACTAAAAACGTGGAATATCTCATAAGCCCAGGGGACAAAAGAACGCTTCCCGTTCTTGTCCGGTCAGGTTCCCCAAAATGGCCATTTCGCTCGAGACATCCTTGAAAAATCGAGGTGTTGGAGGCTATCGTTTAAGACGTCTTTTTTAAAAAATGACGGTTTCGCTCGAGACATCCTCAAAACATCGGGATGTTGAAAAATATCAAAAATTTTTGTTATGCATGAAAAATGAGCGTTTCGCTCGAGACATCCTCGAAAAAATGAGATGCCGACAGAGGTGTTTTAGAACCTCTTATGTTAAAAATGACGTTTTCGCTAGGGACGTCCTCAGAAAATGAGCAGGAGCACGGCAGGCGGAAAAAAAGGAGCACGGCAGACCACACAGGAGCACGGCAGACCACACAGGAGCACGGCAGACCCCACACGAGCACGGCAGACCAAAGAGACGACACAAGGAGCACAGCAGAACCCGCAGGAGCACGGCAGACACCACACGAGCACGGCAGATCCCAAATGAGCACGGCAGACCACAGAAGCACTGCAGACCACACAAGAGCACCGCAGACCTCACAGGAGCACGGCAGACCCCACATGAGCACGGCAGACCCCACAGGAGCACGGCAAACCACAAAGGAGCACGGCAGACCACAGGAGCACGGCAAACCACACAGGAGCACGGCAGACCACACAGGAGCACGGCAATCCCCACAGGAGCACGGCAGACCGCGCGCAGGTACAACATCAACGCGCCTTTTGTTGTACCCCGAACGCCGCTGGCGTTTCCCCCACAGGAGCACGGCAGACCCCACAAGCTCGCGGGAAACCCCAAATGAGCACGGCATACCACAGGAGCACGGCAGACCACACAGGAGCACGGCAGACGCCACAGGAGCACGGCAGACAGTGCAGGAGCACGGCCGGCGCCGGAAAATTGAATTCCGAGGCGGTGCCGAAAAAAGGCCACTCCAAGACATTTTTTTTTTTTCGAAAATATTGATTTTCTCCTCCCGGCGCCCTGGAACCCCTTCCGGGCCGATTCCGGCACCCGGGCCGGCGCTCGAGCCAAACGCCCGGGCCGGCACCCGGGCCAGCGCCCGGGCCGGTTCCGGCGCCGGCCGGCGCCGGAAAATTGAATTCCGAGGCGGTGCCGAAAAAAGGCCACTCCAAGACACATTTTCCTTTCGAAAATATTGATTTTCTGCTCCCGGCGCCCGGGAAACCCCTTCCGGGCCGCTTCCGGCACCCGGGCCGGCGCTCGAGCCGAACGCCTGGGCCAGCACCCGGGCCAGCGCCCGGGCCGGTTCCGGCGCCGGCCGGCGCCGGAAAATTGAATTCCGAGGCGGTGCGGAAAGAAGGCCACTCCAAGACATATTTTTCTTTCGAAAATATTGATTTTCTGCTCCCGGCGCCCTGGAACCCCTTCCGGGCCGATTCCGGCACCCAGGCCGGCGCTCGAACCGAACGCCCGGGCCGGCACCTGGGCTGGCGGCCGAGCCGGATCCAGCGCTGGCGTCGGCTCTGGCCGTCGCCGGAAAAATTGAATTCCGAGGCCGCGCTAACAAAACTCATCCAAACAGATTTTTCGAAAGTGCATCATTTCTGCTCCCGGCGCTCGGAGGCTTCTGCGTCTCAAGGAGAGGTGGAGCAGACATTAAAGGAGGTAAAAGCAAGCACACGAACGCTATGGACGCGCGATGCGCTGCCACAAGCCAGCTTCCCGCAAGATCGGTCCAGAGTGGGAGGGGACGGAGCTGGGCGGGTGATGGACCACCAGAGCACTGCTCCAGCCTTCCCTCAGCCCTGGGTCTGCTGACCACACAGGAGCACGGCAGACCACACAGGAGCGCGGCAAACCACAAAGGAGCAAGGCAGACCCCAAATGAGCACGGCAGTTGCAACACGTTCGCACGGCAGACCACACATGAGCACGGCAGACCAAGAAGGAGCACGGCAGACCACACAGGAGCACGGCAGACCACACAGGAGCACGGCAGACCACACAGGACACGGCAGACCACACGGGAGCACGGCAGACCACACAGGAGCACGGCAAACCACACAAGAGCACGGCAGACGACACGGCAGACACAAACCACACAGGAGCACGGCAGACCACAGGAGCACGGCAGACCACAGGAGGCAGACGGCACGGCAGACCGTCTTCGAGGCCTCTTGGGCCGTCTTGGGGCCCTCTTGGAGCCATCTTAGCCGTCTTGGAGGCCATCTTGGCCGTCTTGGAAGACATCTTGGGCGTCTTGGAGGCCTCTTGCGCCGTGTTAGGGCCCTCTTGGGACCGTCTTGGGGACTTCTTGGGCCGTTTCGGGGCCATCTTGAAGGCCTCTTGGGCGATCTTAAAGCGATCTTGGGGGCCTCTTGGGCCGTCTTGGGCCGTCGGAACGCGGCAGGCCATCATTTAGTCTGTTCTGTTGCGTTTATGGGTTTCTCTGACGTTCTCGCCAATACGGTCTCTGACGCACGTGGTGGATAAAAAACGGCGCTTCCCGTTCTTGTCCGGTCAGGTTTTGGCATTCGCTTCTTCTCGGCTTTCCGACGACCCAAGACGGCCCAAGAGGCCCCCAAGATCGCCCCCCCCGCGCCCAAGAGGCCTGCAAGATTGCCTCAGGACTGCCCAAGAGGCCCCCAAGACGGCCCCAAGAGGCCCCCAAGACGGCAGGAAGCTTTTAAGACGCGGCGTCGGACGGGCCAGGGGCCCACCAAGACGGCCGAAGATGGCATGGCCCAAGACGGCCCAAGAGGCCTCCAAGAGGGCCTCCAGGAAGGCCCGAAAAGGCCAAAATCATTGATTTCCAATATTGTTTGAGGATTGTGGCATTTGCTTTTTTCCGGCCTTCCGGCGGCCCGAGACGGCCCAAAAGACGGTTCCAAGAGGCCCCCAAGACGGCCGAAGAGGCCTCCAAGACGCTCAAGATGGCCCAAGAGCCGTCCAAGACTTCCTCCAAGAAGGCCCGAAAGGGTCAAAATGGCCTCCAGGCGGGCCAAGATGACCTTCAAGATGCCCACGTGATACCCGAAAGCTTTCCAAACCAATTCGGGGAACACCTGGTCCGATAGAAGGCAGGTCTGGCCTCAACGTTCGGCCACATAGGCGCTTCCAAAAAGACAGGGGGCGGCGGTGATTCGCTGTAGGCGTCGTCTATCCGCCGTCCCCTGTCGATTCATCGCAGGGGTACCTGGCGTGCTGAACCCTATTGGTTTTGTTTTTTGTGTTCCAAAAGAGCTCCTCCTGGGGCTTCGGCCCGTCCCGCCGGGGTCCCGGGACGTTTGCCCAGAGGTGGCTGCAACGCCCCCCAAACGGCCGTTTCGCTAGGGACATCCTCAACAAATCGCGAAGATGGCCCAAGGTGGCCTGCAAGATGGCCAAGATGATCGAAGATGGCCGACATAATGTCTTCCAAGATGGCCAAGATGCCCCCCAGAGGTCTCCAAGACGGCCTCAAAGGCCTCCAAGAGGTCCTCCAGGAGGGCCCGAAGGGGCCCAAATCATTGATGGTCCTTAGATTGTTGAAGGATGTTGGCATTCGCTTCTTCTCGGCTTTCCGACGACCCAAGGCGGCCCAAGAGGCCCCCAAGATCGCCCCCACCGCGCCCAAGAGGCCTGCAATATTGCCTCAGGACTGCCCAAGAGGCCCCCAAGACGGCCCCAAGAGGGCACAAAGACGACCCAAGAGGCCTCCAAGACGCCCAAGATAGCCTCTAAGACGGCCCTGGAGCACCCAAAGAGGGCCCCAAGTCGGCCTAGAAAGGCCCCCCAAACGGCTTCCGACGGCGTCAGACGGGTCAGGAGCCCACCAAAACAGCCGAAGTTGGCTCGAAGCTGGCCCAAGACGGCCCAAGAGGCCTCCAAGAGGGCCTCCAGGAAGGCCAGAAAAAGCAACAAACAGTGATGCTCCTTAGGTTTGTCAATGATTTTGAGATTTGCTTCGTTTCGGCCTTCCGACGGCCCAATACGGCCCAAGAGCCCCCAAAGATCGCCTAAAGATCGCTCAAGAGGCCTCCAGGATGGCCTCAGAACGGCCCAAGAGGCCCCCAAGACGGCCCCAAGAGGCCCAAAAGACGGCAGGAGGCTTTTAAGACGCCCAAGATGGCCTCGGGAGCATTCCAAGAGGGCCCCAAGTCGGCCCACAGAGCCCCCCAAAACGGCTTCCGACAGCGTCAGACAGGCCAGGAGCCCACCAAAACAGCCGAAGATGGCCCTAAGATGGCTCAAGAGGCCTCCAAGCGGGCCTCCAGGAAGGCCCGACAAGGCCTAAATCATTGATTTCCCATGAGTTGTTGAAGAATCGTGGCGTTTGCTTTTTTTCGGCCTTCCGACGGCCCAAGTGCCCCCACAGATCGCCCAAGAGGCCCAAGACACGGCCCCAAGAGGTTCCCAAGAGGGCCCAAGAGGCCTCCACGATGCTCAAGATGGCCTCCAAGACGGCCCAAGAGCCCTCCAAGACGTCCTCCAAGAAGGCCCGAAAGGGTCAAAATGGTTTCCAGACGGCCAAGATGACCTTCAAGATGCCCACGTGGTCCCCGAAGGCTTTCCAAACCGATTCGGGGAACACATGGTCCGATAGCTTAACAGGTCTGGCCTCAACGTTCGGCCACATAGGCGCTTCCAAAAAGGCAGGGGGCGGCGGTGATTCGCCGTAGGCGTCTTCGATACATGGTGAGAATGTATCAGGTGACACGCCCGGCCCGCCCTACCACCACGTCTGCGGGTGCGCCAGCTGGTCATGAGGAAAAAGGACGGAAGAGGAGGAACAGAAGGAAAGGGCGGGACCACCCGCACAGGCGACCCCGCCGACGGCGGGGAGGCCGAGGAGGAAGAGGAGGGAGGGGTGGAGTCACCCGCACAGGCGGAACCCACCAAGGAGGACGGAAGCGGTGCGGGCACCCGCGCAGGTGGATCCCAACAGGAACGAGGAAGAGGTGGGGGCACCCACAGTGGCGGATGCAGAAAACCAATGCCGATACAGCTCGTGGAGTTCAGATCTGCACAACCATCAGGGAAGATGACAACGCCGCCGATCCTTCGAACTCCGAGGGACACCAGCGGATGCCCCCAGGAGGGAGGACGGGGCGGGGGCACGCGCACAAGCGGACTGAACCCCGAGGGAGGATATGAGGCTGATGGGGAGGGGGGGCACGCGCACAGGCGGATTGGAGCTCGAGGCGGGGTGGGCTGACTGCAAGGATGATGTAGAAGAGGGTGCCTAGCTGCCGCTCGGACGTCCATTCCCCCTGCATGTGCCGGTTTTTTTTGGGGGGGGCAGATGATCCAAGATGCTCCTCGATGGTCCCAGCCGAGAAAAAGGCACACGTCCGATCGGTGCCGAGGTGATGGCGGAAAGAGAGACGAGGAAGAGGAGGGTGAGTAGGCCACAGGAAGGTCAATCGAGGGGGCGGACGAGATGGCCGAGGTGAAGGGGAGGCTTCTGTCCCAAACGGGTCGGCTTTCTCATAAGACTGCATTCGTGTTGTGGCGTTCCATATTGCGAGGCCGCGGCATGACCGACGTGCTGGATCAACCATCATCCCTAAAACCCTCGAAAAGCCGAATACAGACCAAACAAGCGCCTAACGAATACGACTACATTTTCCTGCGCCCAGCCTGCGGCCAATTGATGTAGAGAGTGGGGCGGTTTCCACGCGTGCAGCATCAACTATGCCTGTTAGGCAGGCGTGACGCAAGTGAGGGAATTAAGGGCGGGGATGGGGTGCGTGTGATTTCGGCACCTTTTTTCCGACGGGCGCCTTACCGTTGTGACCTGGCGCGGTCCGTGTGAACATTGGCATGGCCAACGTTACCATTGCAATTGGCATGCGTAATGTGCAATACGTGGTGATGCTAGTAAATGTGAAGTCATTATACAGGCTACATTCGAACCAACCTGCCTGCGATTGTCATATATATGTGGGTTATGCACACATCATGCCAATGAGGTTTGCAAGTCAATGGTATTCCTGTAGATGCAACGGCGTATTGGCTGCTATAACATTTGATTATATCCGCCAACGTGCCACCGGGCACGACTTGGTGTGTCATCAGGTCCTTTTGCTCAATCCTTTTGGGTGACAATACTGAAGATTGTTTGAGGGGCCGGACCCCAACTTCTGAACATCCTTCGGGGCTTGTCGCGTGGTCCCCAGAATGTGTCGCACAACTTGTTCGGGCCTGGTATGAAAACGTACAACGTTAACATATACAAGCGTCGGTCTTTACGGCGTTGAAAACGGCCCCAAAGGCCCTTGTGACCGCCCGAGAAGGCCCCCGAAAAAAGGCACTGCGACGGTCCAAGGAGGGCCCCATGACGGCCCAAGAAGCGCTCAACATGGCCCAATAGATCCACCCCAAGACGCCCCCAAGAGTGGGAGCCCAGCCTGCAGTTCGAGGTTACCTTTCCAATGTGCCCCCCAGGAGGTACCACGAGGCCCCCAAGAGGCCCCAAAGGACCCCCCAAGAGGCCTCGAAACTGCCTCCACGAGGCCTCGGAGATTTTTGGGGAGCGAACAATATGCTTCCGCACCTAGCGCCAAAACGTGGGTGACGCCACACGCCGAAGGGCTGGGTTATACGGCATCGGGATGAAGCTGGCGAAGTACGGCACGAGCGAAACAAAAAAAAACTGCATTTGAAAACCGTTGTCTTCCTCGCCGAGCGTGTGGAACATATTCCCGCCACTGCTTCAGATAACGCGCCGTGAGAGCGAACGTCGAGCTCGGGCCGACGGACGTTTGCTTGAACTGTACACAGTGCCAATATCAGCCCAAGCATTTCTTTGCAGGTGGACAACGCGGAGGAGGAAGAGGAGGCAAAGGAACGGAGAGAAGGGTGGATGTACTGACGTGTTGTGAGTGTTGGTTCCTATGGCCCGAACGATCATTCAAATAAACAGGCACTCGACCACAGCTATATACCGAAACGTAACACAATACAACGAATGGCACAAGGCCAGAACATTAACCGGATTTCTGACAAGCCACCGCGAAGAGACAGAGAGAGAGAGACAAACACATAAAGAAAACAACCCGCAAACTGGACAACCCTTGTTGACACACAAGCAACGCAATATTGACAAATACTTCAAATCAGAGGTGCTTGGCATATTCGCGCCACGCGCTGCACATCCCATGGCGGCGGGAGGGCAAGCCCAGCGAATGGGCTGGGGAGGGCCGCCAGCGGCCATGCAACAGTCCACCATGTGCGTACAGTGGACTCGTCGCTATCAATTAATTTTACGGAACGAGGAGGAGGAGGGGGGGAGGAGGAGGAGGAAACGAGGTACGAGGGGTTCCGCAGAGCTTTCTGGGGCCTGGCAGCTCATCCAACCACGCCTGGATCTGCCTGCACAACCCGCCGCGCAGTGCAAATGTCACGGAGTCGGTGCGGCGCCAAAGTCTGGAATAGGCGCAACACCGCACGCGGGCGTACACTGGCCACTGGAAGAGGAGGGGGAGGAGGAGGAGGGGGAGGAGGAGGAAGAAGAGAAGGAGTAGGAGCAGGAGCAGGAGCAGGAGGAGGAGGAGGAGGAGGAGGAGGAGGAGGAGGAGGAGGAGGAGAAGGCGGAGGAGGAGGAGGAGAGGGATTCTCTCGCTCCGTTCTGGCGAGCGGTCTCCGCGCGCGCGTCGACGCGCTCGCGCTCAGGAGGAGCTCCCCTGGCCGCCCGAGGGGCGTCGCAGCCGTGAAAGCCCGGGGAATGAAAACAGCTCAGTTCCCCCGGGCGCGGAAGGCAGCCGCGCAGCGCGCGCGCCTTCAGCCTCAGCGAGGCCATGGGGATGAGAAGGGGTGCCGAAACACTGCGGAGACCGCGCGATGGAGGTCGCAGAGAATATGGGGGGCATTGTATCGTTCCACCCTGGCGAGCGGTCTCCGCGTGCGCGCGCCGACGCGCTCGCGCGCGGAGGCGGGGCAGACCTGCAGCCGCGCGCGAGGGCGCCGACGCGCCGCGCTGAGGAGGGCCCCCCCGGCCGCCCGAGGGGCGGCGTAGCCGTGCCCATGCCCGACGCCCCTTGCGAAGTGGCAAGGCTTTGTCGGGCGGCCGCAAGCTGGATGGACCAGGCAAAAGACCCCGCAGGCAAGCAGGAGGCAAGCGAGCGCCTGCTGCCAGAGGCGAAGAACATCACCTGAGTCCTGGCGGCCTCGGACAGAAATGCAAAGATTGTCGAAGAAGCAGCAGCAGCATCTTGAAGGTCGCGCTCAGCACTCGACGCTCGGCGCCACCTGCCTCGCCAGAAGACGCGAGGGGCGCCTTCTGCAGCGATGTCAAAGTCAGTGGCACATGGGCCTCCAGACAGCCAGGAGTCAAGTTCAATCCAGCGGCGGCTTCGGCGAGCGGGGCGCCCAAGGCCAAAAGCACGTGTCCCCACCGAGCGCGGAAGCCGCTGGCCCCGAAAGGGGCGAGCGGATCGGCGGGGGCGAGATGCCCAAAAACACGCTCGAACAGGTCCACCGACAGACGATCCGAACACCTCGCACGCTGAGCGGGGTAGGAACGACGGGTCTTGAGCGCAGCGATGGCCAGAAAGGTGTCGCCTGTCGCTTCGACGCGGTCTGGCGGCCAGGAAAGGTCGCGCCGTCTCGCTTTCGTGAGTTCTCCAGGCCGGAGGAAGATAGCGAGACCGAGCAGCAGCAGGGCGGCCATGTCTGGCCAGTCCCAGATGAGGCAGAGGCCAACCATTGCGCGCAGAAGGGCGCGCGGTAACGGTGGACGAAGCTTGGGAGGCTCTGCGATCTCCCACTGCTTAGCGACGCCCCAAGCTTCGGTGAGGAACGCCTTCCAGTGGGGGCGCGCTGACTGCGTGCCCAGCAAGGCGTGCACATGGGCGTAGTGGTGGAAACCGGCGTCGTGCAGCCAGACTCCGAAGGTGGCTACCGCTCGCGCCAGGAACGCGTCTCGTCGGTGGAGCGCGGTCGGAGCCACTCTGTCGTGCTCGACGACCCACAGCTCGAACGCATCAACCGATCGTGGCCTGCGATCGCGGCACTCGGGAGTCAAGTGGGGATCTCAAACGAAAGGCGTGCGAGAGGCGCGGGGTTGCGCGGCGCTAAGCCCGCGGCCAGGCAATGCGGTAGCGGCTGCTGGGGCAGCGGGGCCCCCAGCGCACACGCGTGCGCGCGCAGTCCGCGCGCGCCAGGGCAGCGGGGCGGGCGCGGGGCCTCTGCTGCTCCGAAGGGCCACGTGGCCCGTGGATGTGGCAGCCCGCCGTTCGCGCGACGCGAAGTACGACGGCGACTTCTCCTCGTCGGCTCCTGAGCGGATCGCGGTCTCAGCGCGCGCCGCTGCGAAGGAGTCGCCCGCCGCGTCCACGATCGCCTCGACCTCCGAGGGCACGCAGAGAAGCGCGGTCTCGACGTCGGCCCAGGGGAAGGGGGCAGGCGGACCAGCAGGGTGCACCCCGCGAGCACGGGCGCGCAACTCCGAGCCCGGCTCGGCCGCGTCCTGCCGCTGCGACGTGCCCGACAATGACGTCGGGTGGGGCGCGCTGCAGATGGCTTGATACCCGTCGAGCAACTCCGCAGGTGCCTCCTTGTTGGGCAACAGGTGTAGCGGGGGCGGCTCGGCGTTCTCGGAGAGGTGCGCAAACGGTTCATAGACGCAGGCCAGGCAGGCCGCGCGACGCCGCTGCGCGACGTTGTTGCCCCAGCCGGTGCCCCTGATCCCTCCGACTGCTTTCTCGTCGATCTGAAGGTGCCCAGTCAGCCCTGGGAGGGCCGCTGCGCTCATGGGCAACAGCCGCCCAGGCTCCGAGAAAGACGCGACACCTCCATCGCCGAAGAGCCGCTGGTAACTGCGCAGCACAGCGAGCAGGCATCCGAGATCGTCGACCTCACGCGGCTCATCCGCGCCAGCAGGAGCGAAGTGCCGCAGCCAGGAAGCAGCGTGCTGAAACAAACGGTCATCGGAGCACTGCACAACTGTCACCAGTTCGCCCGCCACCTCCAGCCGCCAGCCAATGGCCGCAGCCGCGGCAGCCGGAAGGGCGATCGGTTCTGGCGAATCGTCAAGGCCGGTGGGCGAAGGCATCGGCAGGCGGGGCAGGGCGGAGACGCTCGCAAAAGGAGCCGCCGACGGCGCGAACCCTCCCCTGCGGCGGCGGAACGTCCTCGCTGGAAGGGCGCGTGCCGGTCGGCCCAGCGCTCGAGACGCCCCGTGAACAGCTGCGCGGGGCGCCTGCTGCATCGCCCTGCTCCACGAGGCCAGCGGGAGGCACGCCGATTGGCTGAGCAGCAACGGCGCGAGCCCTCCCCTGCGGCGGCGCAGCGACCTCGCTGGAAGGGCGCACGCCAGCCGCCCCAGCGCTCGAGGCGCCTCTCGATCGGCCGCGCGGGACACCCGCGAAACCAACCGGCTTAGCGCCACGAGCCTTGCCCCGAAGATGTCACTCCGCGACATGGAGGAATCCCGACTCCGGCTGGCGCCCGAGGAACGAGCTCCTCGAGAACACGCGAGGCTCTGGCACGCGCAGATAGGAGGGGCGAAGGGGGAGAACGGAGGAGAAGGGGGCTGAGGGGAAGGAACAAAAGGAGGACGATTATATATATATATATATATACATATACATATATATATATATATGTACATGTGTATATATGTGTATATATATATATATCAAAGAAGTGTTGTCCATGCGTGTGTTACCACATCTCCTGAGGCTGCCGCCCGCGAAAAAGGACCTCCGCGGACGCGTCCTGCTCGGACACCACAGACCGTTGGACGGCGCGGGCAATCCTGCGCAAGACCTCGTCCGAGATCCGACCTGGCAGGATGTCGCGGATCTGAACGGGGTCCTCGGAATCGAAGTCCGAGTCGCAGGAATCCGCGGATCTTCCAGCGACAGAGGCTTTGGGCGGCGCAGACTCGGCGCGCCTGCGCCGCGGGGGCGTCGCCGGGCGCCGCGCCCCGGCGGCTGGCGAGGCGTGCCGCGTGCCTCGACCTGCCGCGAGGAGGCGTCGTCGGGCACCGCGCTCCAGCGGCTGGCGAGGCGAGCCGCGACCTGCCGCGAGGAGGCGTCGAAAGTCCCGCCCGCAGCTAGGGCGCCAGCGTCTGCCGACGACCCTCCGCTCGAGTAACGGCCGCAAGGGTTCGGGGACCTTCGGGGAGAAGCCCGGCCCCCGTCCCCGCTCGGCGCTTGCTCGGATGGGCGGCGGGGCCGCGGGGCAGCACGCTTCGCCGCGGCGCGACGGCTCGCAGTCCGCCGAGCGCGGCGGCCTGGCGGAGGCGCGGCCCCCCCCTCAGGAGCGGGGAGAGCCGCGCGACTCGCCCGGCGTTTGGCGGCCGCGCGCTGCTGGCGGCGAGGTCCCGAGGCGTTAGTTGACACCGGGGCATGGCCTCCCAGGGTCGGCCGGTCCTCGACGGCCTCGTCGCGGGGACCAAGCCGTCGGTGGACGGCCAGCCGATCGCGGCGCGACATGGTGCTGGCAGGATCGTCGGGCAGGTGCGCGTTGGCACGCGTGTTGGCCTGGAATTCGGCCTCCAGCTCAGCGAACGAACATCTTACGGCCCTACGACCCGCAACCCAGGAACGGTGGCGGGATGGGCCGAAAGCCATGAGATAGTCGAGCTCCGAGATCGGCTACAGTAGGAGCTCGACCACAAGGAACTGTCCAAAAGAAACCCAAACCTGAGGCCCCAGGAAGTCCATTGATGTGTTGTATGGAGACGTCACGCTTCCCATCGTAGAACCATTGACACCCAAGAAGCCCAGGGCACCTTGGAGGCAAGCAGGGTGTCTCTTGGCATGGGCTTCCACTGTAACTTCGAACTTCGACCTCGACCCCCGATTCGACTTCAAGGCTCGAGTCGTCTCGAAAGCTGAGCAAGTTCCCGAGGGAGTTATTCCCCCGAAGCTCGAACTTTGGACTCGGCTGCGGGGCCACCGCGCTTCGCCTTCGCTCTGGCCCCCCATCTCCCTTCTTGATACGACGTGTCCCCTTCCCTCCAGATCCGTGCTCTCCTCCTTCCCTTGCTCCCCCCCATCCTCACCCTCCCTCCTCCTTCTCCTCCTCCTCTTCTTGATATTCATGATAGTATGATTCGTAGTATTATGCTTCTTCTTCCCATTATTAATAGCAGTATGATGTGGGTTCGTCTTCTTCTGTGTCTTACTATTGTTGTTAGTATTATTACTATTATTTGTCGTCGGTTTCTTCTTCTGCTTCTGCTTCTGCTTCTGCTTCTGCTTCTGCTTCTTCTTCCTCCTCCTCCTCCTCCTCCTCCTCCTCCTCCTCCTCCCCTCCCCTCCCCCTTCTCGTCCCCCTCCTCCTCCTCCTCCTCCTCCTCCACCTCCTCCTCCTCCTCCTCCTCCTCCTCCTCCTCCTCCTCCTCCTACTCCTCCTCCTCCTCGCTCTCTACCCCTCGCCCGAGGCGCGCGGGGCGTAACTCCCCTCGCCCGCCCCTCCCCGCCCGGAGCCGCGAGCCCGACCGGCTCCGCGAGCGGCGTGTCGGCGTCTCCTGGGCGCGTCCCGCCACAAGGGGGGCCCCGTGGCACGCCGACGCACAGGCTCTCGCCGCCCTCCCCTCGCCCTCCTCGCCCTTCTCCTCGTCCTCCTCGCCCTCCTCCTCGTCCTCATCGCCCTCCGCCTCGCCCTCCTCCTCGTCCTCCTCATCGCCCTCCTCCGCGCGTTCCTCGCCCTCCTCGTCGCCCTCCTCCTCCTCCTCCTCGCCCCCCTCGCGTGGTGCGTCGTTCTCGTCCCCTTCCTCGCCTTGCGGAGCTCTTGGATCTCCACTGGCCCCCCGCGACGCCTCCGGCGCTGCCTCTGGCGCGCTTCGCGCGACAGGGTGTCCGGGGTCGGTCCAGCGCAGATGCAAGAGATCTGCGCGGACCTCCGAACATGTATGTGTGTCGCTGTCACTTCTTCGAAGACAGCTCATCGAAGTTAAAAGACACGCTCCTCGATAAATCATGACGACTGTGCTGTTCCGAGACTGGGGTCCCTGGAGGCTGTTTCCTGGCCCCGGGACCGTAAACAAAAACGGCTCGGGATGAGAAGCCGGCCCTGGTATAGGCAAACAAACATTGACATCAACATAAAAAATAAAAACTCACAGGTCCGTGCGGATTTCTCGGATCGGCGATGGAGGCGCCGCCAGGAAGCTCCAGGGCCGATCCGAGAAATCCGCGCGGACCTCCGAGTTTGTATGCGACGTCATTGTATCTTCCCCGACAGTAGATTAGTTGAGATCCTCGGGAAACGAGGAAGAGTGAGACGCCAGAGGAGGAGTTAGATGCTCATTCTGGGGACCTTCCTGGAGCCACTCGCTCCACTCGTGCGTCGAAGCTGAGTCGAACCTGAGTCGAGCCTGAGTCGAACCCGAGTCGAGCCTGAGTCGAGCCTGAGTCGAACCTGACTCGAACCTCGGACGAACCTCCTCACCGCTCTTGGCAGCCGCGTGCGCTCCCCTGGCGCCTCGGGACCTTCGCTTGTCCATTGGCGCCATGGGATGCTCCACTGTCCACTGTCCATTGATTGTCCGTGCTCTCCAACACCGCAGGCGCCCTGGCTTGTTTTGGGTTCTCTGCCCAGGCACCACCCCTGGGGGCACTTCCTGCGTTCGGCGCCAGGCTCTGCAATTTTCCTCACCATCGGCTCGATGCCATTCGACGGATGCAGCCTTTCCGAAAGAACATCCTGGAAGGTAGGTGTGAAATCCTCGTCGACCGTGGTTTATTATCGAAGAGAGAAAACCGAAGTACATTATCTTCAAATGATACCATATGGATCATTTTCATGTGAATGGATCGGGCGCCCCCCCCCCGGCAGAATCATTATATTTCCGGAATGATCAACCTGTGTTTAATATTCCAACATTATGGACCAAATTTCAAATCAGTCCGGAACGTGCTCTCAAACGGCGCCCCCAAGCTCAATGACGATCCGGAAACATGGCGAATCCGGTTTTATTATCTCCTGGATATAACAAACCGGGGTCCAAATTGCGACATGAATAACCTGGTGGGGAACCAAAGGATGGGAAGGAACATCGAATTACTATCGTTCCGGAATTACGAAAACCGGGTTTCTTCCCGAGACATTATAAGCCCCAGTTAATATTCCCGGAACAGTATGAAACCAGGTTGAAATGCTTTCGGGGTCGGTATCCCCAGAACATTATAAACCAGGGTTTGTAATGTTCCAGGGGGAACAGTCTGAATCCCAGTCAATATTCCCAGAGCATGGAAACCCAGGTTCATAATGTTCCGGGCGAAACATTATGAACCCTGGTCAATACTCCCAGAACGTTACAAACCCAGGTTAACATCTTTTTGAGGTACATCCTGGATCATAACGGCCGCGCGGATACCACCGCCCCACCATCACTTCCACCCGCTCTCCTCCCATTTCCAATCCTTCCTCCCCCAGAGGGGGTAGGAGGGCAGAGGAGGTTGGGCGGATGCCGGAAAATGCAGAACGGCAGAACGAAGGCACGGAAACGGAGAAAGAGGAAAAGGAGGGGGAGGAGGGAGAGGAGGAGGAAGAGGAGCAAGAGGAGAGGTCGGGCGGATGCCGGAAAATGGGGACCGATAAAACGAGGGCACGGAGAGGGGGAGGGAGGAGGAGCAGGAGGAGGAGGAGGAGGCGGAGGAAGAGGAGGAGGAGGAGGAGGAGGAGGAGGAGAAAGAGGAGGAGGAGGGCACGCGTCCGAGAAGGGGGGAGGCGGGGCAGCAGCAGCGGCAGCGAAAAGGGGGAAAGTCCAGGTGCTGCCTGCACTTCGCTGAACTACCCGATGAAAGTGTCAAGCCGTGCGCAGCGTCTCGTGAGCTGCTTGAGGCGAGCGCGCATTCACTGTTTCGGCCGCCGAGCCCCACGCAGGAGCTGGTGAGACTGCGCGAAGAGCAGGTCATGATAACACTGAAAAGCAAGGTATATAAACAGGGCACTCCAAACAATAACGTTTTCGTTCGAGGCAGCCCGCGGGAAAACGGAGGCCTCTTCAGGACCAGAAAGCGAAAGGAAAGAAGGGGGCGGAAGAGAGGCTTAGGCACTATCGACAACAAACTGGCAGCTAAGGTAGCGCAGAAAAGAATCGGCCCCAAGTTCTCCGCCGAAAACGCACGGAACCGTGGGGCCCCGAAAACGAGCAGAACAACACCAACCGTTCGAGAAGGTTTTGAACACCGACACCGTAACACAGCTAGGAACCAGCTTTCCGAGCGTACAGACCGCCATCAGAGACAGATCAAGATCACAACACCTCGAAAAGACCCCCTGATTCTCCATGCGGTACAGCGATGGAACACGAAACCGTTCGGGAGCAACTCCTAGGAGCCACCTTTCGGCGGTCGCCTGTATTTTGGGAGTGCCAGCTGGAAGGGGCCCGAGGGATAGCGCACCACTGGTCGAAGTTAGTACTCAGAACGTAAAGACAGCTCCCAAGCCATAGCGGGTCCCGCTCCCACAGCATTTTGCACTGGTCACTGGCAGCCATTGCTTGAATTCTCGTCCGCAAACGAAAGAACACGATGGAATTGCAGGCGAAGCGGTACAGTGTAGCTCTCGAGACAAGGTCTAGCCCGCGCATCTGACATGGCAGGCCGAGGGGGCTGGGATTCTCGAGCATGGCTGGGCTAAGCGAGTTCTTGCCCAGCAGCCGAGACAGCGTCGCGCGCGCTCTTGGGGGGAGAGAAAAACTGCACAACGTACGATGGACAGCTGAACGCGTTCTGGTTGAAGAGAGCGATACTTTTAACGAGACCGGCCCCCACGGCTTTAATAACATGATTTCTCGCGAGTCACTTACGGGCCGGAACAATCCACGACTGACCGCTGCCCCCGCGCCCAAAATACACCCCAAGATACATGGTGTATTGAGCGATCTGGAACGATAGCGGAATGCTGGCCCAACGAAAACGTCGAGCATATTCACCGGGGGGGGCCAGCGAGGGGAACCACAACACATTTAGATTCATTGAGCACTAACCCTGCAGTTCCGGCGGCGCATGCAAAAACTGGAAGGGCGCAAGCAAACGCTCGATTGACATCTTGTACAAAAGGCCAACATCATCAGCACATGCGCCAAGAGCTGACGGTGCGCGCGCGAGCCTCGCGCCCAGCATCCGCAGGACGGGGTCAACGCGCAGCGCGAATAGGGAAGAGGAGAGTGGGCACCACTGCTTTAACACACTAACCCACGATGAGCCAACCGCCAAGCTTCTTGAGGCCCACAGAAAGAGACCGAGACCCAAACGTTGGAATGCAAGGCAGCAGCGGCTCTCCGTTTATTTTCTCAGGGAACTCCATGGCCCCGAGGACAACCATAATCATGCAGTGTGTGTGTGTGTGTGTGTGTGTGCGTATGTGTGTGTGTGTGTGTGTGTGCGTGCGTGCGCGTGCGAGCGCGCGTGTGCGCGCGCGGCGGCGGCGGCGGGGGGGGGGGGGGGCGGGGAAGGCGGCCTTGATATCGAAGGTAACGCACCCAGCTGTTTGAATCCCGCCCTGAAAAACCCACTCAACAGCCCTGGGCTCAAGCGTCGCAACGTTATCGGTGAAGTTTCGCCCAGGAATAAAGCCCCGCTGGGAGTCAATGCAACGCTCCTGCAAACTCGGGTGGCAGGCTGGTTAACGGCTCGACTGACTACCCTGAGGTTCGATACCGGTAAAAATAGCAGTTGTAGAAAATATCTGCAAAAAATACCGGTTGTGAATCATATGCAAAAAATAACAGTTATGCGCATTTTTATATCATGTTGAGCATATCTGTAAATTCATAAGAGTCCTAAGTCATATCTGCAAAAAATAGCAGTTCTAACCCATATCTGCAAAAACAATAGCAGTTATGGCAAATATCTGTAAAACATAGCAGTTAACAGTCAGATATGCAAAAATAGCAGTTATGACAAATATCTTTTCTTAAAATAGCAGTTATGAGTCATATCTGCATCATGAGCCGTCTCTGGGCCATCTTGAGCCGTCTTGAAGCAGTCTAGTGGGCCGCAGGTGAAACGACCCTTAAGCCTGCCCATCGAATCCGATGAGTTTCCGATGCACTACCAATGAGTTTCCGATGGTGTCCGATGAGTTTGCACTGCGTACGTATCAAATAATGCCCGATCACGTGGTACGTGTTGAACACTGCCACGAGGCCGTCGGGTACACCGCTGCCCGTAGGCGGCGCGGGTTAAGACAATTAGGGACGCGGCTCGTTAAATAAACGGGCGCCGCGCTTAACATGAAAAAGTCAGTGAAACAGTGAGCGGGGCGAGAGCGTCATTTTGAAAGTACCCGCCCTCCATCCGTGTAGTTGTTCACTGCCCCAGATGCCCCGAACCCTACTGAGGAGGAGGACGGGCGAGGAGGAAATGGCGGAGGAGAAGAGGAGGACGGGGGCGGACGGCGCGGAGGCGCCTCGCGCGATCAAGGTTGAACGCGCTACGGGGGCCCATCTCGGGCCCCAGTGCTCGCGGGCACGGGGCCGCGGCGCGAAATCTCGATGTTCGGGGACGAACGCCCCACGCGGTGTCGGAAACCATCGTCCGACGACGACGACGACGACGACGACGCCTCGCGAGGCGTCGTCGTCGTCGTCGGCGTTCTGGCTCGATCGATCGCGATCGGCGTTCTGGCTCGATCGAGCATGTTGGGCTATTTCGAGGCCACTAGGAAGGTCAACCTTCCTCCGCGCGCCCAGTTGGCGCGCTTCCGCGGGGCGCGCGCGATGGCACCCTTCGAGGTTGCCACGCCGCCCGCGACCCCGCGTGCGGGGAAGTCGGCGGAGCCGCCGACGCCACCGACGACGGCGGCGGCGTCGGCGGTGGAGAGCGCGGCCAGCTCGGCTGCGCCCACGCCGCAGCCAGAGACGGCGCAGGAGACGGCCTCGCCGCCGCCAGAGACGGCGCAGGAGACGGCCACGGAGGCCATCTCTACTCGTCGTCGTCGTCGTCGTCGTCGTCGTCGTCGTCGGCGGCGTCGTCGGCGGCGTCCTCCCCCGTCGTTCCGGCACCGATGGCGACAACGATGACGACGACTACGACGACCACCCATGGGTGGTAGTCGTAGTCGTCGACGTCGTCGCCGCCGCCGCCGCCGCCGCCGCCGTCGTCGCCGTCGTCGCCGTCGTCGTCGTCGTCGTCGTCGTCGTCGTCGCCAGGCTGCCGACGACGGCGCGACGCTGGTGCCCGCGAACGAGACGCTCGAGCAGGCGTTGGCTGGTGTCGTGGACCGCCGCCGCCCCGCGCGGAGGGGGGGCTCAGGGGTGGGGGGCTCGCCGACCCCCCCCGTCGTCGACTATCTACTCATCGGATCGATCTTCGGAAACTCATCGAAACTCATCGGAAACTCATCGGAAACTCATCGAAACTCATCGGAAACTCATCGGAAACTCATCGGGAACTCTTCGGAAACTCTTCGGAAACTCATCGAAACTCATCGTAAACTAATCGGAAACTCATCGAAACCCATCGGGAACTCATCGTGAACTCTTCGGAAACTCATCGAAACCTCATCGGAAACTCGTCGGAGACTCATCGGATCCCAATCGGAAGATCCCGATGAGCTCCCGATGAGCTCCGATGGGGCCCTGGACGGGGCCCTGGATGCATTCCTGGAGGGAGTTTCGGTGAGTTTTGAATCAGCAGCGCCCCGATCTATGTGTCCGTAAACGTTTTGGCTCCACAAGTTCAGTGGGCACCAGCTGCCAGATGCCATACCCGACGCTCGGCCCTATCCGACGATCGGCTCTACCGTATGGCTGATGATGGCGCCAGCGACGGGTCCGAGTCGACGACCCGCGCCGTGTGCACGGACGTGGAGTTGCTGACCAAGGTGCTGCGCCCTGTCATGACGAAACCAGATTTCGTGGTGTACAAGAGCGACCACTCCTCCTTCCCTGTGTCCAGCGACCAGGCGCCCTTAAGTGCCGACGCTGCGGTGCTCGTCGCGCAGTCGATCAGGCAGCAGGCAGCGCCGAACTTGAGCGTCGGCAAGGTCGCGTGCGAGAACGCGATCGAGTTCTTGGTCACCGAGAAGGCGAAGACAGGAAAGCCGCCCTGGAGTTTGTTCGAGGGCGATTCCAAGAAGCGCTACGTGAGGGACATGACGGCTAGGGTGCGCACGCTGTGCATGCACGCGGGGTCCTTCTACCGCCGCAAGCTCGGCCCCCCTCAGTGGTACAAGGCCGTCATCGCGGAGCAGGGCTACACCGACGGCATCAACCTGAACGAGGATCAGGACGAGGAGGAGGACGACGCGGACGAGGAGGACAGCGCGCCCGTCAGGCGAAGGCCGTCAATGCGAGGAGGTTCAGCGGCAGGGGGCGAGGACGAGCCCGAGGGCACGGGGGCCGCGAAGAAGAGGCCCGCCGCGGCCGAGCCTGCAGGTGACAGCGCAGGTTCCGAGGTGCAGTACGTCTACACATTCGACGAGAACAAGAACCCGGCAGTGCGCATCCAACCGAGCACGCGGCGGGTGGAGCTTTGCGACAGCTCGCGGTCATCCGACCAGGGCGGATTCATGGTTGCCACGTGGGCCGATGGGAAGGAGTGGCGGTACCCAGAGGCGCTGCATCAGCAGAAGGAGAAGCCGAATAACGCCAAGAGTGGGCTTCCTTCTAAATACTTACCTGACGGCTCAAAGGTCTACGTCGAGCTGAAGAGAGATCGGGATCCGAACCACGAGCTCATCCTCATCATGCGCAAGCTCAAGGACGGCGCCAAGGAGCAGCAGACGCCGGCGACCACCAGGCACTTCGACAACGAGGAGCATGGCGTCAAGGTGATGACCGAGCGGATCTTAGAGATGTTCGTCCGCGACCCGAAAACTACGAAGCAGCAGGCGATGGCGGCGAAGATGGACCTCCTCAAGGAGATCGAGAAGACTGCCGAAGCGATCTGCCAGAAGGAGGCCGAGAAGTTGGCCAAGCAGGAGGCCGATGCGGCGGCGGCGCCCAAGCGGGGCGCTGCAGCTCGCAAGAGGCCCGCCGCCGCTAAGCCCGCCAACGAGGAGGCGGCGGCCTCCGACGCCGAGGCGGCGTCGGGCAACGACATGGGCGAGAACGCCGAGGCGGCTTCGGACGGGGAGGTCTACACGGCAGGAGAGGGGGAGGCAGACGCTGCTGCAGGAGGCGCGCCGTCCACTCCCGAGCAGAAGGGCAAGGGCAAGAAGCGCGCCGCACCAGGCAAGATCTCGACTTCGAAGGTCCCCATCCAGCGCATCGGCATCGAGAAGGGCATCACGGGCGCCAAGGCTTCCAAGTCCGCGCAGGGCACCTCCCCGCGGACTGCCATCAAGGGGCCGACGGGCACGCTCATGGGGGACGCGCGCAAGCAGCTGGCGGAGGATGACTCGTCAGACGGTGCCGGGTAGACTGACGGGCTCCGACTTCAGAGAGCCACGATCGGAAAACATGTGGCCCACTCCGCCCTGGCCTCTCGGACCCCCGCCCTCCGCGGCGATCCGACTCCCTCGACTCAGCGATTGCGGGGGTCGCGAGGATAACTCAGCGCATGACGCGACGTGGCAGTGGAGATAACCGCGGCGAGTTTCCGAGGTCGCGAGGATAACGTTGCGCATGGCACGGCGTGGAAGCGGAGATAATCGCGATGAGTTTCCGATGAGTTCCCGATGAGTTTCGATGAGTTTTCCCCTCGGCTCCGATGCGTTTATCGATATGTATATATATGTGTGTGTCGGCGAGCCCCCCACCCCATCGCCTGATATGGGAAACTTCATTGTCGGCGTCGTCACGTCGTTGTTTATTGCTATTCTTGTTATCGCGTCAACATCTGACATCCTACCCCTCCCTCCCATCCCTTCCCATTGCGCTACTTAATTGTCCTCTCACCGAATCGGGTGTCGCATCTGACCCTCATGCATAGCAGGAAGAGGAGGAAGGATGCCTAGGGCGTTGCCCACGGCGGGTTCTCCTGGAGGCCTGGCACCTCGGGCTGCACTCGGCGGGCGGGTTCACCTGCGGGCCTCAGTCCTCGTGCGGGTTGCCCTCGGCGGGCGGGTTCTCCTGCGGGCCTGGCACCTCGTGCGAGTTGTTGGGGTCTGTCGCCTCAAGCGGGTCCTCTGGGGTGTGGGGCGACAAGAGCGGGTCCTCTGGCGTCGGTGGGATAATGGTGTAAGTGGGTGACGTCATCACGCCACTGGCCCAGCGCCTCAAAGGCCTCGCGGGGCTCTCGTCTTGCTCCTGGAGCGCCGAAGCCTGCGAGCGCGGGCTGCTCGTGTCGGGGTCGAAGCTGCCGCCGCTCTTGCTCTTGCCCTTGCCCGTCAAGCTGTCGCCGCTCTTGCCCTTGCCCGTCGAGCTGTCGCCGCTCTTGCCCTTGCTCTTGGTCTTGCCCTTGTACGTGAGCAGATCTGCCGCCACCGCGTCGGCTTCTGTGATGTCGTCGGTGTAGCGCTTGTCGTGCAGCCACGATGGGAGACGGCTCAAGAGGCTACTCTCGTCCTGTGACAAGATGCTGAGCTTGCCCTTGCCCTTCTGCTCGTCGCTGTTGCCCTTGCCCTTCTGCTTGCCCTGCTGCGTGTCGTCGTCGCCCTTCTGGCCGTCTGTCACGAACTGGCAGGGCTGTCCGAGCTTGATCGGGCAGCTTTCACGTGGCCTCCCAGAGACACCCTGGTAGACTCCGCAAATCAAGCATGCGAGTGCCGAGCTTGATGCCGACCGTGATGCCGACCGTGGGCAGTGGCCGTCGTTGGGGCCGTCGCCGTCGCCTTCGTTGGGCCCGTCGCCCGTCTGGCTCTTGGGCACTCTGCGGTATTTGAGCGCGCGCGGGCTCCAGGGCTCCATATCGGGCGCGTGCGTGGGGCCCAGGGATCTAGTAGCCGAAATAGATACGGACGGCAGGCTTCGCACCGAGGCGAGAGCGCCCCCTCGGAACGGCCGAAGACGGTCCGAGTGGCCTCCAGCGGTCGTTCGGGACGATGCGGGCGCCCTCAGACTTGCCTCCAGCGAGGCGCGGCAGTGGGGGGGGGGCACCGAGACATCCTCGATCCTCGATTCTGTGTTTCGGTTGTTGCCTTTCGGGGCCTCCTGGACCCCCTCGCGCCTGCGGCTGGATCCGCCTCGCAATTCAAATCGAAGCGCCCTCCTGGGAAACAACTCGAGCCTCGATCCTCCATCATCGACTCTCGAGTTTGACGGCCGTTTCGGGCCTCGAGGGGCCTCCTCGTGCCTACGGCTGGGTCCGCCTCGAAATTGAAATCGACGCGCTCCTCGGGTAAAAAAACACCTCGGGTCTCGTTCCTCGATCCTCGACTCTCGAGTGTTTCTGTCGTGTTGGTAGTATTGATGGAGGGGAGGGAGCATCCCCCTCGCCGATACAGGGCGGCCTGCACGTCGAGGACTTGCCGAACCGCCAGGACAGCTGGTCAGAGCGCTGGGTCCACAGCACGGACGGTGCAGTCGAAAGCTGCCGTGGGAGGGGGTGAGGTGGCGAGGAAGGAGGTGAGGGTTAGGAGGTTGATGAATGGGGGAGGGAATGAGGAGTGAGGGGGAGATGTGGAGGGCTGAGACCGCCCCTTCCTCCCGCCCGATACTCGGGTGGGGGGTTCGGACATGGGTGCGTGGGAGGAGTCGTGGCGACGGTGGTTTTCGCCGTCGGCAGGACACCCCGCGTGCGGATGAGGGCGCTGATGCACCGCCTGAATCATCGTCGGCGGCAGCGGCGTCGTCGGCAGGACCAGCGCTGGACGGCGTGGCGAGCATCGGCCTGCAGCAGGCGAGCTTCGGGGCCATCGGCCTGGCCCAGGCCGACACCGCCGCGCTGGGCATCGCGCAGATCGACGGGGCGGCGATCGGGCTGGAGCAGGCGAACCTCAAGGGCCTCGGCATCAGCCAGCTGGGCGACACCGCCGCGGGGCCGAGCGGGGCGTCGCTAGGCGTCTCGCTGCCTGAGAACCCGTCCGAGGGCTCAGGCGGGCTGCAGCTCGGCTTCCCGGCGAAGAGGCTCAACGAGTTGGCGAAGGGCTGCGAGACGCCGCCCGCGACCAGGGCGCAGGACAGCCCCGACGACGAGCAGCCCGATAAGGTGATCGAGGAGGCGTGGAGGACGAGGATCGCGAAGCCGAGGACGGCGATTGCCAGCAAGTACGACCGCTTCAAGAAGGGCAGCGCAGAGGAGCAGGCGAAGTACAAGAATGCACAGGGCCACATCGGCAAGGAGAACTGCATCCTCGAGTGGGTCGACAAGCAGTGGAACGCCTACCAAGAGCGCAGGTTGGGAGCGACGACGACGACGACAACGATGACGACGACTACGACGACCACCCATGGGTGGTCGTCGTAGTCGTCGTCGTCGTCGTCGCCGCCGCCGCCGCCGCCGCCGCCGACAGGTCTAAGAGGAAGACCAACACGGAGGCCCACCTGGAGTGGGGGACCCACGAGCCGTTCGAGGTCATCGCAGGCAAGGGGTCGGGGGTCGGCATCACAGAGACGGGGGCGATGGCGGCACTGAACACAGTCTTGGCGTGCCAGAAGCTGGGGTACCCCTGGGCGCAGTGGAACAGCTTCACCAAGCGCGCCGAATACCTCTACTGCAAGTCGGGCTTCAAGAACAAGTTCGAGACGGCGTGGACGCAGTGCCAGGAGCAGACGGGCGTGCAGGACGACCTGGCGCTCGACTTCCTGAAGGGGGGGGGGGGGGGCACGACGCGCTGGGCGGTGGCCAGCCGAGCCAGGCTCAGACGGGCGCAGTCGCGCAGCAGGAGAGCGAGGCCAAGCAACAGGCGGCGGACGAGAAGAAAGCCGCCGCCGTTGCCAAGCAGAAGGAGGTGGAGGCGACGAAAGCAAATGAGGCGGAGGAGAAGCAAGCAAAGGCGGCGGAGGCGAAGGCTAAGGCAGCGGTCAAGGCCGCTGCACGGAGCACCAAGCGGACGAGGGGCGACCGCGGCGGCACGGCGACGCCGCCACCTGAGCCAGCTGGTGACGACGCTCCCCACCCGAAGCAGGCCAAGAAGGACGCGAAGAAGAAGCTCGACGACTTTCGCACGCTGATCAGCCTGTACGGACAGGAGCTCACGTCTGGCAAGATGATCTTGCGCAACATCGGCACGGTGGCATCGTGGGAGCCCTTGGCGGACGAGAGGATGAGCGGTGATCTCCGCAGGGCAGTCGAGGCGCTGGAGAACACGAGCACCACCAACGCGCTCGTGGCGCAGCTGGTGACGCAGAAGTTTGACGCAGTGAGGGCATACGTCGGGGAGGCAGATTTCGACAAACAGATCGACCAGATCACGTCGATCCTCAAGCCCAAGGTGGATAAGCTGAACGCAGAGGTCGACGCCTTGAACCAGATGCACGCTCTGGTCGTGAAGAAGGCACAGGGCGGCAGGTAGTCGGAGGCAGACAGCACGACGGCCTCTTGACGAGGCCTCGAGGCCTCTTGACGTTCGGCTGCAGTGCCGACCAGGCCTCTTGACGAGGCCCGCCGACCAGTGCCGCGTAGTTAAGGAGGGGAGAGTTGGGAGGAGAGGAGGAGGAGGAGGAGGAGGAGGAGGAGGAGGAGGGGGAGGAGGAGGAGGAGGAGGAGGAGGAGGGAGGAGGAGGAGGAGGAGAGAGGAGGAGGAGGAGGAGGAGGGAGGAGGAGGGAGGAGGAGGAAAGGAGGAGGAGGGAGGAGGAGAGGGAGAAGGAGGAGGAGGGGAGGGGGAGGGGGAGAGTCCCCATTGGGGGAAGGGGGAGGGGAAGTACGGGGGGGAGGGAAGGGAGGAGGTGGAGGTGAAGGGGGCGG
This sequence comes from Prorocentrum cordatum, assembly GCA_963575745.1. Lineage (NCBI taxonomy): Eukaryota > Dinophyceae > Prorocentrales > Prorocentraceae > Prorocentrum > Prorocentrum cordatum. The sequence continues at coordinate 61,704 of CAUYUJ010002964.1, forward strand.
CAAACCAGAAGCTGGCGGCGGGCCCGCGATTCGGGGTACACTGAACAGCCTGCTGCGGTGAGACAGCAAGCGCTGCGTAGGGAAAAGCTCGATCGGATGCGAAAATCTCGGATCGGATGCGAAAATTCTGAACTCGAACCCGATCGGACCGAACAATTCGGGCCCGACCGCGACCGGAGGCGACGAAACCACCGATGAAATACCGGTGAGTTTCCGGTGAGTTTCCGATGAGTTTTGATGAGTTTCGCTCAAACACTATAAATTCACAGGGATTGTAGCGATGAGTTTCCGATGAGTTTCCGATGAGTTTCCGATGAGTTTTGATGAGTTTTAAATATTCAGAATTTTGTGTTGCGCCACTCCGATCGCGGTCGGGCACCCCCCGTTTCGGTTCGGAGACGCCTCGGGTGGTCAGTTTCGGTTTCGGGTGCGCTTCGGGTGGATCTGGCACGGGCCCGAGGGGTCGCTGCGGCACCTCGGCGAGGCGCAGCTGTCCGTGGAGCGCCCGTTTCGGTTTCCAGGGCGTCTTGGGGGCGCTGGTACGGGCCCGACGGCTAGTAGTTGCAGCGCCAGGGGGCGGGGTGCAGGGGCCCGTAGGGTTCGGCTCGAGGGCGGGCTCCCAGTTCCCAGGATACACGCGCCAGGTGTCGTAGCACCATGGCTGGGGAATCGTGGGGCGAAGACTGGCAGGCCGAGCAATTGAGAGCAGCTGAACGCAAGCAAGCAGGCAATGACTTGCTTAGTTATATTCTTGCCATGTATGCAGGGTCGAGGCCAATGACAGCAAAGGACGCTTGCACCATAAGCTGGTTCGCTAAGGAAGCCGGTTGCGAGGGCGGCGTGTGCGACCTCGCTCTGCACCCGAAAAACACAGGCGGCACGTATCAGAGAAAAATGGACTCAACGATTCCCCGAAAGCAAGATAGCGATTACTACTGGTTGGACATTCCAATATATCAGAAAGGTGTTGGTAGGACAACCAAGAGGATCCCCATGCTGCCATTGCATGAGTCGTTGCAACACGAGTGTGACACTACTCGGTCCCTGGACCCTGGGCCCCTGACAAATGATGCGGAATTTCAGGAGTGGCAGCAAATATACAGGTGGCGCCCTGGCGTTCGCGCGTGCAGGCCCGATGTCCCGCTTTTGTTATCGCTGTACGCCGATGGTATTCGTTTCACTAGGAGCGAGCGAACTGGAAAAGCAGACTCGCTGCTGGGTTTCTTTATGCATTTAGTACCGCAGTCGCGGAGACATTCGGTCGCACTCTTAAGGAAATCTGAATTCTGCAGGTGCGGGTGCCGAGGGTGGTGTAGCCATTACCCTGTCATGCTCGTGATAGCATGGTCGATGCGGGCGTTGATTGACGGCCGATACCCCTCGGCCATGCACGACGGCTCACCGTTTGTCACGGGTGATCACAGGGGTGATTTGGCGGGCATGCCTCTCAGGAAAGGCGTTGTGGTTTGGATGAAAGGCGACTTAATGGAGCAGGCTGTCACGTTCGGTTTGCGGGGTTTGGGCAGCATGTTTTCCCCGTGTTTTATGTGCAATTCGCTGCTCGAGAATTTACATGACTATGACCCTGTTGAGTTGGACAGTGACCACTGGGGCCAGAAGCCAGATTTGGATGATTACGAAGTTTCCTGTCAGCGGCTTGAACACGTCGTTGTGCTTCACACCGAAGCCGATCGACTTAAGGCGACACCGACGCGCAAGCGCGGCCACGCAAGGTGGCCCCCGAGAGCGCGCGGTCGCGCCACGGAGCGCGCGTGGCGGAGAGGGCTGCGACAGGGCGGCGGGTGGTGGCGTTCTCGGGGGTTGCCCGCCGCGGTCGCGCAGGCGCGTCGGTTTCCGACAAGGTTTTGACTGAGGGTAGGCTTTACTGGGATCGGCGGAAATCTGGATCCCGTGGGAGGGCGCTCCTAAACGATGTTCCGTCACTAGGTCTCAAAGCTGGTGATCGATTGACGCCGTCCGAGCAATTGTGCGATATCGGCGATGTCTCCGCTGCCTCGTTGCCCCTGGTCGTGAGGCTTTGGCGCGCGACCTATCGCGGCCAGGCTTGCATGGACCCACTGCTGAATCGCAACCCAGTGTTTTCGCCCGCCCTGTATACGTCACCGTCCCTCACGTTCGCGTTAGACGTGCTCCACATTCTGCACCTGGGAGTTCATGGCCGTTGTATATCCGCAGTGATCTGGGCAATTCTGGATGTGAATGTTTTCGGGATCCCAGGGCCTCATCAAGACGTCGTTGTCCCAGCCTCTCTGGAGCGGCTCTCGGGCATGCTGAACGATTGGTATGACGACACGGATGTGCCGCAAAACTACAGAGTGCATGAGCTATCAGTGAGTATGATCGGCACGAGGGACTTCCCAGGGCTAAAAACAATGGGGTTCGAAACAAACGCGATCCTCCCATGGGTTTTCCATTTGTGCGAGACTTTTTCTGCCAGCATGGGGAAAGGGTTTGCGCTCGCTGAGGCGTGCAGAAATTTGCTGGCGTTCATGCAACTCCTGAAGGCATCACCCACCATCGTCGATAGGGAGACGGGGTCCATGCTGCTGGACCTGTGCAAGCAGCACAACCATTACATGGCAGAAGCAGACGTCCCCCACTTGTTCAAAAACCATGTTTTTGTACACCTCGTGCGCCGTTCCTTGAGGCACGGCAACCCGCTTCGGTGCGCCACGTTTCTGGATGAATCGTTGAATCTGCCAGCGGCAGTGGCTGCCTCGAGCGTGCATCGGTCAAATTGGGAGAAACGGCTCTTTGAACGCGTGTCGTTGCAGGGGAATATGGCGGTTGGCCAGCATCGTTTTTTTCTACTACGGCGGCGGGGCGTAGCCAGCCCCTCGCCATCGCGCGGGGCATGCTCGGCGCCGATGTGGCATAGGCGGTGCGATTGGTTCTCGTGAAGACATGGGGAGGGAGGGCGGGAAACGCGACCACGATTCACAAACCATCCCCCCCCGTCCCCCTCCGTCCGGGGTGATTCGAGGTGCGCTTGCGCGCCGACACCGCCAGGCCCCGACGAACGCGGGCGCGCGTGAGGAAACCACAAGCGAGAGCGCGATTTCTCGTCGGAGTCCCGATCACCATAGGGAGGCGACGGCTTGCGGCGTCTAACGCGTGGTGGGCCGCCCCGCTGCGTTACAGCACAGCGGTTGGTCCTCGGACCGACGCGCTGTCCGCATGGTGCTCCTCCAGCCCCCCGTGCACTTTGCATTGCGTGGTCGCACAGCGTCAAGCAAGAGCATCATTTTGAGACGGAGCCGCCCCCCACCCATGTAACCGTTGCAAACGCTTAAGAAGAATGCGCGCGGCACCAAAGCGAGAGCCCCATGTTCAAAACCAACCGCCCTCTCCCGATGAGTGTTCGATGAGTTCCCGATGAGTTTTGATGAGTTTCGGACCGGTGGCGCAAATAATCGCGCTGCATGGGCACAGCGACGTCGATGTGTTTCGAGGCGGGCGCTCGGGCACTCCAGCCCAGGCGGGCTCGTGGACATGGCTTGCCCTGCCATTCGTCGAGCTTCCCAGGTGGCCTGGGCCAGCGTTGCCCGTGGTGGCGTTCTGGCTCAAGCATGCGTGCATCGGCAGAGCGTTGGCCGAGTGCCGGCGCCGCGTCTGGGCCGCCCTCACCCATTGGCCATGAAGCGGCCAGCCGCTGCCATGACGAGGCCTGGCGCCGCGCCCACCGCGGTTGGCGCCCCATGTTCGTTCGAGGCGATGGCGGTGCAAGCTGGTCTCTCCGACAGCGCATCGCAGGGAGAGATCGTCAGGGTGGCTGAGGCGCTGACACGGGAGTTCTGGTCGTGCCCTCGCTATATGGACGCAGCGGAGATGTTCAGCGGAAGCGGCAGGCTCGCGCGCTGGATGAGACGGGCTGGCCTCCAGTGCCCAGAGTTCGACAAGTACGGAAGGGACGAGTCGGAGGACGTCTGCACCCTCGCTGGCATGGCCTTTGCGCGTCGGATAGTGCTGAGCATCAAGCCGAAGGGGACGCTCGTGATTGCCCCTCCGCCCCGCGAGTGGGCAGGCGACATGCTGCGCATCAGCGGGAGGGGCGACCTCGTCAATGGCAAGATATCGGCCGAAGGCATGGAGGCGAACGACCTGGCGCTCGCAGTCGCGCACTTCATCGCCATGTGCGTCGTGAGGGATGTGTTCTTCATGGTCGTGATGCCGTTCGGCTGCCAGTCGTTCTTCGAGTACCCAGCGGTCAACAGCGCCCTGCGTCTGGGCCGCGCCGCCATCACCACGACCTACCAGGGCAATTGGCAGAGGACCTCTACGAACAAGAGGACGCTGGTGAGCTCGAACATCGCCGAGGACAAGATGGCCAGGCTTCTGTGCGAGTGCCCCCGCCCAGACTCGACCCACATCGACGAGGTCAGTTCGTGCGGGGGGGGGCGTCGTCAAGTGGAGCGACGGCACCTACAAGCTCAACGAGTGGACGTTCTTCTACGACGGCTTCGCGAAGGAGCTCGTGGCGGTGGTCGCGGCAGCCGCCGAGTTGCCGCATCCAGTGTTCGAGGCAGTGTTGGTCAATGACTCGGAGTCGGACTAGTGCTTGCGCCGCCCGAGAGTGCACGCTGTGCGATCCGTCGCCGATGCGGCCGCGTGCTGCAGACAGCGTGCCATCCGTGCACGACCGAGTGCGTCTCACCGAACGCAAGCTCTCCTCCAACTCGAGATTCAATACGCGCTTGCGCGCTGACTCCGTCGACGGCCAATGGTCCGACACGTTGGAGCGGCGACGGGGCGATCGACAGCGTTCGAAACTCCTACCAGAGCGACGGAAATCGGCGCGGTACGGTCGAGATGGGAGAGTAGCATTCATATTGAGTAATTGTAGGAGAAGGAGGAGGATGATAACAGGAGAAGGTGGATGAGGAATGCGAGGGGGAGGGGGATGGGGGAAGGGGGAGGGGGACGGGGGAGGGGCGGGGGCGTTCGGGAGGGTGAGCGGGGGAGAGGGTGAGAAGAGACGCACGCCCCCCCCGCTCGGCCAGCTTGGGGCGGGCCGTGGATCCAGCTCTCGGTCCTCCCCATCTCCCCCCCGCCCTCTCCTCCTCTTCCTCCTCGACCTCGCCACTTTCCTCTTCCTCGCCTCATCCTCCTCATCTCCCTCATCCTCGTCCGCCTCCTCCTCCTCCTCCTCCTCCTCCTCCTCCTCCTCCTCCCTCTCTCCTCCTCCTCCTCCTCCTCTTCGCCCTCCATATCGTTCCCGTTGTCGGCCCCGCCATCTGTCTCGCCCCATCGCTGTTTCAAGCCCAGGCCCAATGAAGCGGGAACGCTCGGAGACCTCCCCCCCGACGCAGCCCCAGGTCGGAGAGTCCGCAGCCCCAGCCAGGGGCTAAGATTAGCTTTAGATGGGCGTGTGACGCGTGGCACCTGCTCTGGGTCGATCGCTTCGAGGTGACTCGCTCGCGGCCGCTGACCGAACAGGAAACTGATGACTAATAACGACGACCACGATCACGATCACGACGGCGACGACGACGACGTGACCCCATAGGAAACAACAACACTATATCGCCCCCGCCCTGCTCTACTGCGCCGCCCGTCGCACCCGCTACCAGGGACCACAGTGCACGGTGGCACGGCTCAGTTTGACATCATCGACGGGGTTCCAATCTTGCTCAGTCCCGAGGAGAGGGCCAGGTGGACTGCTATGCAAATGCACGATTATGCCGAACGTGGGCACATGGCCGAGCATATCGAATGGCACCGTACCCGAGAAGGCATAGACGGTTTGGTTTGGGACGCAATCGATGATTTCCACGCTGAGCTGATTAGGAAGTGGGGGCCCGAATTAGAGTCAGAATTACTTGGCTTCGTTCGAGCTGTCGAACATGAGATGCCAGATTTCTCACCGAATCAGGGGCTGGGTGGAGGCGACGCCGCCTCGAGTCATAGCGCCCCGCCCTAGGAGCAAACGGCGCGTGGAACGGGTCGCGGGTGGAGGAAGACGCGTTTGGAATGCTGGGCAGGGGAGCTCCCGTTGCCACCGCATTCGGCCCCCGCACACGTCCAAACACATCTCCCTCCACCTGCGACCCTTTCCTTGCGCCGCCCCCGCGTGCTCGGGTGCGACCACCGTCTCGGAAGCTGGCGCGGGGCTGAAAACAACTCTGATGCGCCCCTGGGTCCATGGACTCGGCGACGAGAATCAGATTCACGCGCGCTCGGGGCCGCCCAGGTCCAGACCTACTCACACTCGGGCTCACTCACACTCAGTTCAGACCGCTCGAATGTATATCCACTCACATTGGGACTCGCCCACGTTCAGGCCCGCTCACACTCAAGCACGAGCATCGGAAACTCATCGAAACCCATCGGAAACTCATCGGAAACGCATCGGACGTCAACCGAAACCTCCACCATCGTCGCAATAGGGGCGTCGGCGGACACGCGTAGCGCAACCCATTTGAATCGGGACGAAAGTTTTCCCAGTGGCCGTGAAGCCGAACACGCTTATAAGTATCGGGCGGGCCGAGGCGCCTCGGGCAAGCCGAGGCGAAAACGAGCGCTGCCAGGCGCCCACGAATACCGTATCGCTGGTGTAGGCGCTGGCGTCGGCGCTGGCGTTCGCGCTGGAGGTGCTGGTGTAGGCGCTGATGTAGGCGCTGGCGTATGCGCTGGCGTAGGCGCTGGAGGCGCCTTAGCGGTACTGCTCGCCTGCGTCCTGCCACGACGCCGCGCTGTCCAGGGACTGCGTATTGGCCTCAGCGTCCTGGCCCTGCTGGCTGCTGCGCTGGCCCTTCTGAGCCTGCTTCGCCTGGAGCCCCGCCGCGCAGCCGATCTTGTAGATGTCGTCGACGTTCAAGCCATCGATCTCGCCCAACGTCATATTCGTCTTGAAGGCCTTCGCCGCCACCCAGTCCTTGATGCTGGCGTCGCTCGCTGGCGTCGAAATTTCGATACTGCTCTGCTGCTGGCACCGCCCTTGGTTGTAGCCCTCGTCCTCCGTCGCTGGCTTGCCCACTGTGGGTGGCTCCGTCGCCTGCTGGTCCGCCGTCGCCTGCTGGCCATCAGTGGGCCCGCCCGTGCTGCTCTGCTCGTTCTGTTCAAAATTGCAAGAAAGTGGATACGTGACGTTCATCACGAGCGCCGACCTGTCGTTGATGATCCAGTCGTCGCTGAGCGGGTAGTTGTGGCACAGCTCGGGAACATGTGGCATAGCATCCCCTGGGTGGGGCATCTTCACCAACCAGAAGTCGATATTGCCGCCCTCTTCAATGAAGCTGAGCGAGCGCTTAGCCTCCTTCATGGTCTCCTCGACCGTCGGGAACTCGCCAGCGTGCGAGCCCGTCGTCGTCGTTCTCACGTAGAGCGGGAACCAGCTGCCATCTTTGCCCCAGTCGTGTGTGAAGATTGGCACCTTCATCATTTTCTGATCCTCCTGCAGAATCCAAGCCGCCATTGCGCTGGTGCTGCGCGCGGTGCTGCTGGTTGCGCTGGTGCTGCGCTGGTGGTTGCGCTGGTGCTGCGCGAGGTGCTGCTGGTTCTCGTCGCGCGCGAACCTGCTGCTGGTCGCGCGAAAGGCTTGGGCCAGAACGGATGCGGGAGGACGCTGGACGGGGGCTCCACTGGGCTCGGCACTAGCCTACACCGCATTGCATAGCATAGCATCGCGACGACTACGCACCGCCCCGAAACTCATCAAAACTCATCGGAAACTCACCGGAAACTCATCGCAGAATGCGCTCGCACTCGGACTCGCTCACACTCTGACCCGCTCACGTCCAGGCGCGCACTCGACGCCCTCAGGCCCGTTCAAACCCGCCAACGTCAGCACGCAGACTCATTCACGTTCAGATCCACTCTAAACTCAGAACTGCGACCTACCCGATGAATACGACTCCCCTCCCCCCCCCACCCTATTTAATTAATGTTTACTTCCGAACTGTTTAGAGTGCTCTGCGCGCGCGCGCGAGATTAATATTTCGCGCGCGCGCAGCGGGCTCTAGCACCTTCACGACCTAGAATGGGAACCAGTGCGCGACGGCAGCGCCGATGAATGCCGACCACGCGCCACGCTATGCTATGCGACCTCACTATTTTAATGTTGCGCGGTGCCCGCAAGCGTGGGAGCACCCGCGGACTGCACTTCTCTGCAGAATTGAAGCCGTCGAGTTTCTGGCTGACGGATGGCATCCCAGATTGCAACACTCACTGAACTGAACGTTTGGAAAAATGATAATTTTCAAAATGTAGCTCCCGTCTTAGCGCCGCGGACATTCCTACCGCCTTAGCGCCGCGGACATTCGTAGTTACATGCATGGACATGATCAAGGTATATCTGATAATCCAAGATATATATGTTAATCCAAGATATATCTGTGCATCCAATATATATATATGTTATTACAAGGTACATGTTATAATATATGTTTTTTGCATGTGTCATCATATCTGATATTTTTTTGCAGTTGCAACATACATCTTTAATATATGTTGGCGTTGTGTCCATCATTGACAACATGATCGTATCTGTATTTTTTTTGCAGTTGCCGCCGTATCTGTATTTTTTTTGCAGTTGTAAGGCGCACCTTTTCTTATAGGTTTAGAACCTCAGGGTAGCTTGATGTCGGCGCTGCCAAGTGCGATTGGTCTCGTCTGCTCTGGCGTGCGAAAGACTGCATCGCGCGCGTCGACGGGGCTCCCCCCCTTCGGCAGAAAAACGGCCACGCCGTGATTAGAGGAGTCGGGTAGCCGACCTTGCGCCAGCAACTCCTGATACACCTTAAACGGGGGCTCCATCGTGCAGGTGTCGCCTCGAGACCACGCGCTGCAAGGAGCACCGTCGGGGCAGGGGCAGGAATCGCGGGCGCGATTAACTGATTGACAGAACTCGTCAAACTCAAGTTCCCAGAAAATCAGGGGAGGCACCTGCTGGATGAACTGCAACGGCTCTTCCTTCCGCGAGGCGAGGCCGGCGGCTCGCGCGCGCACGCCCACCCAATGCTGGGCGAGCAGCTGGGCGGCTGCACGCGGGTCTGAAACTTGCGGACCAGCAAGATCAACAACGCCAAAACAAGTAATCCTCCTTTTCCTCGCCCCCCGCGCACTGAAGTACGATGTGAATCTGTTCCGCGCATCTTGTTTTTGAACCGTGGGGCGAACAGATTCCACGTGCTCCTGAAGCCCCCTCAAGAGCCGGCTGGTTTTGAGTTGGCCCAGGAAAACATGAAGGCTCAGCGCGTCAATCCAAATGCCAGACTGCCCACAGATAAAGTGTTCTAAGTCAGGAAAGACACCAAGAGCTCGCTGCAGAAAAAGGAGCTGCCCTTGCCGAACGCACCGCAGGGCTGTCAGAGCCCCAGTGGACCTTCTCCTCCCCAAAGATAGGGGCACACCAGTGCGGGAGTATTCGATAACACGTTTCGCAGCTTCTTTGATCACGTCTTTGGCCTCGGCCAGCGCAAGCGCAGGATCAGGGTCGCACGATCCCGCGTGGGCCAGGAGGCCCTCGAGAAACGGCAGGTACTGGGGATGCTTGGGGACCCAGAAGGGGATGCGAAAACCACATGGCTGCGACACGTTAAGACGAAGAGCAACGGATGCGTGATCGGACATGGGCCAGTCTCCTTGGGCGGCCCACAACATCATACTGTTGGGCATGAAATCGGTGAGCACGGCGCCGGGAAGGTTGCCGCAGATGCGGCCCAGCCGCGCGAGCGAGGCAATGACGGGCCTAGGTCCACTAGCATCCATCACACGATGGGTGAAGTGATGTTGTTCAACGTCGCATAGCTCGTGAAACAGAGCGTTGAACAAGTACTGGGACTAGCGCTGCCAAAACGAATCCTCCCATCCGCACCGTGCGATCCTTCCCCATCCGCTGGGGCGCTGAAGTCGCCGCGAACGAAAGCCGTGCGCGCGCCTGCCAAGGATATGACTGCGAATGACCCGAAGCTCAGCTTTCTGCTGCAGAACTGTGGCACCTGGGCCCACGCGAGCGTTGCAAATTTGCAAACTGCCGCGGGCACCATGCATGGTGACGGAATGAACGCGCCCAGGCACAAGCGAGAGGACGGAGAGAGAAACAAAACGTTCGCGAAGACGAGGATGGATAAACATAAGACTGCCGCCAGCCGCTCGATCGCCGAACAACGTCCCGAAGCCGAGAACACCCGCGCATTCTTCACAAGAAAACTCCAAATCACGTTGGTTGCCATGGGCCTCCTGGGCACAGACGACGTCATGGATTTGACAAAACCGAGACATATACGGAACCTCCCGTTTAAGTTTAGCGTGATTAATTGACAAACCTCCGAGCAGAGACCGAACGTTCCATGTGGCAACCGAGAAGCCGGAGGTGGGGTAGAAGGGTGCAGCACAACAGTTCTGCGAAAGTAAACTAAGCGAAATAGAAGAGGGCGAACCAATGGAGGAATCAGAAGAGCGAGAAAAAGACGAAGAAGAGCTGGAAGGAGAAGAAGAAGAGCTGGAAATCGAAGACGACCGCCGCCGCCTCGCCCGCTGCGTACTGGATGCGGCTGGTGAAGGGCCCCCACGCGGCCTGGCGCCGACATCGGACGTGTCAGGCAAGACAAACCCCTATTCGCCAGCAGCCTTCACGACGGGAGACACCTGCTCCTTGCTCATCTTCAGAGACTCGAGCGCGGCGAACGCGGGCGTGATGCTGGCGGAGGTGTCGGGCTCTCGATCAGCGCGCGCAGAATCGTGATCTCTTCGTTCTTCGTGAAGGACAGGATGCCCTTGCGGCCGTTGGCCCCGAGCGCGATGCCCTGGCCGATGCCTTTGCTGGAGAAGTGGGCGGTGGCCGCCTGCGAGACCCTGCCGTGGATGATGTTGCGACGTCGAACATAAGGGATGGCATCGCGACGGGCTCGAAGGGCGATGTGCCCACCAAGAGACTGAAACTGGAGGCCGCTGGTCGTCGCGCGCTCCAAGAAGGTCTCGGCGCCCGCGGCGGTGGCAAACTTCACCGCGAAGGCTTTGTTGAGATTGCGTGCAATGACCTTCCTCGGCGCCTTGACGCGCGAAAGCAAGTGTGGAATCGCAATGTCACGCATGTGCTCGGTCATGACGCGAGCGAGCGTGGGCGATGTGAACCCGCCGATCCAGATTTTCGCGGCATCAGCGTCGCGCTCGAAACCACCAGAGTCAGTGAATGAGTTGGATGCGGGAGCGGGAGGAACAGAACATGACCGCCAGCGAGGGAACGAAGCAACCGGCGGCGGACTGGAGCGAATGCCGGCAGAATCTGCACTGGATTGTGGCGCTCGCACCGTGGCCTCGACCCTGGCGAAGAGGGCGGCTTCCTGAGCCAAGTCCAACCCAACTGGAATCTGAGTCTTGAATGTGGAGACGCGCGCGGCGATCGCTGTGGCGTTGGACTCGCACTGGGAAACGGAGGCCTGCAAACCCACGGCGTCGTCTTTCGTGGCCATGTTGCGCTCCATTCGAGCTGAGATTGCATGCGACGCGGAGTCAGCGCCCGATTCAGGACCGCGCGCGCGGACCTGACGCCGAAACTCCTCGCCCCCCTCTATGACTGTGTCGCCGGGAGCGGCGCCGCAGGCAGCAGCAGCCATGCGCAAATTAGTGTCCGTCAGGGCTCAACACTCGGAACCGCTCCTTCAAGAGAAGCTGCCTGCACAAATGGGGCCTGATCCCACTTGAGCCAAAACAGGTCGAGCCAAACTGGCTCGAGCCAAAATGGCTACGGCGAGAAGGAGGAGGAGGACGAGGAGGAGGAGGATTAGGAGGAGGATGAGGAGGACGGGGAGGCCGCGTTCGTCAAACACTATAGCAAACACGCGACACGAACCAGGAACCATGAGGAAAAGGAGGAGGAGTCCTATGGGAATGCTATGAGAACGGACCTCTGTCCTACAAACTACGAAACAACAAAACATTTACCCGCAAGGGGATAGTCTGAACTTCCTGAATCCTCTCCTCCCACCGCCCCAACAACATTGGGCGGCTCCCGTCGAAGAGCCGCAGCTCCTCTCCGAACTCCACGACTGGCCTGCGCGGCGGGCCTTGCCGCCGCGGCGATGGGCGGTGTGTGTGTGTGTGGTGTGTGTGTGTGTGTGTGTGTGTGTGTGCGTGTGCGTGTGCGTGTGCGTGTGCGTGTGCGTGTGCGTGTGCGCGTGCGTGTGCGTGTGCGTGTGCGTGTGCGTGTGCGTGTGCGTGTGCGTGTGCGTGTGCGTGTGCGTGTGCGTGTGCGTGTGCGTGTGTGTGTGTGTGTGTGTGTGTGCGTGCGCGTGACCGTGCGTGCGTGTGTGTGTGTGTGTGTGTGTGTGTGGGGGGGGGGGGGGGGGGGGTCGGCGGAGGGGCCCCCAGGCGCAGCACCCTCGGTATACGACCGAGAGACGAGAGACGACGCTCGCTCTCCATCGCGCGCCGCCATTGCTTCCACAACGGCTCGTGGGGGCAACTCTCTCCTAGGGTAAGTGCCCTTCCGAATTCTCGCCAAATTCTCTGACCCCTCAGGGGTCAACCCTTCGCAATGCTTCCTGATGCGTCTATCATCAACTGTCGCGAAGCGACCACAATTACTGCAGGCATGCATAAACCACTTGTCCACAACAAACATAGCGCGGGTCTCATGAAACCCCAGGGCCCCCGCAACGAACCTATGGGGGCCTGCTGGACCTCGGGGGGCCGACTTCCCTCAGGGAGGGCCCTGCCTGCGCAGGGGGTGGCCGCAAGCTCGAGCAGCCTGGGGCCTGTCGCCACCTGGTCACACACGGTGCACCTCCAGCCCGCGCCAGCCTGCACTATGCTGTGGGCCGACACTCGGACCGCTCGGGCTTTCAGGTTGGCGGGCACTCGCTCGGCCGCAGCCTTGCGTTCGCCTTTCGCCTGCACTTCGACATTCGCTGACTCGGCCAGCGCTCATCTCGCGCGGCGTCGCACGAGACTGGCGACGGCATCTATTCGGTCAGTCTGCGGATTTTCCCCCACCAGCCCGAACTCCCACGCCAGCTCCGCCCCCTCCCTAGCCCAAATATCCGCCGCTGCGTTGCCTGCCGCAGTCTCCAGCTGTCGGTCTGTCACCAGCAGCTCTGGGGATTCATCTGCATGAGAGAGTGTCCACTGTACTTCAACGGTGGCGGTGTCTGGCCTGAAGCGCCAGGCCGCTCGGGCCCTGGTCCAGAGGTCTTCATTGGCCCCTGTCGGGCTGGGGTTCTCCATCTTTCGGCGCCGCTTCCGAGCTACCGATAAATGATCAGTGATAAACAAGAACGCGCCAGACATCTCCTCTAAGGCCATGCAAAAGCCTGGATCTCGGAGCGCGGGGCGGCCTGGCGGGCCCCGAGCAGGGGGCGGGACAGCGCTGCTTGCAAAACCAACACACCCTGGGACCATTCCAAGGAACAAATACCAGACCCGCAGCGTCGTCGTCTGGGGTCATCAGAAAAATGCCCCCCCCGAGCCGCCGTGGTAAACCTTTAAAGCCCCGTCGCGTCCTCGAGCCCCCCCCCCCCCCCCCCCCACGCGCCCAACCTCGGCCCCCGCCCCTCCAGACGCCCCTCCCCGAAGAGGGGGTGAGCGAGGCGAGTCGGGGGGAGGCCGCGCAGCCATGAGGCCGGCTCAGCTTCTGCTTGCACTAGTGCTGCCGCTACTAAAGGTTAGCTCTTACTAAAATCCTGGTGCTCCTTGTTACTAGAGCATTCCCAAATCCTGTGCCTCGGGGTTTCTGGGGCGGCTTTACATCTCGGGCGCTCGACTGGGACCTGGTGCCCTTTTTCCCTGCTTCGGACTCGCGGCCGCTGGCCGCCAGCGACCACCGTCGCGTTGAGCGCCAGCTGGTCGAGCATACCCTTGCGCACGAACCGCCGCTGCTCCATGACGATGGGCCACAGGTCGCCGCCCTCCAACAGGTTGACGCCGCGCTCGTGCTTGGCGGCCTCCGTCCACAGATCTCTCCCCAGGCCGCCCTCCACGTCGTCTAGCAGTTCCTGGAAGCAGCCCGCGTCGACAAACGTTCCGTCCTCGGAGGTCGGCAGCTCCCACATCTCCATCTCATGCAGTCCAGGGCGATGCAACCTTGTCGCTGTCGTAGGTGTCCACCCTGCATCCATCAGCGTGGCAATGAAAGCACCTGTAGGTCCACGTACAGCTCGCCACCGCTTCGCCCCCAGGCGATGTAACCTTGATTTAATGGCCTGCCACGCCTTGGCAACTCGACGATGGATGCGTGGGAACCTCTGCCACGCACCAATCCATTCACGTACCACGCCCAAGCGAAGATCTACGGCAGGGTCGCGAAGTCCCAGCTCCATGCCCAACGTGGTCGTGAGACAGCGTCCTCCTGCACTACCTCCTGCCACTTTGCCAGCCTGGCGACGAAGTTGTGTGATCTCCTGCTTGGACATTCCAAAGGTCTGCTGCCCGTAGATCGCTTGCGGCAGTGCCCCCACATTGTAGAGGCCCTTGGACTCCTTCTTCAGCGCAGCGATTCTCCTAAGCTTGACAATCCTGGCGAACCTCTTGCGCGCCTTGTCTTGTCTGTGCTTACTCTTCGTCGTAACCCTTTTCCTTCCGCCAGCAGTGTCAAGCCCCAGGTCCTTTGCCACCCCCGTAGCTTTAGCTGGTATACCTCGACGTCGTAATCGCTGCGCTGCCTTCTTCACTTGTTCCAGGCCGGAGCCGATCACTGTCGGCTTATCCGATATTGTCATTCTCTGCCGTGCCAGTCCCATGCAAATATCCGTAGAGACCTCCACCAGCTGCGCGCATACCGTGTTGACGCTTCCCTCGCACCTGGCCGCCGCATCGCCAACGAACGTCCATAATCCTGCTGATGGGTTCCTCCGGTGACCAATTCTAGCGCTGGGTGAAGAAATAATTTTGCCAATGTCACCCCTCGAGCTGAACCTGCCACCAGCGATCTGGTAGGCCATATGGCCTCGCTTATGGCGGACCGCTCCTGCAAATACCGCGGCCCCAGGAACATGACCACTTCCAACCCCGCAACGACTGCTGGGAATCCTGACGCGCAAGATATTTGCATCAAGATCACCAGGGAGACCGTGTCATAGAATTTCTCGATATCTAACAATAGCGTCATAGCCGATGCCCCGATCCCCATCCCCGTCTCGTCCAAGATGGCTCGCAGCAGCCCTGCTCTAAGTGCCGAACTGCCCTTGATCGCTGCACCCCAGTGGTCAGATAATCCCGCGCTCCTCAATCAGCACGCGCCGCCACGAGCCCTGGACCAATGTGACTGGGAGGGGTAACATACCCAGCCCGCGATCTCCCGCTGCAGGACCTGGTTTCGCCACCATTGCACACTTGGTCGCCGATAGCTGCCGTGGCCACGCCAACGTGCTTTCACGCCGTTGCAGTATGTATAACAGCTCTTCCTCCGCCGTCGTGGGGAGTCTGTCAATGTCCGCGGGGCCCAGTTGATCCAATCCTTTTGCCTGTGAAGCAGCAGTAACACGCAGAGCACCGTTCAGCATCCATGTCGATGGGGACAAGGTCCTCCTGTCTCGCTCTGCGCGGCGCGTGATCCAGCTGTTCAATAATGTCCGCGCGCGTATCCACAGGATCCGTCCAAATGGCATCCCATTTACTGGCCTTCGAGCGCATGATGATGGTTGGGTCAGCCGTGGCAAAATCAGGTCTGATCGCCATCTCGTAGCTGGGAGCTTCCTTCGGCTTGACGCGCCTGCGCAACATGCCCGCCTTGGTCTGCCAGGCCTCGTTCGCCCATGTCGCGAAGCTTTTCCTCGCCGTCGTCATCGATCTGGGCGACGCCTTGGCCAGGTACTTCTCCGTCTGGCCAACCAGATTTGCCAGCTGTCCCAAGTCTAAATCTAGAATGTCCTCTGCCATTTGGAAGTGCAGATTGCTGCTGGTGTCAGCGTCGTGCTTGCTGGGGGCATCCTTGTGCGAGGTGCCTCTCAGAACTCCGATCTGCCTGAGGATGCGCTTGACACATGCTCTGCTGCCTGACATCAATACCATTCACCACCAGAGACTGATATCAAACCAACCCAGCTGCCAATATGCTCCATTCCCCTGCTGGTCCACATCTCATGGCCGTCCGTCCTGGCGTGGGTTTCGCACGTGCCCATCGCATGCCAAATCCTGGCGCGCGCACCTTGCACCGCTGCGCCTCCTGAGCGTCCATTTTCTCATTCAGGATGTGCGCCTCCTCTACCCTCGCGACCCACGCACCGCGCTGCTCCGCCAGCTGGTGCTCGTCCATCTGGTGCTTCGCGCTCCTGATAATCATCTTGTCACCTGTGATGCGCATCTCCCCCGTCCGCTCCAGCTTGTGATCCCCGAAACTAACCTGCTCCCAGATCTCGCTCGTGATGTTGTAGGGCTTCGGCGGCACCGAGTCGATCAGGGTGTCAGCCGCCGACTCCCCCACCGCCATGGCCTCCGCGTAGGCCTCCTGCAGGTGCTCGGCCAAGGCGCGCTGCACCCTGTGGCGCGCCGCCTGCTTCTTCTTGCTCGTCTTCGGGCCTGGGCCCGCCAACTTCTGAGGGCGACCTTGATGCGGGAGTGCCTTCGGGATGTCCACCTGCCGATGCCGCCGCTCCTGCTTAGTGCCCTCTACCACCAACTGCAATCCACAGTGCGTGCGCCATGGTACTCGGCCCTCAGCCAATAGCTTGAGCCTGGGCGCGAAATCCAGCCCAGCAATGCCGTAGTCGATGAGGCTGCCCTTACCCTTGTCGCACGTGATGCTGATATCTGGGCGGATGACAACTCCGACAAGCCTCCCTGGCAGCTCAGCTTTCCCCATCTGCTCGAGTGGGATGTTCCAATCAGCCAAAACCACCCAAGGATCCGTGAGAGACCCGGCGAAACCTGACAGGGATCGAATCCTGTGGTAATTCGACCCTGTGAAACCTTCACCTGGGACCAGGTACGCCGCGACAAGGATGACGTTGCCCGGTCGCGTGCGGACGTTGAGCGCTGCTGAGCGCTGCAAAGCCCCTAAACGGGTCAACGTCACCGTTGTCCACCATCCGCCTCCGCAGGACATCATAGCCCGTGCAGGCCAGGTGGGTCTTGGCCAAGATGAACTCGCCGCCAGGGGTTCCTGCCTCCGATCGCTTAGTGGGCACCGCTGCTGTGCCCGATAACTTCCAGTCGTCGCGGGATACCTCCTCCCTCACCTGTTCCAACTTGGTACAATCTACATGCGTCTCGCACATCATGACGATATCCTTCTGCTTGCCTTCTACCGAAATGAACTTGTGGGCCTTGGGCCCCCACATCGTGATATTGAAGACGAGGATGCTAAAGGCCATCCCCACCAGGCTGCTCATCATCGTCAGAGCCGAACACCACTTCTTTGTACGTCGAGGCTGCCTTGCCCTTGGCCGCCTGGACCTTCTGCTCGGTCGGCTGCTTGGTTTTATCGATGATCTCTTGCCGTTCACGACTCTGTTCTGCCGCGGCGCCTCTGCAGGCGCCGCCGCGGGCACTGAGCCGCCGCCCGCGGCCTCCGCAGCCTGCGCCTCGTGCGCCCCCTTCTGGGCCCCGTCAGCGCCGTCAACCTTCTTGCGCTTCTTCTGGGCCTGCCGCCGTAGACTGGCCGCCCCCTGCTTGAGTTCGCTGAACTGGCGGAACTGACCCGCCGCAGCCTGGAGCCACTGGTCCAGCGCCTCCATGTCCGCTTTGAACTTCTTGAGCTTGGTCCTATCCTCCCCCTCGTGGTCGTCCAGGTCGTCGAACAGGTCGCCGACCGTAGGTGCCTGCCATTCCGCCAGGGGCGGGTCTGGGGGCTGGCAGGCAGTCTCCGCCTGGCACGCCGCCAGCGCCCTCTTGTGCTCCAGCACAGCGTCTGCCGCGTCCTTGATCGCCTTTTCGTTCTTGGCGCGCAGCAGCGAGATCTTCTCCTCCGCCTCCTGCAGGGTGGAGGTCGTGCTCTCCACCTGTAGATGGCACCTGTTGAGCTTGTTGGTCGCCTGCCGCAGCTGCAGCTCCTTAGAGGCCTCCTTCTGGGGGGCCTGTGCAGCCGCTTGCACCTGCGACTGCACCGCCTTGACTGGTCCCAGGTCGATTTGACGGGCCATCTGCGCCGTGAGTGTCTCGACCCGCTCCAGCATGCTGCTGAGCTCTGCCAGCGAGCCATGCACTGCCGTCGCCTTGCGCCAGGGAGGCCCATTGCCGCCCTTGCCCTTGCCGACCGCATCGGCACCAGGCTCACGTTGCGCAGGTGGCGACCAACCTGGGAGTACAGTCTGGCACCTGTAGCACCAGCCGCCCGACTTCTCTAGCTCCCAGTCGTAGACCCAACCACCGCAGGTCTTACAGCACGTGTAGGTTGCTGGCGCC
>CAUYUJ010002965.1:0-72500 GCA_963575745.1 Prorocentrum cordatum
TTGAAGGCCAAAAAGCGTCCCGGCGGGAAAAACCGTTTCGAGTCATCTTGATACGCGCTGTTGGTATTTTGTACTCAACTCAAGCTTCAGGGCAGCTACAGAGCTGGTAAGCACAGCTATCGCACTCAGAATTATCAGGCGCGTTCGCCTGTTGAATCCAGAGGTCTGAACTCGGTCTGCCAGCCTTTCTAGGTCCGCAAACCTATTCGTATTCTTCGAGTCATCTTGATAGACGCTCTCGGTTTTATGTACTTAACTCGAGCTTTAGGGCAGCTAGAGTGCTGGTAAGCACACCTATCGCACTCAGAATCATCACGCGCGTTCGCCTGTTCAATCCAGAGGTCTGAACTCGGTCTGCTAGCCGATCTAGGTCTGCAAACCTATTCGTATTATTCGAGTCATCTTGATAGACGCTCTCGGTTTTCTGTACTTAATTCGAGCTGTAGAGCAGCTACAGGGCTCATTGTGACAGACATCGATGGGGAATCATCAGTCGCGTTCGTCTATTGAACCAAGAGCTCTGAACTCGGCCTGCTGCCCGAGCTAGGTTCGCGAAACTGTTCGTATTGTCCGAATGATCTTGAGACGTGCTCTTAATTTTCTGCACTCAACTCGTGCTGGGGGAGGGCTACAGTGCTGCAGGTCACATATATCGATTTGCACACATCAGGCGCGTCTTTCGGTCGATTCCAGAGCTCGGAACTCGGTCTGCTGCTCGAACTAGGTTCGCAAAACTATTATATTATTCGAGTCGATACTGTCGGTTTTCTGCACTTAACTCGGGCTGTAGGGGGGCTTTAGGGCTGGAATCACATGAGTGGGTTGGCAGACATCAGACGCGCCCGCCTGTCGCATTCAGAGGTCTGAACTCGGTTTGATACTCGAACTGGGTTGCGAAACTGTTTGTTTTTTGTTAGCGTTATCTTGAGAGGTCTGAAATCGCTTGGGCTTGAGAAATAGTCGTTCTTTGGAGATTTTTCCCACAGTATATATTGTCAGGAAGCTCTACGAGTCCCCCGGCGGTAAGAAAGGTTGACGGTTTACCGCCGGCGCCCAGTGGACGCTTACAAGTTGAAAGATATTTGACCATTCATTTTGAGGAAGCCGGTTGGTCGACCCGGCGAGAAAGGACGACAACTTTTGGGTGGTTTTGCAAAAATACCTCGTAGAGCTCTTCGGCATCGATGAGCTAGAGGAATTCCGGCGCGGGGTGGAGCTAGTTGGCCCAGCCGGCCAGAAAGGACAATGTGACAACTTCTGGGTGGTTTTGCGATTTTTTGAAAGATATTTGACCATTTATTTTGAGAAAGCAGATTTTTACGCCGAGTATTGGCATATAAACTCCCCTCTAACAGCAGCTTAGCTCTCTCGATGCATTTTTACAGGAGCTGACTTCCAGGAACTAAGCGAATATGAAAATCGAAAAAATCGAACTTTAAGATTTTTTAAAAATCTAGTTTTTTGACTCTGTGTCGATTCTCTGCACTCTTACCGGTGAGAGGAGCTCTACGAGGTTCCCGGCGGTGACCAGGTTGACGGTTCACCGCCGGCGCCAGTCTGAAAGATATTTGACCATTTATTTTCAAAAAGCAGATTTTTACGCCGAGCTTTGGCATATGACTTCTCTCTGACAGCTCTCTCGATGTATTTCTCCAAGTTGACTTCCGGGATAAGCGAATATGAACATCGAAAAAAATAAATTTGAAGATTTTCGAAAAATATCGATTCTTCCCATTCTCTGTCGGTTCTCTGCACTTCTACTAGTGAGAAGAGCTCTCGAGCTTTCTGGCGATGACCAGCAGGTTGACTGTTCATCGCCGGCGCCAGTTCAATGATTTATATTGAGGAAGCAGATTTTTCGCACCTGCAGACGATTATGCGGGCCTCAGCGTCTTCATTTCAGCTCTATATGCATTTTTACTATCAAAACACTTGGGAAAATCAACTCTATGTCGACATGAACAAGTCATGTTTCTCGAGAAATGCTTCGAGAAGCACGTGTTGGAGCTCTACGAGGTTCCCGGCTGACCAGGTTGACGATTCACCGCCGGCGCCAGTACCTCGTAGAGATCTTCATCGATGAGCCCGAGGAATTCCGGCGCGGGGTGGAGCTAGTTGGCAGAGCCTCCTAAGCTAGTTGCTGGAAGCTTAAGAGTACTTCCGGCGCGCTGGAGAGCAAGTTGGCACGAAAAAGCTCGACGGAACTTTCGATCTTATTCCCGCTCGATCTTCATCTCAGCTCGATCGGGTATCTTTGTAGGCCAAAAGGCAGGTAGGCGGGGGCGGCCGTTTCGAGTCATCTTGATACGCGCTGTCGGTATTTTGAACTGAACTCGAGCTGTAGGGCAGCTACAGAGCTGGTAAGCAGCTATCGCGCTCATAATCATCACGCGCGTCCGCCTCTTGAATCCAGAGGTCTGAACTCTGCCTGTGAGCCGAGCTGGGTCTGCAAACAGAGCTCTGAATTCGGTCTTATGCCGATCTAGAATCGCGAAATCATTCGTATTGGTCGAGTCACCTTCAGAAGTGCTCTCGGTTTTCTCACTTAACTTGCGCCAAGAGGGGGCTACAGTGCTGGTTGCCATACGGATCGATTCAGAGAGATCATGCGCGTCCGCCGGTCGAATCCAGAGCTCGGAACTCGGTCTGCTGGAACTAGCTTCGCGAAACTATTCTAGTTTTCTGCACTGATCTCGGGCTGCAGGGGGCTGCGGGGCTGACAGGAATCGATTCGCAGACATCAGACGCGCCCGCTTGTCACATTCAGAGGTCAAAAGATATTGACTATGAGTCAGAATGTTGGTAGGTACTGTCGATTTCCTCAACTTAAGTCGAGCTTGGAAGCTCTACGAGTTCCCCGGCGGTAACCAAGGTTGACGGTTTACCGCCGGCGCCCAGTTTGGGTCGGTTTCGCTAAGATTTGAAAGATATTTGACAATTCATTTTGAGAAAGCAGATTTTTCGCACCTGTAAACGATTATGAGGGCCTCTGCGTCTTAATATGAGCTCTGTAGGCGCACATTTACTATCGAAAGACTTGGCGGAACCAACTTCAAATCGCCGTGAAAAAAATCAATTCTGCCTTTTTCTGAGAATGCTTCCAGAAGCTCTCTCTGTCGATTCTAAGCACTCTTACGCGTGGAAGGAGCTCAACGAGGTTCCCGGCGCCAGTTGATCGACCCGGCGAGAAAGGACAATGTGGCAACTTTTGGGTGCTTTTGCAAAAAGTTGAAAGATATTTGACCATTTATTTGAAAAAGCAAATTTTTACGCCGAGCATTGGCATATGAACTCCTTCCTGACAGCAGCTCAGCTCTATCGATGCATTTTTGCACGAGTTGACTTCCGGGAACTGAGCGAATATGAACATCGAAAAAAATCAAATTTGAAGATTTTCGAAAAATCTCGATTTTTCTCATTCTGTGTCGATTCTCTGCACTCTTACTAGTGAGATGAGCTCTACGAGGTTCCCGGCGATGACCAGGTTGACGGTTCACCGCCGGCGCCAGTTCCGGCGCGCTGGAGAGCTAGTTGGCTCGAAAAAAAAGAATTGAACTTTTCACAACTTTTGGTCGGTTCAAAATTTTGTTCTCGAAATTCAACAATTCGTTTGTGCTCTAGTATTTTTTCCCGTGATATTCGATCTTATTCCCGCTCGCCATCTTGATCTCAGCTCGATCGGGTACCTTTTACTGCCAAAAAGCACACTGGCGGGATCGGCCGTTTCGAGTCATCTTGATACGCGTTGTCGGTTTTCTGTACTTAACTCGAGCTGTAGGGCAGCTATAGAGCTGGTAAGCACACCTATCGCCTTCAGAATTATCAGGAGCGTTCGCCTGTTGAATCCAGAGGTCTGAACTCGGTCTGGTAGCCGAGCTAGGTCCGCAAACCTATTCGTATTATTCGAGTCATCTTGGCAGACGCTCTCGGTTTTCTGTATTTAACTCGAGCTGTAGGGCAGCTATAGCGCTGATTGTCACAGACATCGATGGGAAATCAACAGTCGCGTTCGTCTATTGAACCGAGAGCTCTGAACTTGGCCTGTTGCCTGAGCTAGGTTTGCGACACTATTCGTATTGTCCGAATGATCTTAAAGAGTGCTCTCGATTTTCTGCACTCAACTCGTGCTGGGCAGGGCTACAGTGCTGCGGGTCACAGATATCGATTTGCACACATCAGGCGCGTCTGTCCGTCGATTCGAGAGCTTGGAACTCGGTCGGCTGCTTAAACTAGGTCCGCGAAACTATTCTATTATTCGAGTCGATACTGTTGGTTTTCTGCACTTAACTCGGGCTGTAGGAGGGGTGCAGGGCTGGGAATCACATGAGTGGATTCGCAGACATCAGACGCGCCCGCCTGTCGCATTCAGAGGCCTGAACTCGGTTTGATACTCGAACTGGATTGCGAAACTGTTTGTTTTTTGTTAGAGTTTTCTTGAGAGGTGTGAAATCGCTTGGGCTGAAAAACTGGTCGTCTTTTGGAGTTTTTTTTCCGCGCTATATACTGTTAGGAAGCTCTACGAGTCCCCCGGCGGTAAGAAAGGTTGACGGTTTACCGCCGGCGCCCAGTTTCGCAAACGCAGCAGACGAAGTTCAGATCTCTCAATGCGACAGGCGGACCTGTCTTGTCTCCGAATCGATTCCTCTTATCACCAGCCCTGCAGCCCCCCAACAGCCCGAATTAAGAGAAGAAAACCGACAGGACCTTTCGCGGACACCTGGCAGCGTCCGAAACCCGGAGGGCGAAGAGCGGAAATCTTGTCTGGGGATCCTTGGGGGCCTCCTGGAGCGTTGCAGGAGCGCTTCAAGAAACGCTGTCGTGCAAGCCTGTACGTATACAGGCACGCGTGAAAGCTTTCCGGAAGTTCTCCCGGACACGTCGTCGGGTCGCCGGAGTTTCTGCGGGGAACGTGGAGCGCCGCGGAGGAGCTCACCACCGCCGCCCAGCTTCTAATCTTGAGCCCTGTCGCTCTCAGCGAGCCCTCCAGGAACTTGGTAGCGTCCAAAACTGGCGCCGGCGGTGAACCGTCAACCTGGCCACCGCCGGCAACCTCGTAGAGCTTCTTGCACGGGTAAGAATGCTCAGATTTGATGCAGACCGCTTCTCAAAGCATTCTAGAAAGACATACCTCGTAGAGCTCTTCGGCATCGATGAGCTAGAGGAATTCGGGCGCGGGGTGCAGCTAGTTGGCCAACCCGGCCCGGACGGACAATGTGGTAACCTGCAGTCGGTTTTTCGGACATGACGAGAGATTTTGAAATTTGTTTTACAAATTTGAATTTTTATTCTATGCAGTGAATCATGGCGCTTTCGATGGTGCAATCCCCAGGGCCATAGCTCCATTATTTCGATCAAAAGACTACGGGGAACCAATATTGTGCATGATCGAAAATAACATTTCTTCATTTTTGAAGCTGGCATTTAGAAGCGTTTTCTGCTATTATCTCGCTACTGACGACTCGCTCTGTTCAGAGCTCTACGAGGGTCCCGGCGGTAACCTGGCTGACGGTTTACCGCCGGATCCCAGTCATATTTCTATTCCTCGGTGTCAACGTGACGTCGGTTTCTCCAAATGTTTCAATAATGAAACTGTCTGGAAAGAGCTGAGCTGCTCGCAGAACAAAGTTCAGATACAGATGATCGGAGTAAAAATCTGCTTTCTCAAAATCAATTGCCAAATATCTTTTAAATTTCAGCGAAACCGACCCAAAGTTATCACATCTTCTTTTCTGGCCGGATCGACCAACTAGCTCCACCCCGCGCCGGAATTCCTCTAGCTCATCGATAACGAGAAGCTCTACGAGATACTCGGAGGGCGAAGACACCCTCGGTGACGGGAATCTTTCGTGGAGAGCTCCGGGGGGGGGCCCTGCAGCGCTGCCGAAGCGCTGCCAGGATCGCTTCCATGCATTCCAACACGCGTGCAGGCTCGCTTGGAAGCTTGCCGGAAGCTCTCCCGGACCAGTTGCCGGGCCGCCGGACGCGCTGCGGGGAACGTGGAGCGCCGTGGAGAGGCTCCTGGCGGGCACCAACACTGTCTGGCTTCTAATCTTAAACCCGTTAGCTCTCAGCGAGCTCCCCGGGAATATTTTGAGCAGACCGAGTTCCGAGCTCTGGATTTAGCAGGCGGACGCTGTCTTCGAACGGTTCCTGTGCCCACCAGCACGGCTGTCACTTTGTCCTTTCTGGCCGGGTCGGCCAACTGGGCGCCGGCGGTAAACCGTCAACCTTTGTTACCGCCGGGGACTCGTAGAGCTTCCTGACAACGTATAATGTCGAACAAAAATTACACAGAAAAAATAGTTTTTCAGCCCAAGCAATTCAAACCTCTAGGATGCAACCGCCGAACGCCCCCGATGCTTCTGGATTGTCTTCTGCACGAGCTCTGTAGCTCTCCTACAGCCCGATTTACGTGCGTAAATCGACATCACCTCTCAAGATGACTCGAACAATACGAATAGTTTTGCAAACCCAGCTCGAGTATCAGACCGAGTTCAGACCTCTGCATGCGACAGGCAGACGCGTCTGATGTCTCTGAATCGTTTCCTGTGATTACCAGCCCTGCAGCCCCCCCTGCAGCTGAGTTAAGTGCAGGAAACCAACAGCACCTCTCAGGATGACTCGAATAATACGAATAGTTTTGCGGACCTATTTCGGGCAGCAGACAGAGTTCGGAGCTCTGGATTCGAGAGGCGGACGCGCCTGATGTCTCCGAACCGATTCCAGTGATTACCAGCCATGCAGACCCCCTACAGCCGGAGTTGAGTGCAGAGAACCGACAGTATCTCTCAAGATGACTCGAACAGCTGTGCTTACCAGCTCTGTAGCTGTCCTAAAGCTCGAGGTATCTTGAGAATACCGTCACCGCGTGATAAGATGACCCGAAACGGTCGATCCCGCCTGCCTGCTTTTCAGCAGTAAAAGGTACCCGATCGAGCTGAGATCAAGACAGCGAGCCGGAATAAGATCGAATATCATGTGAAAAAATACTAGAGCTCTAACCAATGTTCAAATTTCGAGAACAAAATTTTCAACCGACCAAAAATCAGCAAAAGGTCCGTCGAGATTTTTCTTGCCAACTAGCTCTCCAGCGCGCCGGAATTACTGGCGCCGGCGGTGAACCGTCAACCTGGTCGCCGCGGGGAACCTCGTAGAGCTCCTCTCACTAGTAAGAGTGCAGAGAATCGACACAGAATCAAAAAATGGAGATTTTTCGGAAATCTTGAAATTCGATTTTTTCGATGTTCATATTCGCTCAGTTCCCGGAAGTCAACTCATGCAAAAATGCATCGAGAGAGATGAGCTGCTGTCAGGAAGGAGTTCATATGCTAATGCTCGGCGTAAAAATCTGCTTTTGCTCCACCCCGCGCCGGACTTCCTCTTGCTCGTCGATGTCGAAGAGCTCTACGAGATACTCTGAACTTCGAGCAACTAGCTATGGAGAGCTCTACTAGTTACAGGCGCGCCGGGACACGCTGCAGAAACGTGGGGCGGTGGGCGGAAGGGTTGGGCGGCGCACACGTACCCGCTGGCTTCTCTTTTGACAACCCTATCTAGCCCAAGAGGCTATCCGGGAATTGCTCTTAAGCTTCCAGCAATAACTTGCTAAGGGAAGCTCCACGAGTTACTAGCTGCACTCCGCGCCCGAATTCTTCTAGCTCATCGATGCCGAAGAGCTCTACGAGATATTTATCTGAAGCTTCCAGCAACTAGCTAAAGGGAGCCCTACGAGTTATCTCTGGTCGGTTGAAAATTTTGTTCTCGAAATTGAACCATTCATTCGATCTCTAGTATTTCCCGGAGGGATTTCTGAAAGCTAGGGGTTTTAGATTAGAAGCCGGACGGTGGTGGTGCCTGTCAGTAGCCCATCTCCGCCGATCCAGGATCCTCGCAGCGCCCTGTAAAACCTCGCAGCGAGTGCGGGGGCGCTTCCGGCAAGCGTCAACGCGTGCCTGCACGCGTGCAGGCACGCGTGGAAGCGTTCGTGGCAGCGCTCGCTCCACAGAACCGTTGCAGGGTCCCCCCCCAAAGCCCCAGAAGCGCTTCACGAGAGCTTCCGAGGGCTTGCCAGGAAAGCTCTTTGGTGTGTGTTCTCTTTGCTCTCCGGGTTTTGAACGCTACCAAGTTTTTCCCGGAGAGCTCTCTGAGAGCTAGAGGATTCTAGATTAGAAGCTGGACGGTGGTAGTGGCCGCCAGCAGCCCATCTTTGCCGGTCCAGGATCCCTGCAGCGCCTCGCCCGTCCCGGAAGCCCGCTTGGGAGAGCTTCTGGCAAGCTTCCACGCGCGCCTGCACGCGTGCAGGCACGCGTGGAAGCGTTCCTGGCAGCGCTTCAGACGCGCTGCAGGAGAGCCCTCGCGAGCCCCAGAAGCGCTTCACGGGGGCTTCCGGGGGCTTGCCAGGAAAGCTTTCCGGTGTTGTGATGCTGTCTTCGCTCTCCGGTTTTTGGACGCTGCCAAGATGCATTCCCGTACCTCGTAGAGCTCTTACCTCGTAGAGCTGTTCGGCAGCGATGAGCTAGAGGAATTTGGGCGCGGGCTGCAGCTAGTTGGCCGACCCGGCTCCGACGGACAATGTGTGAACTTTGGGTCGGTTGGACGAACTTCCTGAGGAATTTTCCCGGAGAGCTCTCGAGCTAAAGGGTTTAAGATAAGAAGCCAGACGGTGGTGGTGCGCCAGCAGCCCATCGTCGCCGGTCAAGCATCCCCGGAGGGGCTTGTAAAGCGTCGTAGCGGGTCCGGGAGAGTTTCCGGCAAGCTTCCACGCGTGCCTGCACTCGCGCAGGCACGTGGGATCCTTCCTGGCAGCGCTTCAAAAGCTCTGCGGGGGGCCCCCAGAGCCGCAGTAGCGCATCCGGTGTGTGTTCTCTTTGCTCTCCGGGTTTTGGACTGGGCGCCGGCGGTAAACCGTCAACCTTGGTTACCGCCGGGGAACTCGTAGAGCTTCCAAGCTCGACTTAAGTTGAGAAAACCGACAGCACCTACCAACATTCCGACTCATAGTGAATATTTTTTGACCTCTGAATGCGACAAGCGGACGCGTCTGATGTCTGCGAATCGACTCCTGTCATTACCAGCCCCGCAGCCCCCCTACAGCCCGAGGTCAGTGCAGAAAACTGACAGCATCTCTCAGGATGACTCGAACAATACAATAGTTTCGCAAACGTAGTTCGGGCAGCAGACCGAGTTCCGAGCTCTGGATTCGACAGGCGGACGCGCATGATCTCTTTAAATCGATTCATATGACAACCAGTACTGTAGCCCCCTCTCAGCGCAAGTTGAGTGAAGAAAACCGAGAGCACTTCTCAAGATGACTCGACCAATACGAATAATTTCGCGATTCTAGATCGGGCAGAAGACCGAGTTCAGAGCTCTGGATTCGACAGACAAACGTAACTGACGATTCTGAATCAGTTTCTGTAATTATCAGCTCTGTAGCTGTCTTACAGCTCGAGTTAAGTACAGAAAACCGAGAATTTCTGTCAAGATGACTCGAATAATACGAATAGGTTTGCGGACCTAGCTCGGCTCACAGACCGAGCTCAGACCTCTGGATTCAACAGGCGAACGCGCCTAATCATTCTGCATCGATTAGCTGTGCTTACCAGCTCTGTAGATGTCCTAAAGCTGGAGTTATGTTGAGAAAACCGTCAGCGCGTATCAAGATGACTCAAAACGGCCGATCCCGCCGGAGTGCTTTTTGGCCTTCAAAGTTACCCGATCGAGCTGAGATCAAGATGGAGAGCGGGAATAAGATCGAATATCACGGGAAAAAATACTAGAGCTCTAACGAATGGTCAAATTTCGAGAACAAAATTTTCAACCGACCAAAAGTCACCAAAAGTTCCGTCGAGATTTTTCTGGCCAACTAGCTCTCCAGCGCTCCGGAATTACTCTTAAGCTTCCAGCAACTAGCTTAGGGAAGCTCTACGAGTCATGCTACCAAGTACCTTGTAGAGCTCTTCGAAATCGATGAGGTCGAGGAATAACTCGTAGAGCTTCCCTGAGCAAGTTATTGCTGGAAGCGAAGAGTAATACCTCGGAGAGCTCTTCGGCATCGATGAGCTAGAGGAATTCGGGCGCGGGGTGGAGCTAGTACCTCGTAGAGCTCTTCGGCAAGAGCTAAGAGAAATTCGGGCGCAGGCAGGGTAGAGCTAGTAACTCGTAAAGCTTCCCTCAGCAAGTTATTGCTGGTAGCTTAAGAGTAATTCCGGGGAGCTGGAGAGCTAGTTGGCAAGAAAAATCTCGACGGACCTTTTGCTGACTTTTGGTCGGTTGAAAATTTCGTTCTCAAAATTTGAACATTGGTTAGAGCTCTAGTATTTTTTCCCATGCTATTCGATATTATTCCCGCTCGCCATCTTGATCTCAGCTCGATCGGGTAACTTTGAAGGCCAAAAAGCACACGGGCGGGAACGGCCGTTTCCGAGTCATCTTGATACGCGCTGTCGGTTTTCTCAAGATAACTCGAGCTTCAGGACAACTACAGAGCTGGTCAGCACAGCTAATGCATTCAGAATGATCAGGCGCGTTCGCCTGTTGAATTCAGAGGTCTGAACTCGGTCTGCTAGCCTTTGCGACCTATTCGTATTATTCGAGTCATTGTAGCAGACGCTCTCGGTTTTTCGTACTTAACTAGATCTGTAGGGCAGCCACAGAGCTGATAATCACAGAAATCGATTGAGAATCATCAGGCGCGTTCGTCTGTTGAATCAAGAGCTCTGAACTCGGCCTGCTCCCCGAGCTAGGTTCGCGAACCTATTGGTATTGTTCGAGTCATCTTGAGAAGTGCTCTCGGTTTTCTGTACTTAAATCGTGCTGGGGGAGGGCTACAGTGCTGCTGGTCACAGGAATCGATTTCGAGACATCAGGCGCGTCCGTTCGTCGAACCGAGAGCTCGGAACTCGGTCTGCTGCTCGAACGAGATCCGCGAAACTGTTGTATTATTCGAGTCATCCTGAGAGGTACTCTCGGTTTTCTGCACTTAACTCAGGCTGTATGGGGGGCTGCAGAGCTGGTAATCACAGGAATCGATCCGCAGACATCAGACGCGTCCGCCTGTCGCATTCAGAGGTCTGAACTCGGTTTCATACTCGAGCTCGATTGGAAAACTGTTCGTTTGTTTTGTTAGAGTCATCTTGAGAGGTCTATAATCGCTTGGGCTGAAAAACTAGTCGTTCTCTGAAATTATTTTCCACATTATATATTGTCAGGAAGCTCTACGAGTCCCCCGGCGGTAAGAAAGGTTGACGGTTTACCGCCGGCGCCCAGTTGGCAGACCCGACCTTAAGAGACAATGTGACGACTTGGGGTCGGTTTTTCTATCTTTGTGTAAAATTCGAAAATTCGTTTAAAAAACAAATATTTTTCCCATCTGTAGCAGGTCATGCCGCGCATGTCAGTTCAATTTTCAGGTCTGTAGCTGCAATTTTACTATCGAAAGACTTGAGGGAACCGTCGGCCGTTTCGACTCAGCTTGACACGCTTTGACGGTTTTCTGTACTCAACCCGAGGTTTAGGATATCTACAGAGCTGATACTTTCAGAAACCGATTCGAAATCATCAGGCGCGTTCATCTGTTCCATCGAGAGGTCTGAACTCGGTGCTACTCGAGCTAGATCCGCGAAACTATTCGTATTATACGTGTCATTTTGACGAGTGCTCTCGGTTTCCCTGAACTGAGAGTTAGAAGAGCTACAGAGCTGGTACGCATATAAATCGATTGCATATCATCCGGCGCCTTCTTTTCTCGCATCGAGAAGTCCGCACTCGGTCTGGCACTCGAGCTAGATTCACGAAACGAAGATAAATCGGAAAAAACATATGTTTCAATTTTTTTTTTCACGTTGAGAAAGCTTTTTCGTGTGCTCCGAGCAGCGCCGTGCGAGAACAGAGCTCTACGAGCTTCCCAGCGGTTACCCGGTTGACTTTTACCGCCGGATTCCAGTAACTGGGAGCCGGCGGTAAACCGTCAACCAGGTTACCGCCGGGAGCCTCGTAGAGCTCTTTTCTCGTGCGGGACTACCCGGTACACAATGAGGGAGTTTTCTCAAGATTTCTATGCGAAAGAGCTCTCAAGCTTATCTGGAGCTCGAGTTAAGTAGAAAAAAAACCTTGACTTCCAACAAACATCGGTCGCATACGAATGGTGTTGCGGACCTAGCTCGGGTAGCAGACTGTGTTCAGAGCTCTAGATGCTCCAGCCGAACGCCCCTGATGATTCTGGATCGATTTCCGTGTGTCCTAGCTCTGCAACTCTGCTACAGCTTCAGTTAAATACAGAAGACCGACAGCGCCTGCAAACGCACTTGTCAAATGACTCGAAGATTACGAATAGATTTGCGGACCTAGCTCGAGCAGCAGACCGAGTTCAGAGCTCTCGATGGGAGAGACGAACGCGCCTCAAGATTCTGAATCGGTTTCTGTAAGCATCAGCTCTGTAGCTGTCCTAAATCTCTAGATAAGTACAGAAAACCGCCAACGCGTGACAAGATGACTCGAAACGGCCGTCGGTTCCAGCAAGTCTTTCGATAGTAATGCTGCAGCTACGAACCTGAGAATTTAAATGGCAGACGCGGCATAACCCACTACAGGTGAGAAAAATACCAGTTTCCAAAACGAATTTTCAAATTTCGCACAAAGATTGAAACACCGACCCAAAGTTACCACATTGTCTCTTACGGTCGGGTCGGCCAACTAGCTCCACCCTGCGCCCGAATTCCTCTTAGCTCATCTTGCCGAAGAGCTCTACGAGGTACTCGTAGAGCTTCCCTTAGCAAGTTGTTGCTTGAAGCTAAGAGTAATTCCGGGGCGCTGGAGAGCTAGTGACTCGTAGAGCTTCCCCAAGCTAGTTGCTGGAAGCTTAAGAGTAATTCCGGCGCGCTGGAGAGCTAGTTGCCTCGAAAAAAAAGAACTGAACTTTTCACAACTTTTGGTCGGTTGAAAAATTTGTTCTCGAAATTCAACAATTCGTTTGTGCTCTAGTATTTTTTCCCGTGATATTCGATCTTATTCCCGCTCGCCATCTTGATCTCAGCTCGATCGGGTACCTTTTACTGCCAAAAAGCACACTGGCGGGATCGGCTGTTTCGAGTCATCTTGATACGCGTTTGATATTTTCTACTTAACTCGAGCTGTAGGGCAGCTACAGTGCTGGTAAGCACACCTATCGCACTCAGAATCATCAGGCGCGTTCGCCTGTTGAATCTATAGGTCTGAACTCGGTCTGCTAGCCGAGCTAGGTGCGCAAACCTATTCGTATTATTCGAGTCAACTTGATACGCGTTGTCGGTATTTTCTACTTAACTCGAGCTGTAGGGCAGCTACAGTGCTGGTAAGCACACCTATCGCACTCAGAATCATCAGGCGCGTTCGCCTGTCGAATCCATAGGTCTGAACTCGGTCTGCTAGTCGAGCTAGGTCCGCAAACCCATTCGTATTATCGAGTCAACTTGATACGCGTTGTCGGTATTTTGTACTTAATTCGAGCTGCAGGGCAGCTACAGAGCTGGTAAGCACATCCATCGCATTCAGAATGATCAGGCGCGTTCGTCTCTTGACCCCAGAGGTCTGAGCTCGGTCTGCTAGCCGAGCTAGGTCCGCAAATCTATTCGTATTATTCGAGTCATCTTGACAAACGCTCTCGGTTTTCTGTACTTAACTCGAGCTGTAGGGCAGAGCCTATAGTCACAGAAATCGATTGGGAATTATCGGGCGCGTTTGTCTGTTGTATCGAGAGCTCTGAACTCGGCCTGCTGCCCGAGCTAGGTTCGCGAAACTATTCGTATTGTCCGAATCATCGTGAAAAGTGCTCTCAATTTTCTGCACTCAACTCGTGCTGGGGGAGGGCTACAGTGCTGCGGGTCATAGAAATCGATTTGCACACATCAGGCGCGTTCGTTGGTCGATTCGAGAGCTCAGAACTTGGTCTGCGAAACAGGTCCGCGAAACTATTGTATTATTCGAGTCATTTTGAGAGATGCTGTCGGTTTTCTGCACTTAACTCGGGCTGTAGGGGGGCTGCAGGGCTGGTAATCACATAAGTCGATTCGCAGACATCAGACGCGTCCGCCTATCGCATTGAGAGGTCTGAACTCGGTCTGATACTCGAACTGGGTTGCGAAACTGTTTGTTTTTTTGTTAGATTCATCTTGAGAGGTCTGAAATCGCTTGGGCTGAAAACTAGTCGTTCTCTGGATTTTTTCTCACACTATATACTGTCAGGAAGCTCTACGAGTCCCCCGGCGGTAAGAAAGGTTGACGGTTTACCGCCGGCGCCCAGTTGGCAAGAAAGAGCTTCCCTTAGCAAGTTATTGCTGGAAGCTAGATAATTCCGGGGCGCTGGAGAGCTAGTAACTCGTAGAGCTTCCCTTAGCAAGTTATTGCTGGAAGCTCTACGAGTACCTCGTAGAGCTCTTCGGCAAGATGAGCTAAGAGGAATTCGGGCGCAGGGTGGAGCTAGTTGGCGACCCGACCGTAAGAGACAATGTGGTAACTTTGGGTCGGTGTTTCAATCTTTGTGCGAAATTTGAAAATTCGTTTTGGAAACTGGTATTTTTCTCACCTGTAGTGGGTTATGCCGCGTCTGCCATTTAAATTCTCAGGTTCGTAGCTGCAACATTACTATCAAAAGACTTGCTGGAACCGACGGCCGTTTCGAGTCATCTTGTCACGCGTTGGCGGTTGTCTGTACTTATCTAGAGATTTAGGACAGCTACAGAGCTGATGCTTACAGAAACCGATTCCGAATCTTGAGGCGCGTTCGTCTCTCCCATCGAGAGCTCTGAACTCGGTCTGCTGCTCGAGCTAGGTCCGCAAATCTATTCGTAATCTTTGAGTCATTTGACAAGTGCGTTTGCAGGCGCTGTCGGTCTTCTGTACTTAACTGAAGCTGTAGCAGAGTTGCAGAGCTAGGACACACGGAAATCGATCTAGAAGCATCAGGGGCGTTCGGCTGGAGCATCTAGAGCTCTGAACACAGTCTGCTACCCGAGCTAGGTGCGCAACATCATT
The DNA here is from genome assembly GCA_963575745.1 of Prorocentrum cordatum. Classification (NCBI taxonomy): domain Eukaryota; class Dinophyceae; order Prorocentrales; family Prorocentraceae; genus Prorocentrum; species Prorocentrum cordatum. The sequence goes on from CAUYUJ010002965.1 coordinate 15,010, forward strand.
CGTATGCGACCGATGTTTGTTGGAAGTCAAGGTTTTTTTTTCTACTTAACTCGAGCTCCAGATGAGCTTGAGAGCTCTTCCGCATAGAAATCTTGAGAAAACTCCCTCATTGTGTACCGGGTAGTCCCGCACGAGAAAAGAGCTCTACGAGGCTCCCGGTGGTAACCTGGTTGACGGTTTCCTGCCGGCTTCCAGTAGTTCCGGGGCGCTGGAGAGCTAGTTGGCAAGAATAATCTCGACAGACCTTTTGATGACTTTTGTCGGTTGAAAATTTTGTTCTCAAAATTTGAACATTCGTTAGAGCTCTAGTATTTTTTCCCATGTTTTTCGATCTCATTACCGCTCGCCATCTTGATCTCAGCTCGATCGGGTAGCTTTTGCTGCCAAAAAGCGCACGGGCGGGATCGGTCGTTTCGAGTTATCTTGATAGACGGTTACGGTTTTCTCAAGATAACTCGAGCTTCAGGACAGCTACAGAGCTGGTAAGCACAGCTAATCGATCCAGAATGATCAGGCGCGTTCGGCTGTTCAAGCCAGAGGTCTCAATTCGGTCTGCTAGCCGAGCTAGGTGCGCAAATCTCTTCGTATTATTCGAGTCATCTTGACAGACGCTCTGGCTTTTCGGTAGTTAACTCAGCTGCAGGACAGCTACAGAGCTGATACGTAAAGAATCTGATTCAGAACCATCAGTGGCCGTTGTCTGTTGAGTCCAGAGCTCTGAACTCGGTCTGCTGCCCAATCTAGAATCGCGAAACTATTCGTATTGTTCGAGTCATCTTGAGAGGTGCTGTCTGTTCTCTGCACTTAACTCGGGCTGTAGGGTGCTGCATGGCTGGTAATCACAGGAATCGATTCGGAGACATCAGACGCGTCCGCATTTCGAACCGAGAGCTCCGAACTCCGTCTGCTGCCCAAACTAGGTCCGCGAAACTATTCGTATTGTTCGAGTCATCCTGAGAGGTGCTGTCGGTTCCCTGCACTTAACTTTCGCTTTTAGGGGGCCGCAGGGCTGGTAATCACAGGAATCGATTCAGAGACATCAGACGCGTCCGTCTGTCGCATGCAGGAGAGGTCTGACATTGCTTGGGCTGAAAAAATATTTTTTCTCTGCAATTTTTTCCGACATTATATGTTGTCAGGAAGCTCTACGAGTCCCCCGGCGGTAAGAAAGGTTGACGGTTTACCGCCGGCGCCCAGTTGGCAAGAAAAATCTCGACGGACCTTTTGGTGACTTTTGGTCGGTTGAAAATTTTGTTCTCGAAATTTGAACATTCGTTAGAGCTCTAGTATTTTTTCCCATGATATTCGATCTTTTTCCCGCTCGCCATCTTGATCTCAGCTCGATCGGGTAGCTTTTACTGCCAAAAAGCACACGGGCGGGATCAGCCGTTTCGAGTCATCTTGACACGCGCTTTCTGTTTTCTGAACATAACTCGAGCTTCAGGACAGTTACAGGGCCAGTAAGCACAGCTAATCGATGTAGAATGATCAGGCGCGTTCGCCTGTTGAACCCAGAGGCTTGAACTCGGTCTGCTAGCCGAGCTAGGTTCAAAAACCTATTCGTATTATCCGAGTCATCTTGACAGACGCTCTCGGTATTTTGTGCTTAACTCGAGGTGTAGGGCAGCTACAGAGCTCATAGTCACAGAAATCGATTGGGGATCATCAGGCGCGTTCGTCTGTTGAATCGAGAGCTCTGAACTCGCCCTGCTGCCCGAGCTAGAATCGCGAAACTATTCGTATTGTTCGAATCATCTGAAGAGGTACTGTCGCTTTCTAAACTTAACTCGGGCTGTAGGGGGATAGAGTGCTGGTGGGAACAGCAATCGATTTGGAGACATCAGGCGCGTTCGCCTGTAGAAGCCAGAGCTCGGAACTCGGCCTGTTGCCCGAATTCCGTCCGCGAACCTGTTCGTATTGTTCGAGTCATCCTGAAAGATGCGGTCGGTTTTCTGCACTTAACGCGGGCTGTATGGGAGCTGCAGGGCTGGTAATCACAGGAATCGATTCGGAGACATCAGACGCGTCCGCCTGTCGCATTCAGAGGCCTGAACTCGGTCTGATACTCGAGCTGGGTTTAGGAAATTATTCGTTTTGTTTAAGTTATCTTCAGAGATGCTGTTGATTAGCGCACGTAACTCGGGCTGTAGCAGAGCTACAGAGCTCGTACAGAAGACAATCCAGAAGCATCAGGGGGTGTTCGGCTGTTGCATCTGAAATCGCTTTGGCTGAAAAACTATTCGTTCTCTGCAGTTTATTTTCTACACTATATTTTGTCAGGAAGCTCTACGAGTCCCCCGGCGGTAAGAAAGGTTGACGGTTTACCGCCGGCGCCCAGTTCCGGGGCGCTGGAGAGCTAGTTGACAAGAAAAATCTCGACGGACCTTTTGCTGACTTTTGGTCGGTTGAAAATTTTGTTCTCAAAATTTGAACATTCGTTAGAGCTCTAGTATTTTTTCCCATTATATTCGATCTTATTCCCGCTCGCCATCTTGATCTCAGCTCGATCGGGTACCTTTTACTTTCAAAAAGCAGGCAGGCGGGATCGACCGTTTCGAGTCATCTTGATACGCGCTGTTGGTTTTCTGAACAACTCGAGCTTCAGGACAGCTATAGGGCCAGTAAGCACAGCTAATCGATGTTGAATAATCATGCGCGTTCGCCTGTTGAACCCAGAGGCCTGAACTCGGTCTGCTAGCCGAGCTAGGTCCAAAAACCTATTCGTATTATCCGAGTCATCTTGACAGACGCTCTCGGTATTTTGTACTTAACTCGAGCTGTAGGGCAGCTACAGAGTTCATAGTCACAGAAATCGATTGGAAATCATCAGGCGCGTTCGTCTGTTGAATCGAGAGCTCTGAACTCGCTCTGCTGCCCGAGCTAGAATCGCGAAACTATTCGTATTGTTCGAATCATCTGAAGAGATACTGTCGCTTTCTAAACTTAACTCGGACTGTAGGGGGCTACAGTGCTGCTGGGGACAGCAATCCATTTTGAGACATCAGGCGCGTCCGCCTGTGGAAGCCAGAGCTCGGAACTCGGTCTGCTGCTCGAATTAGGTATGCAAAACTACCGTATTGTTCGAGTCATCCTGAAAGATGCTGTCGGTTTTCTGCACTTAACTCGGGCTGTAGGGGAGCTGCAGGGCTGGTAATCACAGGCATCGATTCGGAGACATCAGACGCGTCCGCCTGTCGCATTCAGAGGCCTGAACTCGGTCTGATACTCGAGCTGGGTTTAGGAAACTATTCGTTTTGTTTGAGTTATCTTTAGAGGTGCTGTTGATTAGCGCACGTAACTCGGGCTGTAGCAGAGCTACAGAGCTCGTGCAGAAGACAATCCAGAAGCATCAGGGGGCGTTCGGCTGTTGCATCGAGAGGTCTGAAATCGCTTGGACTGAAAAACTATTCGTTCTCTGCAATTTATTTTCTACATTATATATAGTTAGGAAGCTCTACGAGTCCCCCGGCGGTAAGAAAGGTTGACGGTTTACCGCCGGCGCCCAGTTGGCCGACCCGGCTCCGACGGACAATGTGCGAACTTTGGGTCGGTTGGACGAACTTTGTGAGAGATTTGAACGTTCGTTTTGAGATCTGGTATTTTTCGCACCTGTAACAAGTTTTTTTGCGTCTGCAAATTAATTCTCAGGTCTGTAGCTGCAGTATTACTATCAAAACACTTGGCGGAACAGTTGTTCGGTGACAACTAAAAAACTGACTTTTTCGAGTTTTCAGCACGCGTATCAGAAAAGCTCATCCCACATGTTCCAAGCAGCGCAGTGCGAGAAAAGAGCTCTACGAGGCTCGCGGCGGTAACCTGGTTGACGGTTTACCGCCGGCTCCCAGTTCCGGCGCGCTGGAGAGCTAGTTGGCAAGAAAAATCTCGACGGAACTTTTGGTGACTTTTGGTCGGTTGAAAATTTTGCTCTCGAAATTCAACAATTCGTTTGAGCCCTAGTATTTTTTCCCGTGATATTCGATCTTATTCCCGCTCGCCATCTTGATCTCAGCTCGATCGGGTGAATATTACTATCGAAAAGCACTGTGGCGGGATCGGCCGTTTTGAGTCATCTTGATACGCGCTGACGGTTTTCTGGACATAACTCGAGCTTCAGGACAGCTACAGGGCTGGTAAGCACAGCTAGTCAATGTAGAATGATCAGGCGCGTTCGCCTGTTGAATCCAGAGGTCTGAACTCGGTCTGTTAGCCGAGCTAGGTTCGCAAACCTATTCGTATTATTCAAGTCATCTTGACAGGAACTCTCGGCTTTCTGTACTTAACTCGAGCTGTAGGACAGCAACAGAGCTGATATTTACAGAGACCGATTCAAAATCATCAGTTGCGTTTGTCTGTCGAATCCAGAGCTCCAAATTCGGTCTGCTGCCCGATCTAGAATCGCGAAACTATTCGTATTGGTCGAGTCATCTTGAGAAGTGCTCTCGGTTTTCTCACTCAACTCGCGCTGAGGGGGGCTACAGTCTGGTGGTCACAGATATCGATTCGAAGACAGGCGCGTCCGCCTGTCGACTCCAGAGCTCGGAACTCGGTCTGCTGCCCAAATTAGGTCTGCAAAGCTACTCTATTGTTCGAGTCATTCTGAGATGTGCTGTCGGTTTTCTGCACTTAACTCGGGCCGTAGGGGGGGCTGCAGGGCTGGTAATGACAGGAGTCGATTCGCAGACATCAGACGCGTCCGCCTGTCGCATTCAGAGGTCAAGAAATATTTTCTATAAGTCGGAATGTTAGTAGATGCTGTCGGTTTTCTCAACTTAAGTCGAGCTAGGAAGCTCTACGAGTCTCCCGGCGGTAACCAAGGTTGAGGAAGCGGAGTTTACCTCCCGCTCTCCCTCGGCCTTGGCCCGTCGGGGGGCTCACTCGAGCTGCATCGTGCAGTCAGGCAGCCTGCCCCCTGGCCCGCCGCGCGGGGGCGCGTGGCGATCGGGCCACTTCGGCGACTTCGGCGAGTCCGAGGTAAGCAGGCCGCCTGCATTTGTTTGTATTTGTTTGTGTGCATTGTTGCGGCATTTTGCCGCGTCGAGCTGGACGGGACGAGCCAGAGTCAATCGATCGATTTGGACCGCTGGGGAGCCAACTTCGGACACTGGGAGTGGGAGTATCTTGCCAGACAGGTTGGTAGAGCTCGTCACGACGATAAGGATTCTCTAGCCGACATACCATCTGGACCACCTGATCTCTCTCCCACTTTACCTCACCATCCTGTTGCCCCATATAACTTTCATCAGTTAAGTGCGCATCTCAAACGTACTCGAGAAGATCGATCGTTCTGTGCGAAGTGGAATATCCCTTGTCACATCTCAGACGGCAAGATGGCTGCCTCATCAGCTGCTGCGGTCCCCGAGGTTTTCGCCATGGATGCCACTGATCTGCCCGTTCCAGGAGCCAAGGAGGAGGAGGTCCCAGAGGGAAAACGTGTCAAAGTTCAGACGGTTGAAGGCCTCGATCGAGGAGGCCATGACAAAGGGGATGGACAAGATCACGACGCTTGTTGCATCTCTGGGAGGTAAGATGACGGAGGGCTTCCAGTCGACACATCGAAGCATCACGGATCTCGGCACCCAGCTCAATGCTCGTGTTGATTCGGTGGAGAAAAATGTACAGCAGGCGATGACGGACATAGATGCTATTACTAAGAAGGTTGAGGATCAGAGGCTCCAGATAATCCAACTCCAGCAGGCTCCTGCAGGTGGGCCCCCTAGAGCAGGCACCTCTACGACAGCGTCCTCGGCGGAAACTCGGCAGTCCGTGCAGAATTTCACCCCATCGTTCGTCGAGCTCAAGGGATGGGTGACGGACTGGAGGGATGCAGAGAAGCGTCAGGAGGAAATGTTATCACAGCAGGCGTTGAATGCACTACTGAATGAGGTCCTGGCTGGAGAATGGTTCAGCGGTGTGAAGGAGTTTCTGGACCTGAACCAATCCAAGAGGTTCAACACTGGTAGAGAGGCATGGGGTTATTCGCGGGCTCGGCTCTATTTCCAGAATGGGGTTACCAGTGACCAGCTGTGGGATCTCCGTCGTCGACTCGTGGCCGCGATCGCCGACAACAAACTCCAGCACGCTCCCAGGGCCCTCAAGGTCCACGTGGAGGCCCCCCCCTGGAAGAAGCCCCATCTGGATGCCGCTGGGATCTTTCAGGCCAAGTTCAAGAGTTTCAAGAAGCATCATTCGAATCTCAGGGCTGAGACGGGACCACCGATTACGTTCATGTGGGGCTCCAGTGACCACTTACCACCTCCAGGGAAGATTGTGGCCAAGTTCTCTCTGCAGAATGGCTGGGAGATTACTCGTGCAATGAATCAGCTTGAGCCAGGGATCAACATTGATGAGTTGCGAGCGAGGATTTCCAGTACGAACTAGAGGTGCCACGACACCATTGCGTCATGGAATGTGCGTCGGGCAGGTGCAGAGAACGGCCATGACATAATTAATTCACTACGTCGTTTAGATGTGGGACTCGCGGGGTTGTGCGAGTGTCAGTTCCTTTCAGTTCGTGATCTCAGCATGCGAGGTTACACAATTTTTCGGAGTACTTGTCGGAAGGCTGCGGTGATTATGTCCAAGTCTTGGAGAGACTCGCTCAGAGCCACATATCGTGGCAAAGGTTTTGTCATTTGTAGTTATTCTAGTGTTACGGTTATTGTTGCATATATGCCACATGAGAGTATCAATGCCCTTACGGAAGAACAATATGAGCATGATGTGTATGAGCAGATATTGTTTGATATATCCCAGGTGCTTCGCACACATAGGTCTAAGTTCCCGAAGCAGCCGCAGGACCTGGTCTTCTTGACAGATGCTAACGTCGAACTCGAGCCAGATTCGGAGGTCAACGGCTTCAGAGTTACTGGATCAGGGCTTCTGGAGGCGTCTGGGATTGCTGGGGATTCTACGGAGATTGATACTGGGATGGAGGAGGGAGCGGATGACGGCAACCCGTATATGACTCAAACAAAACGTGGTGCACGTAAAACAAGACCTCATAGGGTTGTCTCGGGCTTCGAAATTCGACGGGCGTCTAGGCTGCAATCTATGAGGAGGGCCCTACTGGACTTCTGCGGGCTCTGGGGCATCAGGATGGATAACACATTTGGGCAGAGGAGGGTTACTTTCAAATCAGGCACGGGGGTGGGGAAGGTACTCGACTATGTTGGTGTCAGCCGTCGTTTACACAGGCAGGAGCTCACCGTAGGCTGGATGCTGCCTTCGGAAGTCGGCCACGCCTGGACGGAGCACCCATGCAGCAGATACGAGCGTGCGCTGTCTGACCACGCCTGCATAGTTGTTCGCTTGTCTTGTGCACCGTCTGCGAAGAGACGGACCCAGCCTGCTCGAAAATTCATCCACTTGCAACCGGTGTCGCAGCTGGAGTTTGCGAAGAACATGGACGATCGGGGCAGTCGTTACCGTGCTTTGTGCCAGGAAAATGCTGACCCAGAGGATCGCCAGGAGATGTTGGATATGCTGGGACCTGACCTCATAAAGGCCGCCGAGGAGACCCCCCAGAAAGATATCAATCCCAGGAATAATGTGCCAAAGAAATCCGAGATCCACTGGGCCGCCCAGGCAAGTAAACGTGAAGCACTTCGTCGGGGGGATAGAGAGGAGGCTAAACGGTGCTCAAAGATTGTGAGGAGAGAAAGAAGGAGGCTTGAGGCAAGAGTACAGAGGTGGAGGACGGAAATGAACACGAGGAGGAGGAGGAGGGCCAAGACGGAGACGTTGATCCTTGCCAACGGGATGGAGTCTCAGAACCGCGAGGAGTGGGGGGACGAGATATTGGGGCACATGAAGTCTAAGGTGGAGGACCCCGAGGCCAGAGAGGTGACCCTGCGTGAGCTTCAGTCGCTGCGTGGTCTATGTTCGGGAAGCGGATCCTCAGAGGTGTTCTCGATGTCGCTCCTGCTGCGGGCGAGGGCGAAGCTGTCCACGGGAAAGGCCCCAGGTCCCGACAACGTGACTGTCACGATGTTGAAACAGCTCTCGTGGGCATCTGTGCGACGTGTTCTGGTGAGCTTCCAAGGTGTGTATTCCCGCAGGTTATGTTGCCCCGACAGTTGGCGTCAACTAGCTGCCACGCTCATGCCAAAAGAAATGGACATACAACATTTGACAGATACACGTGTGCTATGTCTACAGTCGTGTCTTATGAAATGGTACATGACATGTATTGTGATGATGATTGAGAAGAGGATTGAGGAGCACCGACACTATGTATGCCTGTATGGATTCAGTTCGGGACGTAAAACATCGGAAATCACCAGCGTTGCCAAGAGGCTCAGCCAGCACTCCGCTGTCTGGGGCAAAGGAGACAGTTTGCGGCTTGCCAACCTTGATATTTCACAAGCTTTCGATAATGTCACTCCGTGCCTCGCCATGCGCTGCCTTCGTGCTCTTGACATACCTGCTGATCTCATTGTGGCGTTGATTGAACCCATGATGGATAACCAGTGCGTGGCCAGCTTCGAGGGCATCGAGGCATCGTCAGCGGTCTATTGGGACAAATCTATTCGAACGGGAGGAGTAGAGGGACCAATGATTTTTCTGGCAGTTTCTATTGTACTCTGGAGAGATGTCATCGACAGATGGAGGCAAGAAACGCAGTACGGTATCAATTGGAAAATGATGAGCGCATGTTCAACGGTGAGCGTATGACCCACAGTTTCTGGGCAGATAATCTTCTGTTGTATGCGAAGACCCGCACTGACCTTGAGTTGATGGTGCGTGACATGAGTATCCCGCTGATGAATGCAGGAATGACCTGGAAGCCGAAATCTTTGATGTATATTTACTTTGGTGCGCCGCCTGGCATCCCGCCGTCCCCTGAGCAGGATATCCGTGTGCTGGTGCCGTCTAGTGACGCTGCTCCTGGGACCCGAGAAGTGGTCCTACCGCGTGTTCAGTCGTTTGAGATCCTGGGAGCCACTCTGGAGGAGACCTGGAAGGACCACTCGGACTCAGAGGCCATGCTCCAGAAAGCCCAGAGGATGTTCTTTGGGGAAATCGCGTATTACCGCTGCTCTGGAATTGACTTGGCTGAAAGATTTACTCGATATCAGGCTAAAGTGATTGCTGCATTATTATTCAACTGTGAGGGCAGAACGCCCGACTATTCTACCATTGCTGCTGTTCACTATTTTGAAGGCAGATGTCTAGCTATAATGTCAGGTATACGCAAGCGGAGAACTGAAGGCTGGTCTGAGTTTCAACGTAGGCGATACAAAGCGGGACGACAGAGTTTTGCTGGGCTTGGATTCCGAAGTGCGGTGCATATATGGATATTTCGTTGTTGGGATTGGGCTAAGGATGTCTCAGTTGCTGCGAGTATTCGTATGAGGAGATACACAACACACACAGAGGAGGAAGAGGGAGAGACGGTACCAAATCGGCGTCAGAGGAAAACTGGGGCGATGGCGGCGGCGGCGGCTTCTCAAACATATCATGTATCTCAGATATCCCAGATGTCGAGTGGCTGTCGCCGGCGGACACCAGATGATCAGCCTGCCATACCTGAGGAGTCGGACATGTCACGTGAATGGATGATATCTAGGCTGGCCATGTTACATGGAAGGGGGAAGTGGACGGAGCATCGTGACACATGTATACTAGCGTTGCCTGTAAAAGATAGGAAGCAGCTCACACGCATGAACATGGGCGGCCCTCCCCGTGGACATACTGTGTGGGACTGGTGCTTGTGCGATCTCTTTGGTTGCGAGTGGTACCTTTCGTTCGACAGTTCCGCTGGGTCCCGTGAGAAATACTGCAAGCATTTGCTGACTGTGATTGGTATGCAACACTTGTTCGACTTGTTTGTTCTACCCAGGCCGCCTGGTGTGAGACATGTGAAGGCGGAGGAGGAGGAGGAGAGAGAGATGAACGAGAGGATGAGCAAACGTATTGCCGCTAATTTTGAGAATGAAACGGAGTGGAGATGTGAGAATATTGAGCGTCTTGGGATGGAGATCTTGGGAGATAGTAAGACTGTTGTAAACTGGATGTGTGGTGAGTGGCAGATTCGCAACAAGCAGTATGTACGACTGGTGGGAACACTACAAAATACGGTATCGATGCTGTCTGGATGGGGACTGACCTCACCTGCATCGGGACAGAATCTGTATAAGCATTTCTTTCGTGAGGGTAATGAGCGTGCGGATAGATTGTCGTGGGAGGCCAGAGGTGGCCAAACTATTACTCGCTGGTTTGCATATGATAAGTTCCTCAGTACTCGTAAGACTGCTCTCCGTGGTGCATTCGATGGGGGTGTCAGTAATGAAGGATGTGGAGGTGGGTGGTGGCTTCAGATTGGCGTTGTAGGTAGGGGTTCCAGCGTGCAGGTTGATTTTCCCATCTCCTCCTCCTCCTCCTCCTCCTCCTCTTCCTCCTGCACCAGCTCGCACAGCTTCCATTGGCACGATGTGGCCGAGGAGGCGATGAGCTTGCCTCCTGGTAGCACGGTAACCTGCTGTGAACTAGCTGCCTGCGCTGCCCTGACGAGAGCTGCTGCTAAGGTGGCGTGCGCTCTGCTGCGACCTACCTAAGTTGGTGGGGGCTCAGTTGCACTGCTCCGCCGATTCGGATTCGGATTCTAGTGGCGGACCGCAAACCGCAAAAAAAACCAAGGTTGACGGTTTACCGCCGGCGTCCAGTTCCGGCGCAGGGTGGAGCTAGTTGGCGGACCCGACGAGAAAGGACAATGTGGTAACTTTTGGATGGTTTTTCGAATATTTGAAAGATATTTGACCATTTTTTTAAAAAAGAAAGCAGATTTTTCGCACCTGTAGACGACTATGAGGGCCTCTGCGTCTTGATATGAGCTCTCTAGATGCACTTTTACTATCAAAACACTTGGCGCAACCAACTTTATGTCGACATGAAAAACAATCAGATTTTCTCTTTCTCAAGAAATGCTTCCAGACGACTTTTCTTTTGATGCTCAGCACTCTTACGCGTGCTAAGATCTCTACGAGGTTCCTGGCGGTGATCAGGTTGATGGTTCACCGCCGGCGTCATTCCCTCTGAGAGCTAGAGGGTTAGATGAAAAGACCGACGGACGTGCTTCCCGATTGCAGCCCATCTTTGCTGCTCCACGATCCCCGGGAAAGTTGCCGTTCCCGCCCGTCCGGGGGAGCTTCCGGCAAGCTTCTACGCGTGCCTGCTTGCGTGCAGGGACGCGTGGAAGCGTTTCTTGCAGCTCTTCAGAAGGGTTGCAGGGAACCCCCCAGCGTGCTGGAGAGCTACTTAGCAAGAGAAATCTCGACAGACCTTTCGCTGACTTTTGCTCAGTCGAAAATCTTGCTCTGGAAATTCAATAATTTGTACAGCTTTTTTTTTCCGGAGAGCTCTCTGGGAGCTAAAGGGTTTTAGATTAGAAGCCGGACGGTTGTGGTGCCGGGCAGCAGCCTATCTTCGCCGGTGCACGATCCTCGCAGCGCCTCGCCTGAGCCCGCAGCTGGTCCGGGAGAGCTAGTTGCACGCGTGCCTGCACGCGTGCCTGCACGCGTGCAGGCGCGCGTGGAAGCGCTCCTGGCAGCGCTTCAGAGGCGCTGCTGGGAAGCCCCCCAGAGCCCCAGAGACGTTCCACGAGCGGAGGCCTCCCCAGGACTGCTTTCTGGAGTGTGTTCTCTTGGCTCTTCCGGCTTTTGAACGCTATCATATCATTGATGACCATATTCGATCTTATTCCCGCATCTGAATCTGAGCTCGAAGTATGTCTGTAAAAAAACATCGCGGTGCGATCGGCTCTTCCGAGTCATCTTGGTACGCGTTGTCGGTTTTTTCTGCTTAACTGGAGCTGGAGAGCAACAAAGCTCATTATCGCAGAAATCGATTCCGAATCAGCAGGCGTGTTCGTCTGTGAACTCAGTCTGCTGCCCGAGCTAGGTTCGCGAAACTATTCCTGTTTTTGGAGTTATCTTGAGAGGTGCTGACAGTTTTCTGCACTGAACTTGGGCTGTAGGGAAGACACAGGGTTCGTACTCACAGAACTCGATTCCGAGACATCAGGCGCGTCGCAAAATCCCAGAGCTCGGAACTCAAACCATTCGTATTCGCCAAGTCATCTTGAGAGGTGCTGTCTGTTTTCTGCACTTAACTCGAGCTGGGGGCTGCAGGGCTGGTAATCACTGGACTCGATTCGCAGACATCAGGCGCGTCCCCTGTTGCATTCAGATGTCCGAAATGACTCATACTATATTGTTCGAGTGATCTTGAGAGGTGCTGTCGATTTACGCACGTAGCTTGGGCTGTAGGAGAGCTACGGAGCTCCTGCGCACAGAAAACGATCCAGAAGCATGAGCGGCGATTGGCTGTTGCATCGACAGGTCTCAAATTTAGGCTGATCATCTATTCGTTCCCTATTTTTCCGACATTATATATAGTCAGGAAGCTCTACGAGTCTCCAGGCGGTTAGGAAGGTTGACAGTTTACCGCCGGCACCAGTTCCGGCGCGGATTAGAGCTAGTTGGCCGATCCGCCAGAACAGGAGATGTGATAACTTTGGGTGGTTTTGCTAAGATTTGAAAGATATTTGAATTCATTTTGAGAAACCAGATTTTCCGCACCTGCAGAAGACTTTGAGGGTCTCTGCGTCTTGATATGAGTTCTGTAGGCGCATTTTTATTATCAAAACACTTGGCGAAACCAACTTTATGTCGAGATGACAAAATGAATGCTAATCTTTTTGAGAAATGCCTCCAGAAGCTCTCTCCTTCCACTCTGAGCACTCTCACGCTTCGAAGGAGCTCTACGAGGTTCCCGGCGGTGTCCAGGTTCACGGTTCACCGCCTGTGCCAGTAATTCCGGCGCGCTGGAGAGCTTTTGGTGACTTTTTGGTGACTTTTGGTGGGTTGAAAATTTCGTCCTCGAAATTCAACAATTCGTTTGAGCTCTAGTATTTTTCTGACCATTGTCGATTATTCCCGCTCGCCATCTTAATCTCAGCTCGATCGGGTAGATATTACTGCCAAAAAGCGTCGCGGCGGGATCTGCTGTTTCGAATCGTCTTGATACGCGTTGTTGGTATTTTGTACGTAACTCGAGCTTTGGGGCAGCTACAGAGCTCATTCTCACAGAAATCGATTGTAGCTCTCGAGAGGTTCTGTCAGTTTTCTGCACTTAACTCGGGCTCTAGGGAGGCTACTCACAGAAATCGATTCGGAGACATCAGGCGCGTCCGCCTGCCAAATCCAGAGCTCAGAACTCGGTGTGCTGTCCGAGCTAGGTCCGCAAAACTATTCGTATTCTTCGAGTCATCTTGAGAGGTGCTGTTCGTTTTCTGCACTTAACTCGAGCTGTAAGGGGGCTGCAGGGCTGGTAATCACTGGAATCGATTTGCAGACATCAGTCGCGTCCGCTTGTCGCATTCAGAGCTCTGAACTCGGTCTGCTGCCCGAGCTAGGTCCCCGAAGCTATTCGTATTGTTCGAGTCATCTTCAGAGGTGCTGTCGGTTTTCTGCACTTAACTCAGGCTGTAAGGGGGCTGCAGGGCACGTAATCACAGGAATCGATTCGGAGATATTAGGCGCGTCCGCCCATTCAGAGGTCTGAACTCGGTCTGATACTCGAGCTAGGTTCGCGAAACTATTCGTATTGTTCGAGTTATCTTGAGAGGTGCTGTCGATTTACGCACGTAGCTCGGGCTGTAGGAGAGCTACGGAGCTCGTGCGCACAGAAAACGATCCAGAAGCATGAGGGGCGTTCGGCTGTTGCATCGAGAGGTCTGAAATCGCTTAGGCTGAAAAACTATTCGTTCTCTGCAATATTTTCGACATTATATATGGTCAGGAAGCTCTACGAGGTCCCCGGAGGTAAGAAAGGTTGACGGTTTACCGCCGGCGCCCAGTTGTAAGCTCCTCTTTGCTCTCCGGGTTTCGGTACGCCGTAGCCATTTTGGCTCAAGGCGTCTGGATCCCACAGGCGTCTAGCGGTGGGGGGGGGTGCGTCGCCGCGGGCGGCGCGGCAGCCATCGCTGCCTTCTTCGTCTTCTTCGGGTTCAGCGAGATCGAGGTCAGCGAGGCCGCTGCACTTGTTATTGTTATTGTGTGGGCTAGGCTGCCTGCACTTGTTTGCGGCAATAGTCTCTTCTCCTCTCTCTTGGAAAGACGGAGTGCTGGGGATCTGACTTCAGTCACGCGGACTGGGACTATCTTGCTAGACAGGTCGGGACACCTCGAGGTGACAGGAGAGCTGTTATTTGTGTGCCATCGCTCACACCAACAGTACCGTTTGTGCAGGGTGAAGGCTACGATTTCAATATCTTGCGTAACCACTTCGTGCAGGGTGAAGGTTACGATTTCAATATCTTACGCAGCCACAAAAGGAAGATGGCTGCTGCAGGTTCTTCAGTTTCAGGTGTTGCACCAGCGATGCCAGCAGGTTCTTCAGTTTCAGGTGCTCCAGGCTTGCATGCGGTGGGCCAGGACATGACAATTGATGATGGGGGTGGGGCGTTTGCTAGAGCTGTCCGTGCTCGTAATGTCAAAGGAGCAGGGAAAGGAGAAGGAGGAGGTGCGGGGCAAACGTTGGGTGCGAATGAGGTTGCCCAGGAAGCAGGCCTTGACATTGAACAGATGTTTCGATCCATCATGACGGGACAACAGACTATGACGGCTGACATGCAATCGTTCAGGAACTCTATTCGTACGGAAATGGACGGTCTGAAAACATCTCTGGACTCCAGGGTATCAAAAACAGAATCGGCGATCCAGGACCTCACCAATGAAGTTCAGAAGCTCAAGCAGGGGGACGGGCTGTCGGTAGCAAGTGGATCCACGAAGGCGGGTACGGACAGGCACGATCCTGGTTGGAATCCACGTTATGTTGAGTTCAAAGGGTGGGTTTCAAGGGAGGGATGGAGGAACCGTGAGATACGTCAGCGGGAGGCTCTGTCACAGGAGGCACTGACGACGGCGATGAATGGCCTCATTGACTCTAAACAAATTGATGCTACACAGAGGGTGGCACTGGACTTGGATCGGACGGTTCAGGAGAATACTGGTAGATATTGGCCGTACACGAGGGGTAGGATCTATTTCAAGCCAGGTACATCCTCTGAGATCCTATGGGAAGCGAAACGTGTGTGGGAGAATGACTACAGGCGGGGACTCACTTCATTGCCTCCCAATGTGCGATTTCAAGTTGAATGCCAGCCATGGAAGATAGAACATGTTCGGGCGGTAGGACGGTTTCAAGCATTATTTTTTGATATCAAGAAAAATGCGACGGCTATTCTTTGAGGTGAGACGGGTCCGCCAATGACATATATGTGGTATATGCCGAATGCTGATGACACTACACAAAAGACTTTGATTGCAGAATGGGGACCGACAAAAGGATGGAACCTCTATGGTGATAATTTGACACACGTTGAGCCCGATATTAACCAGGTGCAGTTTCTTCAGACACTACGGTGCCCGAATCATTGACGGGGCGGTAGGGCTGCGACAGAGACCGTGGTCGCAACCTGGAATGTGCAGAAAATATCCGACGGTCAAGTACCCAACCTGGTCGCTGCATGTGAAGCCAGGTCAATTCAAATGGTGTGCCTGCAAGAGTGTGAGCATACCAGTGCAAATACTTTTAACAGATGTGGATGGGAGATTCACTATAGCTCCTGCTCTAAGGCGGCGGTTGCATGGTGCAGGGATTGGGCACCACATGTGATTGCTCGACGGAGTGGGGTACGATTTGCGTGTGTTGAATTCAGGGGTGCTCTAGCTACATCAGTGTATCTACCATGTGTGATGCGTGATGTGGACCACTTGGGGGAATATTTAGATGTACTTACTAAGTGCAGTGTTACTATGTTTCAAACGACACAGGCTGGAGTCATACCATGGGTGGGGATGGATGCTCAGACGGAACTTGAACCAGATATGCTGGGAATGACGGGAGGAGGTCTTATGCAGGTGGACGGGAGGAGGGAGGAGGCGAACTATCATGCAGAAAGGAGGGACATGCTGATGAGGTTCATGAGTACTTGGGGGATCTGTGCGGCGAACACATATGGAGACCGACGTATCACACATATACCGTACTGTTCCGCACATGTGCAGCGTGTGCTTGACTATATACTCATCCCTACACATTGGTGCGCGGATGAGGCAAGAGCTCACCAGGAAATGAGATGCCAGGTCCAGTTTGTGGAACCCATCAAAGCTACGCCAGGTATACGTGCAAAAGCCAGTGCCTATAGTGATCACGCTCTGGTCTGGGTAAATCTCAAGACGACGGAGATCAGGCGCCCAGCTTTGCCACCCCGCCCGGTGTCCATGGTTGGCTGGCAGCCGACGGACGACACGGCGAGGAACATGTTTCGTGTGCTTGCGGATGTGTCGATTGAGGGACTTACATCGGACACGGTAGGGGCGGACCTGCAGCAGGTCGGACGGGTACTCTTGGAGACGGCAAAGCTTGTGGACCACACTAAGGGGCGCCCCAACTGCAAACCTATTCAGAGGCCCAGGGAGCTCATAGAGGTGGAGTCTGCCATCAGGCGTGGGGCCCTTGGGAATACTCGTAAACAACTGCTGCGTAGGAGGAAGACCCTTAGGAGACAGCATAGGAGGAACCAACTCCTGCAGGACCACAGGGGATCCAGTAAGACCTCACGGTGTATCCTCAAGGAGCTGGAGTGTGAGGGTGTGCTGACAATGGACAGGACTAGGTGGAGTACGGAGATCACTAGGTATGCGACGGCGTCCTACACGAACTCGGAGGAGGAAAAACGGACTTTGGAGGCCTTTCAGGAACTCAGACACAACGACCGTGGGGTGGAGGGAAGAGTCATCACGATGGGCATGCTCATGCAGGCTCGTGCGTCTTTGAAGCCTGGCACGGCACCCGGCAGCGATGGAGTCGTTGCGGAGGTCATTCGTGAGTTGCCGTGGAGGAGCCTCTTGTTTGTGCGGCGTGCTTTCCAGAGGATTTTCGAGCAGGGAGCCTCCAGCCCTGAGACGTGGAGGCAGCTCAGTATCCAACTTGTGCCGAAGATGAGGGATGCTACACGACTCTCCAACACCAGAGGGATTTGCCTGATCAGTGTGATGAGTAAATGGTACATGGCATGTGTGTTGCAGTTTATTGATGTATTTCCTGCGAACCGACGGTTGTGCACATACGGATTTGAAAAGGATCAGAAGGTTACTAACGTCACGGCACCACTATCACATCTTACTAGACATGCAAATGTGTGGGGGAAGGCGGAGTCTATGCACGTGGGAGTCTTGGACATACACAAAGCTTTCGATAATGTCACACTGCACACTATCATCAAGGCCATGCTGTACCTTAAGTACCCTGTGTGCCTCATCAGAGCCATTGTGGAGCCCATGCTGGATAACATTGCTACCTTTGAGTTTCAGAACGTGTGCGGCGATGAGGTGAGATACAACAAATCGGTCCGAACGGGAGGTAAGGAGGGACCCATACTTTTCAATATTGTCTTGGAGGCCATCTGGGGATCTGTGATTCAGACTTGGGATACCTTAGGATACGGTGTCCGACTGGAAGGGGAGGGGACGGACGGTGCTCTTGTACACCACTTCTTGTGGGCGGACAATGTTGCGCTCTGTGCTGCATCGCAGCTCCAGCTACAACAGATGATCGGTATGATGACGGTAACACTCAGACGGGCAGGGATGGACTGGAAGGAGGACTCTTTGGCGTATGTACTTTTTGGCCAGACGTACACAGGTGGCGATCCGCCGCTGCTCTGCCCGCTCTCGCCAGCCATCTGTGCGATTTCTGGAGATGAGGATCTCCCAGAGCACTTGCGCTCTACTGTCGTTATGCCGAGGAAGGAGGAGGTGGAGGTACTAGGAGTGAAGCTCAGCTCGGAAATCAAGGGATATCACGGCTTGTATCATCGACTGGAGAAAGGGAGGAAGGCCTATTTTGCTGACATCCAGTTTTATCGCTCCAGATCGGTCTCACTCAAAGAGAAGTTTCGCAGGTATGCCGCTCGTGTGCAGTCTGTGGTGTACCACGGATGTATAGGCTGGCCGTGCAATCTACGACTGCTGGAGAGGATTAAGGTCTGGGAGGGGAGGTGTCTCAACGGTATGCGAGGATTACACAAGAGGGAGGAGGAGACGTGGGAGGAGTTCAGGGACAGGACCACACCGAAGTCATACGAGCTATTCTTGCAGGCTGGCCACTGCAGTCTCCTAGAGAAGGTGGTCCGAGCCAATTTCGAGTTTGCGTTGGAGCTGGCCCAGTTTCATGATCGGGCCTTCGCCTCCACGGACTTGCGTGGGGCACGAGCCTGGCGTCAGACGCTGCAGGCCATGTTACACTGTGCGGGGGAATGGTCACTACGGAGGGACACACTTGTATCCATGTTCACGGGAGCCAGGAGGAGGGAAGGTACGAGGAGAGTGGGAGGGAGAGCGCATGCAAGCACTGACAGCTGGCATTGTCTTATGCTGGCGGCGAGTGGTAATTTACGTTGGTTCAGCATCAAGTGGAATGCGACGGACTGGTGGAATGTGGTTGCGTGCATGACAAAAATACAGCCTCGATGGGAGACCATCTTCAGGAAACCGCCCTGTGCTCCTTGCCCTGTGGATACGCGGGACTCCCCTGAGGACTCCGACAGGCTCGCTCGTAGGATTGCCCACGGATATAACAACGAAACTGTCTGGCAGGAGGGCTCGGAGAGCTCATTGTTGGTTGAAATGACTGGTGATAGTATGTGTGTGGTGAACTGGGCCCGAGGGATCTGGGAATGCCGTGATCGTTCGTACCGCAGGAGAGTGCACGGTCTACAAAACGATATGAATCAACTGGCGGAGGATTACGACATCAGGTGTGCCACTGTAGGGACGGATCCGTGGAAGCATATCTACAGAGAGTTCAATTGTGTTGCGGATGAGTTGACTTGGGAGGCGAGGAGGGGAAGGACGGGAAGATGGATTGACTTCAGATATTTACGACAACAGAGACATTGTATCAAACGTATCCGTGGAGGATGGGACGGTGGCGTGAGTGTTGAAGGCTCTGCTCTAGGTTGCTATGTGGAGGTCTCATTTGGGGACAACCACTGGCGACGAGTTTTCCAGGAGGCTTCTTTACTCCCTCTGGGGGCCACTGTTACAGATAGCGAGCTCACAGCTTGTGAACGCCTGCTCCAAGGTGTTCGGCAGATTATCTCTGTGATCCTCGGGCCTCCAACCCCAAAGAGGTTGAGAGGGCGTGAGGGACCCTAGGGACTCTGCACGGCTAGGGCGCACGCGCCCTGTGTAGCCGACCCCAACACCCAACCAAGTGGCTCGTCGGGTTCTGCTGCGTGTCCCGGAGCGCCTGTTCTAATACGTTCCCGTCGAACGTGCCTCAGAGGCCTCGCCGAGCTTCCCGGGCAGCGAACCGTTACGCGTGCAGCGTGCCCCAACGCGTTCAGGCGCGCGTGATAGCGTCGCTGTCTGCGATTTAGAAGCTTATCCCCGCTCGCCGTCTTGATCTCGGCTCGATCGGGTACCCTACTTGGTAGCGTCCAAAAACCGGAGGGCAAAGAGAACACACGCCGGAAAGCTTTCCTGGCGAGCCCTCTGACGCTCTCGTGAAGCGCTTCTGGGGCTCTCGGGGGCTCTGCAGGAGCTAGTTGGTCGACCCGACGAAAAGAGACAATGTGGTGATTTTGGGTCGGTTTTATTAAGATTCCTGGAGAGCTCGCGGAGCTAAAGGGTTTAAGATTCGAGGCCGGACGGTGGTGGTGCCCGCCAGGAGCTCCTCCACGGCGCTCCACGTTCCCCGCAGAAACTCCGGTGAGCCGGCAACGGGTCCGGGGGAGCTTCCGGCAAGCTTCCACGCGCGCCTGCACGCGTGCAGGCACGCATGGAAGCGTTATTGGCAGCGCTTCAGCAGCGCTGCAGGGGAGCCTCGCAGAGCTCTCCAGGACAGATTTCTCGTCCCGAGGGTCTCTTCGCTCTCCGGGTTTTGGACGCTACCAATACCTCGTTGAGCTGCTCGGCATCGATGAGCTAGAGGAATTCTCGTCCGAGGGTCTCTTCGCTCTCCGGATTTTTTCCGGAGAGCTCGCTGAGAGCTAAAGGTTTAAGAAGCCGGAGAGTGGTGGTGCCCGCCAGGAGCCTCTCCACGGCGCTCCACGTTCCCCGCAGAAACTCCGGCGAGCCCGCAACGGGTCCGGGAGAGCTTCCGGCAAGCTTCCTCGCGTGCGCGCACGCGTGCAGGGTCGCATGGAAGCGTTTCTGGCAGCGCTTCAGCAGCGCTGCAGGGGGGCCCCCCAGAGCTCTCTAGGAAAGATTTCCCGTCCCCGAGGGTCTCTTCGCTCTCCGGGTTTACGCTACCAATGGACGCTACCAATACCTCGTAGAGCTGTTCGGCATCGATGAGCTAGAGGAATTCCGGCGCGGGGTGGAGCTTGTTGGCCGACCCGACCAAAAGAGACAATGTGGCACATTTGGGTCGGTTTTGCTAAGATTTGAAAGATATTTGACAATTCATTTTGAGAAAGCAGATTTCTCGCACCTGTAAACGATTATGAGGGCCTCTGCGTCTTAATATGAGCTCTGGAGACGCACATTTACTATCAAAACACTTGGCGGAACCAACTTCATATCGACATGAAAAAAACAATTTTGCTTTTTTCGCGAACTGCTTCCAGAAGCTCTCTCTGTCGATTCTAAGCACTCTCACGCGTGGGAGGAGCTCTACGAGGTTCCCGGCGGTGACCAGGTTGACGGTTCACCGCCGGCGCCAGTTTGAAAGATATTTGACAATCCATTTTGAGAACTGTTCGTATTCTTCGAGTCATCTTGAGAGGTGCTGTCCTTTTCCTGCACTTAACTCGAGCTGTAAGGGGGCTTCAGGGCTGGTAATCACTGGAATCGATTCGGAGAGATCAGTCGCGTCTGCCTGTCGCATTCAGAGCTCTGAACTCGGTCTGCTGTCCGAGCTGGGTCCGCGAAACTATTCGTATTCTTCGAGTCATCTTCAGAGGTGCTGTCGGTTTTCTGCACTTAACTCGGGCTGTTAGGGGGCAGGGATGGGAAGCACAGGAATCGATTCGGAGACATCAGTCGCGTCTGCCTGTCGCATTCAGAGCTCTGAACTCGGTCTGCTGCCCGAGCTGGGTCCGCGAAACTATTCGTATTGTTCGAGTCATCTTCAGAGGTGCTGTCGGTTTTCTGCACTTAACTTGGTAGGGGGCAGGGCTGGTAATCACAGGAATTGATTCGGAAACATCAGGCGCGTCTGCCTGTTGCATGCAGAGGTCTGAACTCGGTCTGATACTCGAGCTAGATTCGCGAAACTGTTTGTATGGTTCGAGTGATCTTGAGAGGTGCTGTCGATTTTCGAACGTAGCTCGGGCTGTCGGAGAGCTACGGATCTCGTGCGCACAGAAAACGATCGAGAAGCATGAGGGGCGTCCTCGAGAGGTCTGAAAACGCTTAGGCTGAAAAACTATGCGTTCTCTGCAATTTTTTCGACATTATATATGATCAGGAAGCTCTGCGAGTCCCCCGGCGGTAAGAAAGGTTGACGGTTTACCGCCGGCGCCCAGTTGGCCGACCCGGCCAGAAAGGACAAAGTGATAACTTTTGGCTGGTTTTGCAAACAATTGAAGGATATTTGACAATTCATTTTGAGAAAGCAGATTTTTCGCACCTGTAGTGGGTTATGGCGCGTCCGCCAGTTAACTTTTTAGGCCGATAGGTGCAGTATTACTATCAAAACACTTGGGGGAACCGACGTTTAATAAAAACTGAAAACGTGATTTTTCGAGTTCTTCAGATCTTGCTCCAGACGCTTTCTCCATGCTTACAGAGGAGTGCCGTGTGAGAAAAGAGCTGTACGAGGGCCCCGGCGGTAATCTAGTTGACGGTTTACCACCGGTTCCGAGTAACTCGTAGAGCTTCCCTTAGCAAGTACCTCGTAGAGCTCTCATCGTATCAGAGATAGAGGAATTCGGCGACAGGGTGAAGCTAGTTGGCGAAATTTTGAAAAGGGACGCGATCATACCATTCGCGGACTGGCTCAGCCGATTTTGCAGCTCTAATCATTCATTTGGGCTGATAATTGCGCAGAGCGAAGCTTTGCATCACAGAAGTTGCCTCTCAAATTCTCAGCTCATTCTGTCGACAAATTCTTCTGAGTCAAGCGAGGAAGCTGCCCTTAGATTGACATAAAAAATTGAGAATTGAAGATTTGAAGAAAATCTACTGCGAAGTTCTCTCCTGATTCTGGGCACTCTCACGCGTGAAAGGAGCTCTACGAGGTTCCCGGCGGTGACCAGGTTGACGGTTCACCGCCGGCGCCAGTTGCTGGAAGCTTAAGAGTAATACCTCGTAGAGCTCTTCGACATCGATGAGCTAGAGGAATTCCGGCGCGGGGTGGAGCTAGTCCCTCGTAGAGCTTCAACATCGATGAGCTAGAGGAATTCCGGCGCGGGGTGGAGCTAGTAACTCGTAGAGCTTCCCTCAGCAAGTAATTGCTGGAAGCGAAGAGTAAATCCGGGGCGCTGGAGAGCTAGTGTGCAAGAAAAGTCTCGACGGAACTTTTGATGACTTTTGGTCGGTTGAAAATTTTGTTTTCGAAATACCTCGTAGAGCTCTTCGGCATCGATGAGCAAGAGGAATTCCGGCGCGGGGTGGAGCTAGTTGGTCGACCTCACGAAAAGAGACAATGTGGCAACTTTCGGTCGGTTTTGCATTTGAAAGATATTAAACCATTTATTTTGAGAAAGCAGAATTGTACGCCGAGCATTGGAATGTGAAATTTGTTCCCAGAGCAGCTGAGCTCTCTAGGGCCAGTTTTACTATCAGAAAATTAGGAGGAACCGACATCAAGTTGACAATCGAAAATTAAAATTCAATCTTTTCTGGTAAGCACACCTAGTCGATTCAGAATGATCAGGCGCGTTCGTCTGTTGCATCCAGAGCTCTGAACTCGGTCTGCTAGCCGAGCTAGGTCCGCAAACCTATTCGTATTGTTCGAGTCATCTTGACAGGCGCTCTCGGTTTTCTGTGCTTAACTCGAGCTATATGGCAGCTACAGAGCTGAAACTTACAGAAACGGGTTCAGAATCATCATTCGCGTTCGCCTGTCGAATTCAGAGCTCTGAACTCGGTCTGCTGTCCGATCTAGAATCGCGAAACTATTCGTAGTGTTCGAGTCACCTTGAGAGATTCTGTCGGTTTTCTGTGCTTAACTCATTGTTGGATGGCTACAGTGCTGGTTGTCACATGAATCGATTTGCAGACATCAGGCGCGCCCGCCTGACGAATCCAGAGCTCCGAACTCGGTCTGCTGCCCGAACTAGGTCCGCGAAACTATTCGTATTCTTCGAGTCATCCTGAGAGGTGCTGTCGGTTTTCTGCACTTAACTCGGGCTGTAGGGGCCGCAGGGCTTGTAATCACAGGTATCGATTCGGAGACATCAGACGCGTCCGCCTGTCGCATTCAGAGATCTGAACTCGGTCTGATACTCGAGCTAGGTTTGCCAAACTATTCGTATTGTTCGAGTCATCTTGAGAGGTGCTGTCGATTTACGCGCGTAACTCGGGCTGTAGGAGAGCTACAGAGCTCGTACAGAAGGCAATTCAGACGCATCGGGGGCGTTCGGCTGTTGCATCGAGCGGTCTGAAATCGCTTGGGCTGAAAAACTATTGTTCTCTGCAATTTTCGTTTCAACATTATATATTGTCAGGAAGCTCTACGAGTCCCCCGGCGGTAAGAAAGGTTGACGGTTTACCGCCGGCGCTCAGTTGGCCGACCCGACTACAAGAGACAATGTGGCACATTTGGGTCGGTGTTGCTAAGATTTGAAAGATATTTGACAATTGATTTTGAGAAAGCAGATTTTTCGCACCTGTGAACGATTATGAGGGCCTCTGCGTCTTAATATGAGCTCTGGAGACGCACATTTACTATCAAAACACTTGGCGGAACCAACTTCATATCGACATGCAAAAAAATCAATTTTGCTTTTTTCGCGAACTGCAAACTCTCTCTGTCGATTCTAAGCACTCTCACGCGTGGAAGGAGCTCTACGAGGTTCCCGGCGGTGACCAGGTTGACGGTTCACCGCCGGCGCCAGTTGGTCGACCCGATGAAAAGAGACAATGTGACAACTTTGGGTTGGTTTTGCTAAAATTTCAAAGATATTTGACAATTCATTTTGAGAAAGCATAATTTTACGCCGAGCATTGGCATATAAACTTTGTTCTCTGAGCAGCTCAGCTCTCTAGAGCCAGTTCTACTATCGGAAAATTATGAGCAACCAACATGAAATTGACACGGAAAAATGTGAATTCGATTTTTTCTAGAAATACCCCGAGAAGCTCCCTGCTTCGATCCTGAGCACTCTTACGCGTGCAAGGAGCTCTACGGTTTCCCGGCTCAAGGTTGTCGGCTCAAGGTCACGGTGCCGCTGACTTTGTCCTGCCTGGGCTACCTCCGCCAAGGCCAGCGGTAGTGATCAGCAGAGCCTGAGGAGCATATCGTAATTCTTCGTGCAAGTATTTGGGACCACGTCGTACGACACACCCGAGTCGAGACAAGCTTTGTTGGAAGCAATTGGATTGGGGCGCTGGAACGAGACAGTTGCTCAGTGGCATCAGAATACAAGTCAAGATCTTGACTGCCCATTGACGCCTCGAGAGGATCGTGTGGATCATTTCGATTACTTGGATCAATTTGAACCTTGGGACGCTGCTGATTTAAGATCCTTGGAGCGTGCATCAGGGAAACGACAGCGTGAAGACGATAAAGCATTTCTTAATAAGTGGGGTATTCCATCACAGATTTCAGAAGCAATAATGTCGGGTGCATCCTCTTCGGTTGATGCAAATATGAACGCTGCTATGGACACAAATAAAGAAAACAAGAGACCGAGGAATGGAGGTGATATTCAAAAACAACGTGAGGAGATGATGAAAACTGCCACCACTGGGTTTGAGAGGTTCGTCATGGACCATTTCTTCAAAGCAGAGGATAGCAAGGAGGAGATTTTACAGACCATTCAGAACACGAACAATCATATCAAAGCCGTGGAGAGTACATTGCAGAAGCACGATGACAGAGCTAACAAGATGGAGGAGAGGATGAATAAGTTTGAAGAGGCCCTGCGTCAAGTACATAATGGAAGTGGTGCTGGATCAGATGTTTCTCGTACTACTGCTGGTGGTGGTATTGGAGGCGGTGGGCCGCCTGGATTATCTCCCAGTTCGCGTTTCCAGGACTTCAAACCGACATACATTGAGTTGAAAGGGTGGGTGACGAATTGGTCAGATCATGGCGCGCGGGCAGAGCAACTTCTAACGTGGGGTGATTGCCAAAAACTTATTGATAATTGTTTGGAGCGATGCAATCAACTCGAGAAGGACGCAGTGGATCGTGAAACAACTGAACGTATCAATTCGGGCAGGTATATGTTTGGCAGTGTTAAGATCAGTTTCAAGCCCGATACGAGTAGGGACCTGCTCTGGACGATTAAAAAGAAGTGGGATGCAATTATTAGGAATACGGTTGATGGGCACAATGGTCTACCTTTACCTGCAGTCTTGACTGAGGGCCTTGCGATTCAGTTCCCAGGATCAAATTTACGTATTCAAATCGAGTGCGCACCTTGGAAAAGGGATCACGTTAAAGCTGTGGCGAGGTTTTGCGGTGCGTTCAGGACGATGACGCAACAGCACGCTCAGATCGAAGTGAGAGGAGAAATTGGACCACCGCGATCGTTGATATGGACCGTCGCCAAGGGTGCTTTGCGTCCCATCAATATCGCCACATTCACTTCAGCTCGTAATACTTGGGAGGTGCACGAGCCACAGTGGCAGCAGGTTGTCAGTGCTTTTCCTGCGGTGGCGGCTGTCACTAAGCAGATGCTAGAGAGTGAGGTCAACAGACGCCAATGACAAAAACGATATTGGAGCAAGGGACTTCGTATCGGAACATGGAATGTAGGTAATTCGGGTGTTTCCAACTCACGTGGGACCGAGGTTCTAACATCTCTGAGGAAGATGGGAGCCTCTTCAATTTTCGGTTTGCAAGAGTGTGAGTTCTTTGACTCAGCTGAATTAGATAGACTCGGTTGGCATTTTAAACCTTCCAGGGATAGACGTGCAGGCTTGTTGTATGCCCATGGGTGGGCCCAGCTCCTGCGCGAGTGTGTCACAGACTGCGATAGATTTGTCTTGGGTGTGTTTGGAACGGAGGCGTCTCAGGTGATCATATGTTCGGCTTATTTTCCACATCATGATCGTGATCAGTGTGATCTTGAATCGGCGGAAATGCTGGGGGAGTTGGAGGGTCAGATCCGTCTCTTGAAGCAGAAATATCGTCAGGCCAGCTTTTGTTTGCTTGCGGATGCCAATGTTGAGTTGCCACCACTTGTTCAGCTTGAGGTTGCAGGTCAGGGTTATGCTGCCACTGGGACGGGTACGAAATCATGGAGGAGGACGGGATCTGAAGGGAAGGCGGAGAGGGAGAGGAAGGATAGGAGGCAGATATTGACGGATAACTTGCTGACCTTTATGCAGACTTGGGGTTTGTTAGCTGCCAACACCTTCGATCGTCGTCGCCCGACCTGGGAGCCCTGGGGACAGGAGCGGAATCGTTCTCGGACTAGATCGATGAGGAGAGTCTTAGACTATGTGATGGTACCGATGGGGTGGGAGGTGCAGGAGTGTAAGATCGATTTCAAGTATCGCTGCGGTGGAACTCATAATCGTAGTAGACTTGCTGATCATGCTCTAGTTATGTGCACAGTACGACAGCCCAGTCCTGACAGGACTGATTGGACGGTCGAGCGTGTGCATAGGGAACCTTCTTTGGTGGGATGGCGGGCTCAGACGTATGCGGACGAGATGATAGGGAGGGAAAGGGTTGACCTCGAGTTTTGCGGTGCCGTGTTTGCTGGATGTGGTTCCCCTCCAGCTGTGTCGACACGACCGCAGGACGTGACAGAGACCGCTCCTGTCATTTTGAAAGCATTCACGCAGGAGGATGTGGATTACTCCACGACCTCAGCTGCCCGGCCTCGGGCGCCTTCTCGCCCGCCCGAGCTCACCGTCTCGAGGAGCGGATTCGGTCCCTTCAGAATGGTCCAGAGAAAAAGAGACTCAGAGCAGCTGCCAATGTTTGGAGGAGACAGTATCGGCGTGATCTTCTTGAATGGGCTGTACCCCCGACCCGTCGTAAGATTCGGCATCGTATCAAACATGTGGTGGTTGATGGATGGGAGACGGAGGATAGATATATCTTGAAGGAGAAGTTGGAGGAGCATGTTAAGGGGAAGGTGACATCACAGCGTAGGAGGGAGGAGAACTGCAACTTGATGGAGGGAATCAGGAGGAAGGCGGAGGAGGAGATCAAGGGTGGCCAGATCATTCGAAGTATTACGATGTCGATATGTTGTGCAGCGAGAGCTCGTCTTCGAACGCGACGGGCAACAGGACCTGATCGCGTACCTTGTGAAATGCTCAAGCTTCTCCCATGGTGCACAGTTCGGCACATCCAACAGATCTTTGACTCTCTTCTGAGGCTGGCTGTCCAGTACCCTGTTCGATGGAGGGACATTCTCATTGCATACATGCCTAAACTAAAAGGGATCACGAACTTGGCGGATGCCCGACTCTTGTGCTTACAGAATAGCATAACTCGCTGGTTCTCGGCGTGCGTAGTTATCCTGGTTGAGCAGCATGTGGAGGAGTCTAAGCTTTTTCACCCTCTGGGCCTCTATGGGTTCCGTCAGGGTCACAGCACATCCCATATCACGAGTAGCCTTACCAATATGTGCATGCACGGGGACAAGTGGGGGAAGCGTGAGTGTCTGTACGTTGCGGACATGGACATATACCAGGCCTTTGACAACTGCACGATACAGAATGTCCATAAGGGTCTTGAGCATGCACGTGTCCCTGCGTATTTACAGCACGCGTTTCTGGATCCGTTATCGCACAGCACGGGCTGCCTCTACTATGACGGGTTGGAGATTGATAACATCCAGTGGGACACCTGTATTAGGACTGGAGGCCCAGAAGGGCCCTTGGGCTTTAACCTCATTATTGCTGCCATGTGGGGTGACGTTATTCACAATTGGGACGTTCAGGGCATGGGGTATGCGGTAGATTTCGGTACGGAGCATCGGTCGGTGGTGAATCATTTTATCTGGGCAGATAACGTGTACCTCGTCAGTCGTAGCCGTGAGGAGCTTACCCGTATGGTAAGAGACTTGACACTTCCACTGTACAACTTCTCCATGCGATGGAAACCCACATCGCTGAAGTACATGGTGTGCGGAACTCCTGCTATCTTGGATGAGGACGGGAATATTCCGCGTTCGATGGATCTCAAAATACCGATCTTCTCAGATGCATGTGACGGGAGGAATGTAGTGCAGCAGATTGATGAGTTATGTTATCGTCGGGTTGTTTCTATGGACGTACTGGGCACGCAGCTGCATAGTGAATATAACTGTTCTGTACATCGTGATGTTTCTTTTCGCCTTGACTGTGCTCGTCGCGCATTTTACTCTCAGGCAGGGTATTTCAGGTCACATTGTATTCCTCTCAAGGATAAGCTGCGGAGATACCAGGACAGAGTCCAGAGCTTGGCGCTGTATGGTATGGAGACCACCACTGCAGATTCTTATACTCTTTCGTTTCTCCATTCATTCGAAGGGAAATGCCTGAAGATGATGATCTCTTCTCGGAAAGGCCCGACGGAAACGGAGCAAGCTTATCAGCAGAGGAGATATCGTGTCGCACGGGAACGTTTCTTGAAGGCTGGGTATTCTTCTCTTGTCCAGCGTTATCTGATATTGCACTGGAATTTCGCAAAAGACATTGCATGTTTTGCAAAGGGCATGATAGTTGAGAAAGTCATTGACTTGAAGGATACGGAGAGGACATGGCGCGATTCCCGTATGGCATGTTTATGTTTTGGACCGTACACTGACCGCACTCGTACACTTATGAGCGAGACGATGAGACACTTTGGCAACTGGTCAGAGGCATCTTCTTACAAACGTCGCTGTCGAGGTACGGAGAGTATTGGACAGAGGTCATGGCAATATACATTGGCTGAGTTTTTCGGAGATGATTGGTGGATTCATTTTGCAGGCTCCCAGCTTGGATTTATGCAATACGTCACACACCTTTGTACTCAGAGCATGCTTCAATGTTTCCAGGAGGTGTCGACGTGCGGACCTGTGGATTTGCCCGCATATTTGGCGCCCTCTGAGCATGGTGAAATTCAGGTGAGCACGGATGATAGTCCGATGGCTGCTGAGAAACTTGCAAAGCGCATCGCTCTTCATAATATGAAAGCAGCCCGTTGGAACCTGGAGGACCCTGGAATCCCTCTGGAGGTGGTGGGTGACTCGCTTCTCGTTGTTAGCTGGGCTACGGGACGGTGGCGTGCAGATAATAAATGATATGCGGATAGAATATCAAAAATAATCAATACGCTTGATGGGCTTTGTAGCAGTTATAATATACGACCTCCAGCGCCGGGTATGGATCTTATTCGTCATGATTTTCGGGAGTGGAATACTCGTGCCGACGTTCTAACACACCAGGCCCGAGAGGGCCAGATTTCTAGTTCTGAATGTAGTCCGTATACACATGATTATGAGACAGAGTTTTACGTTGCTGCTGCTATTCGGGCTGGTTTCGATGGCGGCGTGTCGTCTGAGGGATGTGGGTGCGGTTGCTGGATTGACATAGGCCTCAAACCTCGATATTGGGATCGACGGGACCCCGCTCAGCTGATATGGAAGTCAGTTTTTGAGAGGGCTTGGCTTATTTCTCCGACCACAACTGTTACTGATACAGAACTCAGTGCTTTGGAGTGCATCGTGACTGCACTCCCACAGGTAGTTCTATGGTTATCACAGACTTGATTGTTGCAGTTTTCTTAATTCATTGCTGCTTCCTCATACTATTATATACTCTGCTTCGCTGGAACTTCTCTCTTTTCTTTTGCATGTTTAGTTGACTGCACTTTGATTCATTTCTGTGTGCGTTTTGCTCGTTCGCTCATATTTGTGATTGATGATTCATCGCAGCTTCGCTGCTCTGGGTTGTCTTGACTTTAGGTTCGAATAAGAGCTTTCGCTTCCTGATGACACCTGACCTCGTGCTTGCTCGTGGCCCTAGGGCCAGTAGGAGCCTCGCAAAGCCGCAAAAACCAGTAGGGAAGCGCGGGAATCGAAATCTGGCGGGGCATTCCTTCACAACGTGGTTCCACATACTGTACACGGTGCTTCAGAGTCTGTTTTGCCTGAGTACCGCGGGTGCACATATCAGATTGTTTCTCCGTATTGCTCCAGTGGTGGGGAACTCTCAATACTTTGGGATTGATTCTTGCCAGAGCTTGTCAGTTTTGCTCCCTGTGCACATTTCTGTGGACTCTGTCACACGTGTGTTCATTGAAGTTGGCCACAATATACAACTCCGTCGCACGAGTGCCCATTAGAGTATGGCGCTCGCAGTATCGGGCAGCCGGCGCAAGAGAGAAGACGACGGGGCTGAGGGCATGGACGCTGAGAATGTACTAGATGCTGATATCCACGGATTGGCTTTTGATGAACAGAATCCCATGAAGCAATTCTTCGAACTGGGAAAGCAGCAACTGCAGCAGCAAAGAATTACTGACCGCAAGGTGACAGGCATGGTTAACGATATGGCTACCATGCAACGACGGCAGGATAGTGCTGAACGACGAATGGCTGAAGGCCAGGCTCAGATGGATAAACGAATGACAGATCTTGAGAAGCAGGTCTTAGAGCTCAAGTCGCATACTGCTGCAGGTTCTGGGGCATCCACTGGTGCTACTTCTGCTGGCTTTGGGGGTGAGGCGACTTGGCCAAACGAGAGCAGGCGTCCATTCCGAGCCTTCAATCCAGAGTGGATCGATTTTCGTGGATGGGTGACTGACTGGAGGAATCCGATTCGACGGTCAGAGCAAATGATTTCAGATCGGGACGTGGGCATTCTCATTCACAACTTGAAGATGAGCCTCCCAGAGGATGACCGTGCGAAGATTGACGAGCTTGGTACGCTTCGTATGAATGGGAATCGTCCCAACTACGCAAACTTCCGCATCAAGTTTACCACTGGTACTGAGTCAGACGTACTCTGGAGGTGCAAAAAGTTTTGGGAAGAAGCTCTGATCCCGCCTGAGGATCGAACTGAGGAGCAAAGGTCTCTTGCCCGTCCGACGCCACATGATCTTTTCAAAGACATGGACAACAGACCGTGTGCGGCTGGAGGCTCCATTCGGATCAAGACACAGGCACCGCCATGGAAAGAGGACCACATCAATGCTGTTGGCAGATTCCATGGTGTGTGGCGCGATACGGTCATTGCGAGGAATCCTGAAACGACAATGAAGATCAAGGGAGTGCCTGGGAGTGGAAAGGGGGTCAGTGTGATGTGGACCATTCCCCCATGTCTCCGTACCAAAAGAAGCATGGAGCTGGCCAAGTGGAAACAGGATACGGGCACTTGGACCGTTGATCAGACGGTCTGGAACGAAGTTGTCATGACGTACGGCATCGCCACGACCCACAAAGAAATGGAGGATGCACTCGGACAATGAGGGTGCTGCGAGAGATCCAAAAGCATGGCTCTCGCTACTCTCGCAGCAGGCACACTCAATGTTGCGAGAGCTGGGCGGCTCGAGTCTCGGGCTTACGCTATTCTACGAGCGCTACAGGGGGTAGGCTTAAATGTTGTGGCTTTGCAAGAATGTCAAAACGTGGACTTCAATGACACCTTAATTCAGCGTCTGGGGTGGGATGCTGTTTCAAAAAGTACTTGCATGCGGGCAGCGGTGCTTCTTAAACGTCGACACCTGCCCCACGTGATAGCCTCTTATCAAGCAGATCGGGTTGCGATGATTGTTCATCGATCGGGAGTTTGTTTCACTAGTGCTTATTTTGCTGATACGTCTCATCCAGACGCTCCAGAGATATGCAGACGGATACTGCATGATGTACGCCGCCTGCATCGACAGGCTCAGGCCAACCATGGCCACCACTTTCGCTTGTTGCTTGCCTGTGATGCCAATGTGGAGCTCACGCCAGAGTTGGAGGTGGATGGGAGGAGGGTGACGGGACCAGGACTCAGAAGATCGAGGGAGAGGGGACTTGGTCGGAACGGTGCCATTGATTTGGAGGACAGGAGGGCCAAGGAGGTGTGCATGAGGGACCAGATTGAGGAGTTCTTGGAGGAGGAGGAGCTGGCTGCGATCAACACTTTTGAAGCACGGGTGCCGACCTACTGGCACTTCGGTGAGAGTGAGCCCACAAAGGTCTTAGATTACATCTTGGCGCCCAGGCAGTGGACAGTAGAAGATATCTCGTACAGTTGGTTGCAGGACGGGCGTGTGGCACGTTTGAGCGATCATGCAGTGATCAAAACCCTGTTGGCCCCAAGGGAACCCCAGGAGATGTACCGACACAAGGTTGTTCGGCCACACGTCACGGCACGCCGGGCATTCGAGTCCCACAGAGAGGAGTTCTGTTTCAGAGCGTTGGTGGACATTGGTATTGAGGCCACACGCCCTGACGAGATCGCGAAGTCGTTGCATCAGCATGCGTTGCCTCTGCTCAATCCGCCTTCCTCTGCGCATCGTGCACATGCTAAGTCTAAAAAGCTAGCAGATCTTCAGCATCAGTATCGTGGAGCCCGTGGGAATCCTGATGAGAGAAAGCGCCTGAGGGAACTTATGAGGCCCCTGGTCAATGCAGATAGGCGTAGTGAGATCGAGTATACCTTCGCGAACCCTCGCAAAAGCAAGAAAGTGAATGTCAAGTCTCTGAAGATCGACGGGGAGGTGACGGAGGATCGTAAGAGGTGGGTGGAGGAGGGGATGAAGCAGCACAGCTTGAACACGATGACGAGCGAAGAGGAGAGGATGAGGAACAGCGAGCTGGTATCTGACTTACGGCGACGTGCACGAGCAGCTAGGGCACACAGCAGCAGCAGTACGATGCACGACATGCACATGCAGCTCACGATGGGGGTGGTGAACGAAGCACGTGCACGATTGAGATCTGGCAAGAGCTGCGGCCCAGATGGGGTCAGCGTGGAGCTCTTGAAGGCTTTGGCGTGGCGATCTGTTCGCCAGATTTTCCATGTGTTTCGAGATATCTTTGATGGTGATCGTCGGTCACCTGACTGCTGGAGAGAGGTACTCATCACGCTGATGCCCAAGCTGGTGAATCTAGATTCGCTCACACAAACACGCAATATAGTTGTACAGAACACGTTAGGAAAATGGTACCTCACCTGCGTTACTATCCTTATCGAGAGGCATGCTGAACAGTACATGGGGCGATTGGGCTTGTATGGTTTCGCACAGGATCGGAGGACGTGGGAAGTAGCGGGACCCCTTAAGGCCATCTCACAGCATGCGAGCGTCTGGGGGAAAGATAGGAAAGCGTTCTTCTGTTCATGTGATATAGCACGAGCCTTCGACCATGTTAAGCTCACTACCTTGGCACGCGCGATGCACATGCTTAACATACCTGTACAGCTACAATATGCTCTGATCGAGCCCTTAACTGACACGACGGGCACGCTCACGTTCGAGGGCCTGGAGTTAGGT
This sequence comes from Prorocentrum cordatum, assembly GCA_963575745.1. Taxonomy (NCBI): domain Eukaryota; class Dinophyceae; order Prorocentrales; family Prorocentraceae; genus Prorocentrum; species Prorocentrum cordatum. Next base: position 48,604 of record CAUYUJ010002965.1, read on the forward strand.
GGGGTACGATGGGATCGATCTCTCAGAACGGGGGGTACCGAGTCTCCCCTGTGCTTTAATTTGGTTGTGTTGGCCATGTGGGCGGAGGTCATACAGAGGTGGGATAACGAACGTATAGGTGTGGAGATCCCGTACAGCAACATGCACGACATGACGCGCGCACATGTTTACAATCATGCGATTTGGGCAGATAACATATATCTCGTGGCCAGTACATCGGCTCAGATGCAGCTGATGATCGACACACTTACTCACGCTTTACGTACATGGGGACTAGAGTGGAAGTCAGATTCACTTGAATCGATGGTGGTGGGCGACCGCGATACCACTACTTTCTTCGCTGATATCCAGGGGGTGCAGGTCCCATTCAAGTCAGTCTCTCAGCTGAATGTGTTGGGAACGGTCGTCTCGCAGCAGTATGGGGGCACGCATGAGGACATACAATTTCGGATTGACTGTGCACGACGCGCGTTTTATGGGCAAGCTAAGTATTATCGTTGTCGTGCTCTCCCTCTTCGTAAGCGGTATCGACGGTATCAGAGCCTGGTACAGAGTGTATTAGCATACGGACTGGATACATGTACGCTGGACCCTGAAGGTGTTCGATTGCTTCATACCTTTGAGGGCAGATGCCTGCTGGCCATGCATTGTCGACGGAAGCCTGCGGGACAGAGATGGGAGGTCTGGAAGCCACATATGCTTGACACAGCGAGGGCTTCTTTCTGCTCGCTGGGATTTCCTAGCATCGTCCAGATCGTGGCGTGGAAGAGTTGGAGCGTCGCGCATTCGGTCAGCACGGCTTATGGCAATTTTGATTTCACAAATCCTGGGCCTCCCCGGTGGAGAGGCCCAGGTTCAGGAGTAAGTTGTGAGGATGGGGTCTCGAGCGGTTCCCAGCACAATGATGGCGCTGACGGCCGACGTGTTGCACGCAAGGTTGAGCCACATCCTGATACCACGAGACGTGCATTTGTTGATTCTCGCACGGCATTGCTTTGTACACACAAGACCTGGGAAGCGCACCGCATGGCTCTCACTGAGTGTCTCCGCTGTCATGGAGATCGTAGGCGTGCCTCTGAAGGCAAACGGCTGCGTGCTGGAGGGGATAGTGTTGGGCAGCGGTCTTGGCAGTACCCGTACATACAGATTCATGGGGATGAGTGGTGGGAGACCTTCCGACCAGGATATGCCACATTTCTGCAGACATGGGAAGCACTTTTACGCACGTATGGTAGGCCTAAGATATTCGAGTACTTCTGCACGGATTGGAAACAGGTACCAGGAGGAGTTGTTGGGAGAGAATGTAAGGAGGGAACAGGAAGGAACGAGGAGGCGACGGAGGAGGAGAACATGAAACAAGCAAGACGGTTGGCGATTATCAATGAACGGGAAGCTGTATTTGATATCATGTCGAACGGAGTTGGAATTGAGATCAAGGGAGACTCTTTGTTGGTCCAGAGCTGGCTTACGGGACGTTGGCGTTGTCATAATCGTGCATATCGTGAGCGTGTACACAGGTGTGTCAACGACATGTACGCACTTAGCTTATCACACCGAGCACGGGCATCGAACGTTGGGCGAGACATATTTGTACATGAATTTCGTGAAGCAAACACCCGAGCAGACGAACTTACTCATTTGGCCAGAGATGGCCACACATTTCATCATAACTATTGTCATCGATATCCCTTCGAACGAGACTATTTGAAGGTAGTCGCCTGTCGTGGGGGGTACGACGGGGGAGTGTGCAGCAAGGGCAGTGCATGCGGTTACTGGATGCAGGTTGGCTATCTCAACATGTCTTCGCGGGCGTCTCGGCATGGAGTGTATTCTACACGATACTCCCCCTACCCGACCTCTTCCTCTCTACATTATCATGCTGACACACCGTTGATTTGGAGAGACGCTGCTGCTGCGGCTTGGTTGGAGCCAGGCGCCACGATCACCGAATGTGAGTTGTCCGCTGCCGAAGCATTGACACGTGCCATACGCATACAGCTTCAGCAATTTGATGACAGTGATTTTGCTTCTTGATGATGTGTTATCCCTATGCCCTCCTGGGCTCGGGAATCATCTTCAAGTTTAGCTAAGTTATATGACACCTCAGCCCGCCTCCGTGGGTAGGTGCTCGTTTCACTGCTGCTCAGATGCCTAGCTGCGTAGCTGACACGGGCTGCGCTGAAGACCAGCGCCTCGCCAGCCCGCGTAAACACAAAAAACCAGGTTGACGGTTCACCGCCAGCGCCAGTTCCGGGGCGCTGGAGAGCTAGTTGGCAAGACAAATCTCGACGGAACTTTTGATGACTTTTGGTCGGTTGAAAATTTTGTTCTCGAGATTCAACAATTCGTTTGAGCTCTAGTATTTTTTCATGATATTCGATATTATTCCTGCTCGCCATCTTGATCTCAGCTCGATCGGGTACCTTTTACTGCCAAAAAGCAGGCAGGCGGGATCGGCCGTTTCAAGACATCTTGATACGCGCTCTCGGTGTATTGAACTTACTCCAGATACAGGACAGCTACAGAGCTGGTAAGCACACCTTATCGATTAAGAATGATCAGGCGCGTTTGCCCGTTGCATTAAGAGGTCTGAACTCGGTCTGCTAGCCGAGCTAGGTCCGCAAACCTATTTGTATTATTCGAGTCATCTTGACAGGCGCTCTCGGTTTTCTGTGCTTAACTCGAACTATACGACAGCTACAGAGCTGATGCTCACAGAAACCGATTCGGAATCATCAGTCGCGTTCGTTTGTTGAATACAGAGCTCTGAGCTCGGTCTGCTGCCCGATCTAGAATCGCGAAAATATGCTTATTCTTCGAGTAATCTTGAGAGGTGCTGTCGGTTTTCTGTACTTAACTCGGGCTGTCGGGGGGCTACCTGGTAGTCACAGGAAGCGATTTGCAGACGTCAGGCGCGTCCCCCTGTCGAATCGAGAGCTCGAAACTGGGTCTGCTGCCCGATCTAGGTCCGCGAAACTGTTCGTATTGTTCGAGTCATCCTGAGAGCTGTTGGTTTTCTGCACTTAACTCGGGCTGTAGGGGGGCTGCAGGGCTGGTAATCACAGGAATCGATTCGGAGACATCAGACGCGTCCGCCTGTCGAATCGAGAGCTGTGAACTCGGTCTGATACTCGAGCTAGGTTTGCCAAACTATTCGTACTGTTCGAGTCATCTTGAGAGGTGCTGTCGATTTACGCACGTAACTCGGGCTGTAGGAGAGCTACAGAGCTCGTACAGAAGACAGTTCAGAAGCATCCGGGGCGTTCCGTGGGCAAAATTACTATTCGTTCTCTGCATGTTTTTTTGTTTTCGATACTATATATTGTCAGGAAGCTCTACGAGTCCCCGGCGGTAAGGAAGGTTGACGGTTTACCGCCAGCGCCCAGTCTAAAATTCTATAGCTCTCAGAGAGCTCTCCGGGAATTACTGCCAAAAAGCGTCCAGGCGGGATTGGCCGTTTCGAGTAATCTTGATGCGCGTTGTGGGTGTTTTTCCCGGAGAGCTCGCTGAGAGCTATAGTATAGGGTTTTAGAGTAGAAGCGGGACAGTGGTAGTGCCCGCCAGCAGCCCATCTCCGCCGCCCCACGATCCTCGCAGCGCCTCGCCTGAGCCGGCAACGTGTCCGGGAGCGCTTCTGGCAAGCGTCCACGCGTGCCTGCACGCGTGAAGGCACGCGTGGAAGCGTTTCGGCAGCGCTTCAGAGGCGGTGCAGAGCCCCCGGAAGCCCCAGAAGCGCTTCACGAGAGCATCAGAGGGCTCGCCAGGAAAGCTTTCCGGCGTGTGTTCTCTTTGCTCTCCGGGCTTTGGACGCTATCAAGTCTACTTAACTCGAGCTATAGGACAGCTACAGAGCTGATACTCACAGGAATCGATTCAGAATCATCAGGCGCGCTCGTCTGTCGAATTCAGAGCTCGAAATTCAGTCTCTTGCCCGAGCTAGGTTCGCAAAACTATAATTCGAGTCATCTTGCGAGGAGCTGTCGGTTTTATGCACTTAACACGGGCTGAAGGGGGACTACAGGGGTGCTGAGCACAGGAATCGATTTGGAGAGATGAGGCGTATCCAGCTGTCGCATTCAGAGGTCTGAACTGGGTGATACTCGAGCTAGCTTCGCGAAGCTATTTATATTGTTCGAGTTATCTTGAGAGTTCGATTTTCCCCTAATTTCCGCTGTAGGAGAGCTACAGGGCTTGTATGCACAGAAAACCATCCAGAAGCATCAGAGGCGTTTGGCTGTTGCATCGAGAGGTCTGAAATCGCTCGGGTTGAAAACTATTCGTTCTCTGCACCTTGCGTTTTACATGATATATGAACAGGAGCTCTACGACTCCCCCGGCGCAGTAATAAAGGTTGACGTTTTACCGCCTGCGCCCAGTAATTCTGTGGCGCTGGAGCTAGTTGGCAAGAAAAATCTCGACGAACCTTTTGGTGATTTGTGGTCGGTTCAAATTTTTTTCTCGAAATTCAACCATCCGTTAGCTCTAGTTTTTTTCTCATGCTATTCTACCTTATCCGCTCGCCATCTTGATCTCAGCTCGATCGCGTACCCTTTACTGCCAGAAAGCGCACGGGCGGGATCGGCTGTTTCGAGTCATCTTGATACACGTTGTCGGTATTTTGCACTTAACTCGAGCTGTAGGGCAGCTACAGAGCTCATACTTACAGACACCGAGTCAGAATCATCAGGCGCGCTCGCCTGTCGCATCCAGAGGTCTGAACTCGGTCTGCTGCCCGAGCTAGATCTGCGAAGCTATTCGTAGTGTTCGAGTCATCTTGAGAGATGCTCTGGGTATTTTACCTCAAGCTGTAAGGCAGCTACAGAGCTCATACGTACAGAAACGGACTTAGAATCATCCGACGCGTTCGTCTGTCGCACCCAGAGATCTAAACTGGGTCTGCTGCCCGAGCTAGATCTGCGAAACTATTCCTATTGATCGTGTCATCTTGAGAGGTGCTGTCGGTATTTTGTACTTAACTCCAGCTGTAGGGCAGTTATACAGCTCATACTTGCTGTCGGTATTTTGTATTTAACTCCAGCTGTAGGGCAGCTATACAGCTCATACTTACCGAAACAGATTTAGAATCATCAGGCGCGTTTGTCTGCTCGAGCTAGGTCCGCAAAACTATTAGTATTGTTCGAGCCATCCAGAGAGGTGCTGTCCGTTTTGTCCACTTAACTCTCTGTCGAGGGGGGCTACAGGGTGGGTAATCAGAGACACCCATTGTGAGACATCATGCGCGTCCGCCTGTCGCATGCAGAGATCTGAACTCTGTAGGAGAGCTACAGAGCTGATGCGCACTGATTCATCATCGTGCGCGTTCGTCTGTTGCATCCAGAAGTCTGACCAGGGTTTGCTACTCGGGCTAGGTCCGCAAAACTATCGTATTCTTCAAGTCACCTCGGGAGAGTTGCAGAGCTGGTACGCACAGAAAACGATCCAGAAGCATCGGGGCGTTCGACTGTTGCATGGAGAGGTCTGAAATAGCTCGGGCTGAAAAACTATGCGTTCTCTGCTATTTTTTAGACATAATATGTAGTCAGGAAGCTCTACGAGTCCCCCGGCGGTAAAAAAGGTTGACGGGTTACCGCCGGCGCCCAGTATCTGGTTTCTCAAAATGATTTAATGTCTTTCAAATCTCAGCAAACCGACCCCAAGTCGCCACATTGTCTCTTAAGGTCGGGTCTGCCCACTGGCTCCACCCTGCGCTCGAATTCCTCTCAGCTCCTTGTGCCGAAGAGCTCTACGAGGTACTGGCGCCGGCGGTGAACCGTCAACCTGGTCCCCGCCGGGAACCTCGTAGAGCTCCTTGCATACGTAAGAGTGCTCAGGATCAACAGCGAGAGGCATTTCTCGAGACAGTGCAAATTTATGCTTTTCATAGTGTTCCGCCAAGTGTTGAGTGTTTTGATAGTATAAGTGCGCCTACAGAGCTCATATTAAGACGCAGAGGGCCTCAAAGTCGTCTACAGGTGCGAAAAATTTGGTTTCTCAACATGAACTGTTGACTATCTTCCAAATCTCAGCAAAACCGACCAAAAAGTGTCACATTGTCCCTTCTGGTCGGGTCGACCAACTAGCTCCACCCCGCGCCGGAATTCCTTTAGCTCATCGATGACTGGGAACCGGCGGTAAACCGTCAACCAGGTTACGGCCGGGGACCTCGTAGAGCTCTCTTCTTGCGCGCAGCTGCTGGGAACACATGGAAGAAGCTTTCTCAAGGATAAGTGGAGAAACTCAGAAATTTATGTTTTCGAGTTCTCCCCCAAAGTCGGTTCCTCCAAACACTAGTAATATTGCAGCTACGGACCTGAAAAATCTGGTTTCTCAAAATGAAAGGTCAAATATCTTTTAAATCTTCGCAAGACCGACTGAAAGTTACCACATCTTCTTTTCTGGTCGGGTGGGCCAACTGGCACCAGGCGAGCCGCCGGGAGCCTCGTACAGATCTGTTCTCGCGCGGCGCTGCGCGAAACACACGGAAAAAACTTCTCAAGCGTGAAGAAAAAAGCTCGAAAAATACGTGTTTTTTTTTCATTTTGCATCCAACGTCGGTTCCAGCAAGTGTGTTTTGATAGTAATACTGCAGCTAAGGACCTGAGAATTTCACTGGCAGACGCGGCGTAACCCACTACACGTGAGAAAAATACCAGTTCTTAAAATGAATTTTCCAATTTTGCAGAAAGATTCAAAAATCGACCCAAAGTTACCACATTGTCTCTTAAGGTCGGGTCTGTCAACTGGCGCCAGCGGTGAACCGTCAACCTGGTCACCGCTGGGAACCTCGTAGAGCTCCTTGCATGCGTAAGAGTGCCCAGGATCAAAAGAGAGAGGCATTTCTCGAGACAGTCCAAATTGATGTTTTTCATGTCGACATGCAAATAGTTCCGCCAAGTGTTTTGATAGTAAAAGTGCGCCTACAGAGCTCATATTAAGACGCAGAGGGCTTCAAAGTCGTCTACAGGTGCGAAAATTTGGTTTCTCAACATGAACTGTTGACTGTCTTTCAGGTTTCCGGCGGTGAACCGTCAACCTGGTCACCGCCGGGAACCTCGTAGAGCTCCTTGCACGCGTAACAGTGCTTATCGAAGCAGGGAGCTTCTCGGTGCATTTCTAGAAAAACGTCAAATTGACAGTTTTTGGGGTCAACATGAAGTCGGTAGAACTGATACTAACTAGAGAGCTGAGCTGCTCTGGGAACAAGAATTATACGCCAATGCTCGGCGTAAAAATCTGCTTTCTCAATATGAATGTCAAATAGCTTTCAAATATCAGCAAAACCGACCACAAGTCACTTTGTCTCTTCTGGTCGGGTCGACCAACTAGCTCCACCCCGCGCCGGAATTCCTCTAGCTCAACGATGACGAAGAGCTCTACGAGGTACTTGCTAGCTCCACGCTGCGCCCGAATTCCTCTTAGCTCATCTTGCCGAAGAGCTCTGCGAGGTACGAAGAGCTCTATGAGGTACTGGGACCCGGCGGTAAACCGTCAACCAGGTAACCGCCGGGAGCCTCGTAGAGCTCTCTTCTCGCGCGGCGCTGCTCGGAACACACGGGAAAAGCTTTCCCAAGCGTGAAGAGAAAAAGCTCGAAAAATACGTTTTTCCCGTTTTCACCCAAGCTCGGTTCCCTTGATAGTAAAATTGCATCTACGCACCTGAGAATTGGACTGGCAGACACACGGATATGGTTTCTTTTAAATGAATTGCGAAATATCTTTCACATCCCAGCACAATCAACCCCAAGTGACAACATTGTCTGTTAAGGTCGGATGTGCGAACTAGCTTCACCCTGCGCCTGCGAATTCCTCTTATTATGTCCAAAGAATTAGCAGAGAACGAAGAGTTTTTCAGCCCGAGCGCTGATAGCAGATGATCTCAGGCGTCTAGATACACTTCACGATTGCCCCTGATGCGTAGCTCTGCAGCACGTGTAAAACCAAGGAGAAGTGTGGGTGTCTAGACACTTTGAAATAGCGCGCATAATCATGAGCTTCAGATTGCAGAGCTCTCAAGCTCATCTGCACTTCGAATTCAAACCAGGAAACGAATTCCATCATCAGACTAGTTCTACGGCGTCTGCGCTCATAACAGACCCAAACCAAGCGCCTAGATACTTCAGATTATCCAGACTCGTGATTTTCTTCTGATTTCTGTGCGGAAGAGCTCTCAAGCTCATCTGAAGCTCGAGTTAAGCGAATAAAATCACCATCAGTTGGAAAAAATCGGTCGCATACAAATAGTGTTGCAGACCTAGCTCGAGTAGCAGACTCTGTTCAGAGCTCTAGATGATTCAGCCGAACGCCCCTGATGATTCCCGATCGGTTTCTGTGCGTATCAGCTCTGTAAGCTACAGCTTTAGTTAAGTACAGATGCCTCGAATAATGCAAATAGTTTTGCGGACCTAGCTCGAGCAGCAGACCGAGTTGGATGCAACAGACGAACGCGTCTCATGATTCTGGATCGGTTTCTGTAAGTATCAGCGCTGTAGCTTTCGTAAATCTCGAGTTACGTACAGAAAACGCTAACGCGTGTCAAGATGGCTCGGAATACAGTCGGTTCCTCCAAGTGTTTTGGTAGTAAGACTGCACCTACGGGCCTGGGAATTTCACAGGCGCACGCGTCATCACCCACTACAGGGAAAAATCTGGTTTCTCAAAAATGGGAGCCGGCGGTAAACCGTCAACCAGGTTACCGCCGGGAGCCTCGTAGAGCTCGTTCCTCCCACGGCGCTGCTCGGAACACGCGGGGGAGCTTTCTTACACGTAAGCTGAAAACTCGAAAAAATACGTTTTTGTAATGTTCACCGACAGACGGTTTCCTTTAATTTTTTAATAGTAATACTGCAGCTACGGCCCAGAGAATTTCACTGGCGGACGCGGCATAACCCACTACAGGTGCGAAAAATACCAGTTCTCAGAACGAATGAAAACTCTCCGAAAGTTTGCCCAACCAACCCAAAGTTCCTACATTGTCCGCCCGGGCCGGGTGGGTCAACTAGCTGCACCCTGCGTCTCTAGCTCGTCGATGCCGAAGAGCTCTACGAGATATGCATGGTCAGATATCTTTCAAATCTTAGCAAAACAGACCCCAGGTCACCACATTGTCTCTTAAGGTCGGGTCTGCCAACTAGCTCCACCCTGGGCCCGAATTCCTCTGAGCTCATCTTGCCGAAGAGCTCTACGAGGTACTGGGAGCCCGCGGTAAACCGTCAACCAGGTAACCGCCGGGAGCCTCGTAGAGCTCTTTTCTCGTGCAGTGCTCGAAACACATGGGAGGAGCTTTATGAAGCGTTAGCTCGAAAGCTAAAAAAAAACATTTTTTGGTGTGCATCGAAAATCGATTGCTTCAAGTGTTTTGATAGTAATACTGCAACTACGGACCTGAGAAGTTCGCAGGCAGACGCGGCATAACACATTACAGATGCGAAAGATACCGGTTTTTGAAACGAATGTTCAAATATCTCGCAATGTTCGCCCAACCGGCCTGGCTTCGCTCGGAGAATTTGTCGACGGAATGTTCTAAGAATTTGAGAGGCAACTTCTGTAATGCAAAGCTTCGCTCTACGCAATTATCAGCCCAAACGAATGGTTAGAACTGCGAGATCGGCTGAGCCAGGCCGCGGATGGTATAATCCCGTCCCTTTTCGAAATTCCGCCAAATAGCTCCACCCTTTCGCCGAATTCCTCTAGCTCTGTTACCATAAGAGGTCTACGAGGTACTAGCTGCACCCCGCGCCGGAAGTCCTCTAGCTCATCGATGCTGAAGAGCTCTACGGCGTATCGAAGCAACACTGACCCTAAGTCACCACATTGTCTCTGAAGGTCGGGTCTGCCAAGTAGCTCCAGCTGTGCCCGAATTCCGCTTGGCTCATCTTGCCGAAGAGCTCTACGAGGTATTTATTCTTCTAGCTCAGCGAGAACCAAGAGCTCTGCGAGGTATCTCCTACTGCGCTTGTGAAGCGTCGCCCGGCACGCTTCCACGCGTGCCTGCGCGCGCGCAGGCACGCGTGGGCGCGCATCGGAAGCCCCCCTGGACACGCTGCGACGTTTCACAGGTTTCTGCGACGATTCTGGACCGGCGAAGATGGGCTGCTGACAGGCACCACCACCGTCCAGCTTCAGGCACCACCACCGTCCAGCTGGTAATCTAAAACCCTATAGCTCTCAGAGAGCTCTCCGGGAACTTCTGAAGCGCTGCCAACTTGGTAGCATCCAAAACCCGGAAAGTAAAGAGGAGTTCACACCGGAAAGCTATCCAGGCAAGCTCTGGGAAGCTCTCCTACTGCGCTTCTGAAGCGTCGCCAAGCACGCTTCCACGCGTGCCTGCGCGCGTGCAGGCGCGCGTGGGCGCGCATCGGAAGCCTTCCCGGACACGCTGCGACGTTTTACAAGTTTCTGCAACGATTCTAGACCGGCGAAGATGGGCCGCTGATAGGCACCACCACAGTCCGGCTATTGCTCTCAGAGAGCTCTCCGGGAAAAACTGTCGAAGCGTGCCTGCACGCGTGCAGGCGCGCGTGGGCGCGTGCCGGAAGCGCTGCCGGACGCGCTGCGACGTTTTACGGGCCCCTCCGGGGATCGTGGAGCGGCGACTGGGATCCGGCGGTAAACCGTCAACCAGGTATCCGCCGGGAGCCTCGTAGAGCTCTGTTCTCGCGCGGCGCTGTTCGGAACGCACGGAAAAAGCTTTCTCAAGCGTGAAGAAAAAGCTCTTATATATAAAAATAAAAGAATATATAAATAAAAAAGCATCCAACGTCGGTTCCAGCAAGTGTTTTGATAGTACTACTGCAGCTACGGATCTGAGAGCTTCACTGGCAGACGCTGCATAACCCACTACACGTAAGGAAAAATACCAGTTCTTTAAATGGGAATTTAACTAGCAGACGCGGCATAACCCACTACACGTGAGAAAATACCAGTTCTTAAGACGAATTTTCAAATTTTGCACAAAGATGCAAAACTCGACCCGAAGTTACCACATTGTCTTTTAAGGTCGGGTCGGCCAACTAGATTCACCTTGTCGCCGATTTCCTCTAGCTCTGTTACCATAAGAGGTCTACGAGGTACTAGCTGCACCCCGCGCCAGAAGTCCTCTAGCTCATCGATGCTGAAGAGCTCTTCGGCGCATCGAAGCAACGCCGACCCTAAGACACCACGTTGTCTCTGAAGGTCGGGTCTGCCAAGTAGCTCCAGCTGTGCCCGAGTTCCGCTTGGCTCATCTTGCCGAAGAGCTCTACGAGGTATTTATTCTTCTAGCTCAGCGAGAACCAAGAGCTCTGCGAGGTATCTCCTACTGCGCTTGTGAAGCGTCGCCAGGCACGCTTCCACGCGTGCCTGCGCGCGTGCAGGCACGCGTGGGCGCGCATCGGAAGCCCCCCTGGACACGCTGCGACGTTTTACAAGTTTCTGCGACGATTCTGGACCGGCGAAGATGGGCTGCTGACAGGCACCACCACCGTCCAGCTTCAGGCACCACCACCGTCCAGCTGGTAATCTAAAACCTTAGAGCTCTCAGAGAGCTCTCCGGGAACTTCTGAAGCGGTGCCAACTTGGTTGCATCCCAAACCGGAAAGTAAAGAGGAATTCACACCGGAAAGCTATCCAGGCGGGCTCTGGGAAGCTCTCCTACTGCGCTTCTGAAGCGTCGCCAAGCACGCGTCCACGCGTGCCTGCACGCGTGCAGGCACGCGTGGACGCGCATCGGAAGCCCTCCCGGACACGCTGCGACGTTTTACAAGTTTCTGCAACGATTCTGGACCGGCGAAGATGGGCTGCTGATAGGCACCACCACAGTCTGGCTTCTAATACCTCGTAGAGCTCTTCGGCATCGATGAGCTAGAGGAATTCCGGCGCGGGGTGGAGCTAGTTGGTCGACCCGGCCCGGACGGACAATGTGGTGACTTTGGGTGGGTTTTGCTTAGATTTGAAAGGTATTTGACAATTCATGTTGAGAAAGCAGATTTTTACGCTGAGCATTTGCATATAAGCTTCACTCTGAGAGCACCTCAGCTCTGGTGATGAATCTTATGAGTTGACTTCCCGGAACCGAGCTAATATGAACATCGAAAAAATCTAAAAGTCAAAATTTTAAGAAAATCTTTCATTCTTATTATCTACCTCGATTCTGAGCACTCTTACTGGCTCAAGGAGCTCTACGAGGTTCCCGGCGGTGACCAGCGCACATCTTCGTAGTGGCAAGGCCTGCGGGCCTGATGGTGTCAGTATTGAACTGTTGAAAGCATTGCCGTGGCGCTGTGTTCGCAGAATAATTGCAGTATTTCAGGATCTTTTCTCAGGGGCAAGACGTACCCCCAGCTCTTGGTGTGATGTGTACTTGAATTTGATGCCGAAGATGTCGGAGATGAACTCTCTTGAGGATACTCGCAATCTCATTGTGTCCAACACCCTGGGGAAATGGTACCTCACATCAGTGGCGCTGTTGATCGAGGAGAGGATTGCCCTTTGGAGAGGTAAGCTCGGGTTGTACGGCTTCGCAGGAGGTAGGCACACTTGGGAAATCGCTGCTGCTCTCAAGGGTATCGCGCAGCACGCATCCATCTGGGGCAATGACCAGAGCGCGTGGATTGCATCGGCGGATATTGCACGAGCATTCGACAATGTGACTCTGAGCACGCTCGCACGGGCGATGGATAAGCTTGAGATCCCAGCACGCCTGCAGTACGCTTTGCTCGAGCCGCTCGTCGAAACGAATTGCACGATCGTCTTCGAGGGTATCGAGCTTCGTGGTGTGTCTTGGGATAAAAGCTTGAGGACGGGGGGCACAGAGAGTCCGCTTGCCAGTGGCCATGTGGGCCAGCGTAGTTGCCTCCCTTGACGCCCGCAAGATAGGTGATGAGATCCCCAACCCCCATGACCCCAGCACCTATCATATCTACAATCATGCACTCTGGGCTGATCATCTTTATCTTGTGGGGAGGGGCTCGACGGAGATCCAGGACATCGTCAATGTATTCACTGCTGCCCTAAATGACTGGGGGATGGGTTGGAAGGCGTCGTCTTTGCAGGTCCTCCGTTGTGGCACTCCAGACAGGACACCAATTTGGGCACAGGTTGGGGACCAGCAGGTACCGTTCAAGCAGGTTGAGTCACTCAATATCTTAGGCAGTGTAGTCTCCAGCAGCTTTCATGAGGGCCATGAAGATCTTCAGCATCGTCTCAAATGTGCACGTGGCGCGTTCTTTGCTCAGATATCTTTTTTTGGATTCAGGGCTGTACCGCTGAAGCACAAATATCGGCGATATCAGTATCAGGTTCAGTCGAGGCTCCTGTTTGCAGGGGAAGTCATCACGCTAGATGCCGAGGCTGTCCGTGCTATTCATGCTTTTGAAGGCATGTGCTTGCTGCGTATGTGGTGCCGACGCAAGCCGTCCGACGTCACATGGGGTGTCTGGAGACCCCAGATGCTCCACAAGGTACGCTCACACTTTGCCAGCGGGTGCTTCCCTTCGGCCGTGCAGATGATTGCATGGAAGAGCTGGGCGATGATGCTGAGTGTTCGCAATTATATTCTTGCCGACCCACGCGCACGGTGTACTCCTGCCGCGGACGTGGCGACATCGAGGGCAGATGACGCGGGCGAGCCTTCGCAGAAAAGAGTCCGACTTGAGGGGCCATCATCGCAACCTTTGGAGCATAATATGACACATATTGCACAAGATGCAGATTCTTTGACACATAGACTGGAGGTTATCTCTCAAAACGTGGCTCAACATATCAACACTCAGCGAACGGACATCAACAGACAGAATCTCAAAAGACGCAGGCTCTCAGGATTGAGGCTAGGATTTGGTGGTACAATATCGGGGAGTCAGACGGCGACCTCTGTGCTTGCTTCTGAGCCTTCCGTCTCCCCGCCTACTGCTTGTAGTATGGCCCAATCTCAGGATAATCGTGCATATGTTGATTCTCGCAGAGGCCTTCTGATGTATAATGTTGAATGGACTACGCGCAGGGATACTTTGAGTGAATGTCTTCGTTTGCATGCAAATCGCACGCAGGCATCATCGGGCAAGAGAATACGCAGTGGACCAGAGAGTGTGGGTCAGAGGAGCTGGCAGTATCCATATACATTATATCACACGGCACTATGTGGTGGCAGGTCGTGGTTCGGTCATACAGGGCTTTCCTCGACATGTGGCAAAATATATTATGCACATATAACAAAACAAAGGTCTTTGAGTATTTGGTTCAGAATTGGAAAGGGATCGCTATCCAGAGTACGCCGCCAGAGGGGATTGGACAGGATGGGCTTGCACAAAGTGAAAAAGAGGCCGTGAAGATGGCCATGCGTTTGGCTACGATCAATGAGAGACAAACCGTTTGGGACATCATCAGCCCTGGGTTTGCAGTTGAAATGAAAGGGGACAGCATGTTAGTACACTCATGGTTGACGGGACGATGGCGGTGTCACAACAAACAATATCAACGCCGTATTGATCATTGTATTGACGTTATGGCACGAACCGCGCATGAGTTGGGGATTAGATGTTCAGGGCTGGGGAGAGATCTGTACAAACATGAATATAGGGAGGATAACACACGGGCTGACGAGCTTACACACCTGGCCCGCGAGGGCCATTGCTTCTACAATGAGTATGAATACAGATTCAACTTTGAAAGCTATCATCAACCTATCGCCTGTCGTGGTGCCTTCGACGGGGGAGTGTGCAGCAAAGGGACGGGATGCGGGTTCTGGCTTCAGATCGGGCTTTTGAATCTCGACTACGATTGTAATAAGAGTACTCCTTATTCCCCTCTTCCTTCCTCCTCTCCTTATTCTGTGCCCTCCAATAATCCCCTCGTTTGGAGGGACGCGTGCGAAGCCGCGTGGTGCCTTGAGGAAGGTGCTACGATAACCGACGCCGAGCTCAGTGCTGCTGAGGCGCTCCCAAGCGCTGTTGTGCATTTGGCACGACAGATCCTCACCGCCAGCTGACCCTGCTGGACGAACGGTGCGAAAACCAAAAAAAACAGGTTGCTGCTGTCCCTCCTCGGGGATCTCAGCGGTGGCCTGGCCCGTCGGGGGCTTCTTCAAGCCTGTCTCCTCAGGTGCCCCCTGGGCGGCCGTGTGCGCGCGGGCGGGCCGTGCAATAAATTCGGGTACTTCGTCGGCTGCGACGACCTTCTCTCCTTGGGCCTACAGATGATAGGTGCTGGAGGCCAGCTCTGTTTGGCATCAGAAGTGGGACTGACTTCAACGCATAGGCCGCTGTCGTCGCTTTGTACTTGTTTGTACTGCCTGCTTGCGCTTTCTCCATTATTGCTCTTGCACACGTGTGTATTCTTTGACATTGAGGTACTTTGACAGTTCTGTGACATTGGAGTATCTTGAGATTGAGGTTCTCTGCATTGTATCGGCGTGCCTGTTTTCATTCTTTCTTTCTTTGAATCGTATCGATCAGAATTCAAGATACTTGAGCGCGTTATCAGACACTCAGTTATGCAGGTGATTCAATATACTGAGTGCGTTGTCAGACATTCAGTTATCCGAGAGTTACTTCTTGAGTGCGTTATCAGACATTCAGTTATCACACATTTGACGTGAGCATACGACTCTTGTCTTACCGCGGGTTGTTACGACATATTTCGGACTTGGTGTTTGCGTTGACTCTTGCCATGCTGTGTGTGTGTCGGACATGCGCGCATGTTGGTATAAGAGCTCCGCGTGATCTTCACTTTGTTCGGAATAAGAGTTTTGCATTTGCCCACTCCCGCTCAAAGAGTGGTGGGTGTCTTGCCTGACTCTGTGCACAGTCGACCGCAAATTCGTTGTGTTTCACGTGCATGGTCTTCCAGTGGTGCTGAGACGGTAATCGCTATATGTGGTTACTGCATGGTCTCGCATTACTTTGAAGTGTACTCGTCATTTTAGTTGTTAGTTTTGTGTTTGTCTCAGTGGTGTTGAGACGGTAATCGCTGTATAAACCAGTGGTTACTGTATGGTCTCTCACTGCTTCTATTCTCAGTGGTGCTGAGACGGTAATCGCTATATGTGGTTACTGCATGGTCTCGCACTGCTTTGCTTCCCTCTTTCTATTTTTATTTGTCTTCTCGTGTATTGGCAGTCTTGTGCATATCTGTACAGCTTCGCTGTTTGATGCACCTCTGCTTTAATCTTTGCAGCTTCGCTGTCTTCCTGTACAGCTTCGCTGTTTAGGTTCTTTGTGTTTAGGTCTGCTCCCATGGGAGCTCGAACCGGCCTTCGCAAAAGACGCAAAAGACCAGGTTGCATGCGCGTGTGTTGACTAAGTGCATGCGCGTGTGCTGTCGTGCATGCGCGTGTGTTGAATAGGTGCTTCGCTTGATCCCTCAAAGTAGGTCATTCGTTGCTTCCTTGATTTGAGTGCTCATTGACCTTCGAACGTGACTTTCCGTGATTTGTCACGTGGTGCCTCAAAGTAGGCCTTTGATCAAGTCGACACTACACTGCTTTTATTTTCAGTGGTGCTGACACGGTAATCGCTATATGTGGTTACTGCATGGTCTCGCACTGCTTTGCTTCCCTCTTTCTATTTTTATTTGTCTTCTCGTGTATTGGCAGTCTTGTGCATATCTGTACAGCTTCGCTGTTTGATGCACCTCTGCTTTAATCTTTGCAGCTTCGCTGTCTTCCTGTACAGCTTCGCTGTTTAGGTTCTTTGTGTTTAGGCCTGCTCCCGTGGGAGC
Source organism: Prorocentrum cordatum (assembly GCA_963575745.1). Lineage (NCBI taxonomy): Eukaryota > Dinophyceae > Prorocentrales > Prorocentraceae > Prorocentrum > Prorocentrum cordatum. The sequence continues at coordinate 65,293 of CAUYUJ010002965.1, forward strand.
TCGAACCGGCCTTCGCAAAAGACGCAAAAGAACAGGTTGCTGCTGTCCCTCATCGGGGACCTCAGCGGCGGCCTGGCCCGTCGGGGGCCGCCTCGAGCCGCATTGTGCGGACAGGTTTTCTGTGCACACGCGTATTGTACTCGTGTACGGGCCGTCCCATATCTTCGAGTACTTCGTCGGCTGCGACGACCTCCTCTCCGTGGGCCTACATGCGATAGGTGCCAGGTTCTCTGTTGTGTCAAGTGAGACAGCTCCTATTGGAGCAGGTGCATAGGCCGCTTGCTCTGATTGTACTCGTTGCACTTGTTATCTTGTACTTCCAGGTCGCTTGCTTTGTACTTGTTGCATTGGCTGCTTGTACTTCCAGGCCGCTTGCGTCTGTATTTGCTGCATTTGTTATCTTGTACGAGTTGCTCTCAGCACGTATCCAGTTTTGACTCTAGTTGCAGTTCGAGTTTCTTCAGTACTTTGACAGTTTTGTGACATCGGAGTATCTTGATATTGAGGTCTTTGGGCATCCGATTTCATATTTCGCCTCGAGTGAAGTTCAGAATTCATTGTACTTGGTATTGAGGTCTTTGATATTGAGGTCATACGTCGCCTCGAGTGAAGTTCAGAACTCATTGCACTTGATTTCCACATACTTCGAGTTAGAACTATTGTGATTTGTCATTGCGTTGCCTTTATTCATGCCTGTGTGTGTTGTCGTGCATGCACGTGTGTTGAATAAGAGCTTCGCCTGATCTTGACTTTGTTTGGATAAGAGCCCGCATTCGCTCTAAGTAGTGGTGGGTGTCTTGGCTCACTCTGTATGTTGCGCGTTTAATTCGTTATCTAGTCCACATTTCGACGTTGTGTTTCACGTGCATGGTCTTCCAGTGGTGCTGAGACGGTAATCGCTATATGTGGTTACTGCATGGTCTCGCATTGCTTTGAAGCGCACTCGCTTTTTTAGTTCCCTTAGTTTCGTGTTTGTCTCAGTGGTGTTGAGACGGTAATCGCTGTATAAACCAGTGGTTACTGTATTGTCTCTCACTGCTTCTAGCTTTGCTTCAATATCTATGGCCTGCATTGCTCCACTCATTATATTGTTTGTTGTTTTCTCGTGTACTTCCAGTCTTGTGCATTTCTGTACAGCTTTGCTGTTTGATGCATCTCCGCTTAAATTTTTGCAGCTTCGCTGTCTAGGTTCTCTGTGTCCTGGCCTGCTCTCCAGGGAGCTCGAATCGGCCAACGCAGACTCGCAGACCAGGTTGACGGTTCACCGCCGGCGCCAGTCTAAAACCCTATAGCTCTCAGAGAGCTCTCCGGGAAAAACTGTCGAAGCGTGCCTGCGCGCGTGCAGGCATGCGTGGGCGCGTGCCGGAAGCGCTGCCAGACGCTGCGACGTTTTACGGGTCCCTCCGGGGATCGTGGAGCGGCGACTGGGTTCCGGCGGTAAACAGTCAACCAGGTAACCGCCGGGAGCCTCGTAGAGCTCTGTTCTCGCGCGGTGCTGCTCGGAACACACGGAAAAAGCTTTCTCAAGCGTGAAGAAAAAGCTCGAAAAATACGTTTTTTTCTTCTTGCATCCAACAAGTGTTTTGATAGTAATACTGCAGCTACGGATCTGAGAATTTCACTGGCAGACGCGGCATAACCCACTACACGTAAGAAAAATACCAGTTCTTAAAACGAACTTTTCATTTTGCACAAAGGTAGAAAAACCGCCCTCACGTTAGCACATTGTCTCACAAGGTCGGGTCCGCCAACTAGCTCCACCCTACGCCCGAATTCCTCTTAGCTCATCTTGCCGAAGAGCTCTACGAGATACTAGTGAGCGATCAGGAGGAGGAGCTCTAGGAGGACGAGCTGTGGGAGGAGGAGCAGGAGGGAGGAGTGAGGAGCGATCACGAGTGAGGAGATGTGAGGAGGATGTGGGGGATGAAGATGAGGAGGGGGGTGCTGATGCCGCTGCTGATGGTGCTGATGATGGTGATGCTCCTGATGATGTTGTTGTTGTTGCTGTTGTTGTTGCTGTTGTTTTTCCCAGCCATCCTATGGTGTTGGGTCCTCGTTTTGAAGAGACGGTGCCCCGCGTTCCCCTCCTTCCTCCTCCCCCTCCTCCCCCTCCTTGCCTCTGCTCTCGGCACACCTCTCACGCGTTTCGTAGCCCCATAGGGAGCTCCACCGAAGGCCCCAGTGGGGGTGTTCGCATGCGGTTCCCCCACCCAGGGCAGCGTTTCGTGGCCCCATAGGGAGCTCCACCGAAGGCCCCAGTGGGGGTGTTCGCATGCGGTTCCCCCACCCAGGGCAGCGTTTCGTGGCCCCATAGGGAGCTCCACCGAAGGCCCCAGTGGGGGTGTTCGCATGCGGTTCCCCCACCCAGGGCAGCGTTTCGTGGCCCCATAGGGAGCTCCACCGAAGGCCCCAGTGGGGGTGTTCGCATGCGGTTCCCCCACCCAGGGCAGCGTTTCGTGGCCCCATAGGGAGCTCCACCGAAGGCCCCAGTGGGGGTGTTCGCATGCGGTTCCCCCACCCAGGGCAGCGTTTCGTGGCCCCATAGGGAGCTCCACCGAAGGCCCCAGTGGGGGTGTTCGCATGCGGTTCCCCCACCCAGGGCAGCGTTTCGTAGCCCCATAGGGAGCTCCACCGAAGGCCCCAGTGGGGGTGTTCGCATGCGGTTCCCCCACCCAGGGCAGCGTTTCGTGGCCCCATAGGGAGCTCCACCGAAGGCCCCAGTGGGGGTGTTCGCATGCGGTTCCCCCACCCAGGGCAGCGTTTCGTAGCCCCATAGGGAGCTCCACCGAAGGCCCCAGTGGGGGTGTTCGCATGCGGTTCCCCCACCCAGGGCAGCGTTTCGTGGCCCCATAGGGAGCTCCACCGAAGGCCCCAGTGGGGGTGTTCGCATGCGGTTCCCCCACCCAGGGCAGCGTTTCGTGGCCCCATAGGGAGCTCCACCGAAGGCCCCAGTGGGGGTGTTCGCATGCGGTTCCCCCACCCAGGGCAGCGTTTCGTGGCCCCATAGGGAGCTCCACCGAAGGCCCCAGTGGGGGTGTTCGCATGCGGTTCCCCCACCCAGGGCAGCGTTTCGTGGCCCCATAGGGAGCTCCACCGAAGGCCCCAGTGGGGGTGTTCGCATGCGGTTCCCCCACCCAGGGCAGCGTTTCGTATATAGGGAGCTCCACCGAAGGCCCCAGTGGGGGTGTTCGCATGCGGTTCCCCCACCCAGGGCAGCGTTTCGTGCGGTTAGGGGAGCTCCACCGAAGGCCCCAGTGGGGGTGTTCGCATGCGGTTCCCCCACCCAGGGCAGCGTTTCGTGGCCCCATAGGGAGCTCCACCGAAGGCCCCAGTGGGGGTGTTCGCATGCGGTTCCCCCACCCAGGGCAGCGTTTCGTAGCCCCATAGGGAGCTCCACCGAAGGCCCCAGTGGGGGTGTTCGCATGCGGTTCCCCCACCCAGGGCAGCGTTTCGTGGCCCCATAGGGAGCTCCACCGAAGGCCCCAGTGGGGGTGTTCGCATGCGGTTCCCCCACCCAGGGCAGCGTTTCGTGGCCCCATAGGGAGCTCCACCGAAGGCCCCAGTGGGGGTGTTCGCATGCGGTTCCCCCACCCAGGGCAGCGTTTCGTGCCCCATAGGGAGCTCCACCGAAGGCCCCAGTGGGGGTGTTCGCATGCGGTTCCCCCACCCAGGGCAGCGTTTCGTGGCCCCATAGGGAGCTCCACCGAAGGCCCCAGTGGGGGTGTTCGCATGCGGTTCCCCCACCCAGGGCAGCGTTTCGTGGCCCCATAGGGAGCTCCACCGAAGGCCCCAGTGGGGGTGTTCGCATGCGGTTCCCCCACCCAGGGCAGCGTTTCGTGGCCCCATAGGGAGCTCCACCGAAGGCCCCAGTGGCGCAGTTCGCATGCGGTTCCCCCACCCAGGGCAGCGTTTCGTGCCCCATAGGGAGCTCCACCGAAGGCCCCAGTGGCGCAGTTCGCATGCGGTTCCCCCACCCAGGGCAGCGTTTCGTAGCCCCATAGGGAGCTCCACCGAAGGCCCGCCCCGGTGGCGCAGTCCGCATGCGGTTCCCCCATCCAAGGCAGCGCTTCGTGGCCCCATATGGAGCCCCACCGAAAGCGGCACCCACAACGCGTTACCAACAATTGCTTATGGTTGGGTCTTTCGCCAGGATAATTTTCTTGTTCTTGCTGCTGCTGCTGTTGTTTTTGACGAAACCACTCACTGGCGCCCGCCCCAGCCCCCCCCTGCCCCCCGGCGCAACGCAACGCAACGAAACGAAACGAAACGCAGCGCACGTTACCCCGAATCCTATGGGATTCTTATGGGAATCCTCTAGGATCATTGCGAACCTTGTAGGAATCCTATAGGAACCCTACAGGAATCCTATAAAGCCTCCTTGCGAATCCTGTGGGAATCCCATGGGAATCTTATAGGAATCCTGTATGGCCTCTACGAATCCTATGGGGATCCCATAGGAACCCGATGGGAATCCCATAGGGCCTTTACGCATCCGATGGGAATCTTGTAGGAAGCCTGTTGGACACTTATAAGGCATTTATGATTCCTTTGGGAATCCCTTGGGGATTCCATGGGGATCCTATAGGGCTTTTAGGATTCCTATGGGAATACCATAGAAATCTTATAGGGCGTCTACGAATCATATACGGATCTTATAGGAATCCTTTGGGAATCCTATAGGGCCTCTACGAAGCCTACAGGAACCCTATAGGAATCCCAAAGGAATCCTATAGGGCCTTTGCGAGTCCCATAAGGATCCTATATGATGCCAATGGGAATCCCTACGGGGCCTCTACGGATCCTATAGGACTCCCATAGGAATCCAATTAGAATTCTACAGGAATTCTATAGGCCTTGATCCCTATGTGAACCCTATAGGAATCCGATGGGAATCCTGTAGGGCCTCTTACGAATCCTATGACAACCCTATAGGAATCCGATGGGAATCCTATAGGGCTTTTCCGATTCCTTTAGGAATCCCACAGGCATCCTACAAGGCCTGTACGAACCCTATGGGAATCCTGTAGGAAACCCATCATAATCTTATAGGGCCTCTTACGAATCCTGTAGGAATCCCACAGCAAACCTTTTGGAATCCTATAGGGCCTTTGCGAATCTTATAGGATTCCTATAGGACTCATAGGTTTCCTAGAGGGTTTCTAACGAAGCCTAAAGGACTCCTATAGGAATCTGATAGGAATCCCAGAGGGCCTTAACATATCCCATAGGGCTCCCATAGGAACCTTGTGAGACCTCTACGAATCCTATGGGAATCCGATATGATCTTTATATGTAGCCTATAGGGCCTCCACGAATCCTTTAGGACTCCTATAGGAATCTTATAGGAATCCAACAGGGCCTTTTACGAATCCTATAGGAATCCGATCGGAATCCAATGGGAATCCTATAGGGCCTTTGCGAATCTAATCTGATTCCCATAGGCGTCTTATAGGAATTTTAGGGCCTTTTTACGAATTCTATAGGAATCCAGCGGGAAGCATATAGGGCTTTTGCGAATCCTATGGGAGTCATTTTTAGGAATCTTATAGGGATCCCATAGGGCCTCTGGCCTCACAGGGAGCTCCTCCGAAGCTTCATTCGGCACACTCCTCCGAGGATCGTGGCCCTGGCCTTAGAGGGAGCTCCTCCGAAACTTCATTTTGGCACACCCCTCTCGAGGATCGTTGCCCTGGCCTCACAGAAGGTTTCTCCGAAACTTCAATTTGGCAAACCCCTCAAGGATGATCGTGGCCCTGGCCCCACAGGGAGCTCCACCCACGCCTCATTTCGGCGCAACCCTCTTGAGGATCGCGGCCCTGGCCGCACAGGGAGCTCCACCGAAGCTTCATTTCGGCCCACCCCTCTCGAGGATCGTCGCCCTGGTCCCACAGGGAGCTCCACCGAATCTTCATTTCGGCAAACCCCTCTCGAGGACCGTGGCCCTGGCCCCACAGAGAGCTCCACCGAAACATCATTTCGGCACACCCCTCTCGAGGATCGTGGCACAGACCCCACAGGGAGGCCCACCGAAACATCATTTCGGCACACCGCTCTCGAGGATCGTTACCCTGGCCCCACGCGGAGCCCCACCGAAACATCATTTCGGCATACGTCTCTCGAGGATCGTGGCCATGGCCCCACAGGGAACTCTTTTCGTTCCCGTGCCGGCCCAGCTTCTAACACGCCTCTGCCGTGCAGGAGGCACGGCGGCGGATTTGACTCCCGTGGCTTTGGTGGCCTTGCGGCTGACGTGGGTGCTATAGCATCCCTTAGGGATTCTATAGCGTCCTTTAGGGGTACCGCAGCCTCCCCTTAGAGATCTATCGCGTCCCTTGAAGATTCTGGAGCGTCCCTCAGGGATTCTATGACATCCCTTAAGGATTCTATCGCATCCTTGAGGGATTCTATAGCAGCCCGTAGGGATTCTATAGCACCTCTGAGGGATCCTATCGCATCCCTCAGGGATTCTACAGCATCCCTTAAGGATTCATAGCATCCCCTAAGGGTTCTATAGCATCCCTAAGAGTTTCTATAGCATCCCTTAGGGATTCTATAGCGTCCCTTAGGGGTTCCGCAGACTCCCCTGAGGGATTCTATCGCATCCCTGGAAGATTCTATGGCATCCCTTAGGGATTCTATAGCATCCCTGAGCTTGTCTGCAGCGTCCCTGAGGATTCTATAGCATCCTTTAGGGATTCTATAGCATCCCTTAGGGGTTCTGCAGCCTCCCCTTAGGAATTCTGTAGCATCCCTTAGGGTTTCTGCAGCCTCCCACTAGGGATTCTGTAGCATCCCTTAAGGATTCCATAGCATCCCTTAGGGATTCTATAGCATCCCTTAAGGATTCTATAGCATGCCCGAAGGTTTCGGCTGGGGGCAGCGCGCATAGTTTCAGCTCGTGGGAATGCGTCGGCTTTCTTAAGGATCCCGAAGGATTCCAGAGGATTTTCCAACGGCTTCCTTTGGTTTCTGTTGCCAACCATATGTCGCGTTGCGTTGCGTTGCGTTGCCGGGGGGGGGGTCCGGGTTCACCAGTGATATGTTTCGCCACAAGGAGCGAAACAGCGAACTGGTGGACCCTCACCGGGTCCACCAGCCGGTTGTTTTGCCTTGTTGTTGTGGATGATGGTGATGATGATGCTGGTGGTGGTGGTTGTGGTGGTGATGGTAGTGACGATGATGATGAGGAGTAGGTGGAGGAGCAGGAG